>CM036930.1:4966550-5296047 GCA_020800305.1 Porphyrio hochstetteri | reverse complement strand
AGGACAGTCAGAAGAATGGACCAGAAATTATTCCCATCCCCAGCACCACAAACAGCCCGTGGCCTTTGACAGGGAACAGTGAGAGCAACCAAATTTCCCCCCCAATCTCCCTCCCACCCCTAACAACACGCTTTGGACCACTTCTTAGCAGCTCTGGTTCATGTTTCCTTTCTGGTTGCTTCATCTTTCAAGAGATTTCTTTTAAAATGTGAAAAAATAAAGGCTGAACTAATGTCCAAATGCTTTCCACCTCCCCTCCTCCTCCTCTCCTGGCTTTGCTCAGTCTCATTATATTGCACATGATTTGAAGATAAACTTCCAGCTGCAAAGCTGGTCCCTCCTACATAATGCACTTGTTAGAAAACACAGATAACATGGCAAATATTTCATATATCTATGAAATATGACAATGGGTTGAACTGGGGAGGACAGACCCTCTGTCAGTCGGGTCCAGAGCAGCGTCAGTCACTGTGTCCATGGTGTTTGCCATTTCCTTGGAGGTGTTTGATTTCCCAACACAGTCCTGAAGGTCTTCAGTTTGAAACTTCTTCTGTTATCTGTTGGGCAAAGCAGAGAACAGTTTTTATGCACAGCCTGGTCTGGAAAACAAGCAGCAGGCTATTCTTTATTATTTTCTCAAGGCAAAGTAGGATAAATATTGACATTGGTCCCCTGCAACAGCTTCAAATCCCCATCCCTCACCACTCCCCCCCAAAAAAAATTGCTAATTAAAATTGTTTTAACAAATCACAACACAGTCTAAAGCAAGCTAAAGATAGGAAAAAAGAGTCATTAAATATATTCCAGTTATTAACTATTATCTCATGTTAATGGCAAGCTCCAAATCCAGGGTAATTAGCACAAAGTGGGTTTTCCTCATCATGTTTTTATCTTAATCAAGCTGGGTCTGTTCTGACCTGCTAGGATTCATCCTAAGCAATGGCTTGATGTTATAAACCTGATACAGGGGGGATGGCAGGAGCTGGGGCTGGTCCCATGCCCAGTGCTCAGATCATGGGGTTGTTCCTGCAGAGCTCAGAGCTGAAGCCCTATTTGGATGTGGGGATGTCTCTGCTTAGAGAAGGACCAAAATACATCAAGTCCCCCAGCCTCTGCAGTGCTGGAGCTTTGGTGCAGGAACCCAGCTGGCACTGCAACCCTGCAGCATGAAGGGACTCATCCTGAGCCCTGTTTCAATACCTCAAGACGTTCTGCTCTGTCTTTAAGACACTGAAACTCATCAAAACTCCACAAAACCACTTATATCCTCCTCATTCTCCAAAATAACATATACTCTGCCTGCTCCCATCTCCTGCTGTGCCATGTCCCAGCTCTGTGCCCACCTGAGGATGGGGCATGGCCACATCTCCTGAGGGTTTAAGCCCCCCAAGAGTCAGGAGGAGGCACACAGCCCCATTCTGGCCCTCTCACTGTGATTTTTCAAGTGGGAATTAGTAAAGCTTCCTATAGCAAGGTTCATTAACTGTATTAAAAGCAGTGTGTGGTGCACACTAATAAGATGAACGCTCCCACCAAATCAGATTACACGAGCCGGATGCTTCATTAGCAGCCGGTGATGAGACAAGGGTAGGAAGGATCTGTATTCACAGCTCAGAGCCCAGCCTAAGGCTCCAGGACCCAAAAATGAGCCTATTTTCCCTAAAAAATGAGCCTATTTTCCCCAAAAATGAGCCTATTTTCCCCAAACAAAGAGTCAGAATGGAGATACTCAAGGCGAGGCAGGATCCATGCTCCAAGGAGGGTGAGACCCAACTCTGGATGTTGTGGGGATGATGCTGATGCAGGGATGAAGGTGATGCAGGGATGATGCTGCAGGGATGATGTTGCAAGGATGCTAAAAGCAGGCAAAGAAGGGAGAGAGGTGGGATTTCCTGCAAGAAGCAAAGATCCCCATGCAAGGCAGCATGGCACTCGGGCAAATAAGCTACAAGAGGGGCTTAGTCCTCCTTGCAGAGTCTCAGACCAGCCAGTTCTTTAAGCAAGGGCTTATCTTGAAGTGCCAGAAGGACTATTCATAGGCTTAAAGCTAACTGGGGTTTATGCTTTATTGGACTGGGTTTGCTGGGAGGGATTACAGCCTGCTCCCACCTGCCAGCAGGGAAGGGCTCCTGCTTTTTCTGCAAAGCAATGGTCAGACTGGTGGCATCCTCAAGAGTCTCTGGAGTATTACACAAATAAAACCCAAATAGCACCTTCAGCCCAGCACAGCCTGGGAAATACCGTTGGTTTGGCTGAGAATGGGATGGCAGAGTTGGGGCTCTGCACATTAAGCAGTAAATAATAATAATTATTTTCCCAACTTGGCAAATATTCCAGTGCTTTGGGGTACCCTGGTGCCTCATCAAGCTGTTTGCTCACCCTGGTAGAGAGAAAGCCCAAATCTTGAACCAAATATTGATGTTATTTCAGCAAGAATATCAGTGGGAAGAAGAATTCAGGAGCATTCAGGAGATAATGCTGCTCCGGATCCTGAAGGGATCCAGATGTCTTCCCATCATATGGGGGTGATGAAATCCTCTCCCCCCCAAGAGAAACAGAGGATATTAACCAGCAGCCACAAATATTAGATGCTTTTTAATCAGATGAGCCAAATAACTTGTATCCCAGCATTCGAAGCAGCTTGTGAGACTGCAAGTACTGAGGAGCTGTTTAGCCCTGGACCTGGTGAAGATCCAAAGGACTGGAAAATAGCTCCTGTTGGGCCAAGTTTTTAAGGAATAAACAAAGTGACCTGCAAAAATGGTGGGGCTGGCCATCTGTTGCTGATCCCAAACAATATGCTGGGAATGGCTGAGGCTCTGAATACAGAATTAAAGAGGAAGATGTAATTGATGCCAACGAAGGCAGGGTTAGGGAAAACAGATCGTATCCTATTAACTCCATATCTCCTCTTGCTGACTTCCAAGTTTGGCTGATAAAGGTAAATGCTTGTGTAATGCTTTCCTCTAAAGGAGCTGCATGACAGCTTGCCCAAGAAAATGGAGCAATAAAGCCAATTCCCAAGAAATATCCTGAGCCAGAAAACCAGCTGAGCCCAGGTCCTGTTCACTGGGTCCCATCTCCTTGCACACGCTTTGCTTTCTCAGAGCATTTTCCAACCAGGATGGCAGAACCCTTGAAAAAGGTTTCCAGCCCCAGGAGAGAACAGCCCAGGCTTGTCTGGGATGCAGCAGAAAGATTTCCTCCTTTCATTGGGATGTTTGTGAGGGGCAGGATTCAGGCACCTGAAGGGTGAAGCACAAGTGCTGGGTACCAGCATCCACAGGTATAGCAGAGCTATACCCAGCTCACAGTAAACTCCTTTCATGTCTCCCCTGCAAGCTCAGATTTGCAGCAGGCAGGTTCATTTTTAAGCCCAAATATCTTATGTCTCATTTCTGACCTGCTGCAACAGCCTGAGGCTCGAATTGTTACTGATGTGGCAGCTCCAAGCAGAGACCAGTGAGGTTCACTGGTCCCTGCTTGGAGAAGTGGGATTTTGGCTGTAAATGCACAGAGATTTCAGGAGAAACAGGCCATGAGGATGGAAAAGCAAGTTCAAAGATGCAGAGTGAAGGGACCGGAGGAGAGGAGGGTAGTTATGGGCAGCAGAGCCACAGGGCAGAGCTGGTGTCCCTGAGAAGCTGGGGGAAACCCTGGGAGGGGGGAATCCCTGCAGGTATGGGGTACTAGGGGATGTGCTGCAGGCTCTGCAAGCTTTGAGCCACCTGAGCTCTGTAAAGGCTTTGGAGGATTCTTTATTTCTTGCTCTGTGTTTCAAAACTGCCTCTTCTTCCCACAGCATGTTTCACCACTGCGTTTCCAAACGCTTAATGAAGCTGCTCAGTGTCATTTACAGATGGGGAAACTGAGGCCTGGAGGAGCTGACCTGCCTGAAGCCCCCCCAGCACCCCAACAGCAAACACCACAGTGCTCCCATCCCTCAGGTCCAGGGGTGCCAGGATGGACATTGTCCTGGACCATCTCCATGCCAGAACTCCTCCAAGCGGCACAGCATCCCCAACACCCTGCTCTGCACTCAGCAAAGTTACTGCAACCAAGTCAAACAGCAAACACACCCCTCTGCAAACACAAAACCCTCTTTGCAAAGCCTGTGTTCACCCCATCCATGTTCCATTGCAATCTCTGCTTCCCATGAGAGCAAGACCTCTGAGCACAGACCCTGCTTTCCTGCTCCCCCTGGCAGAGGCTGAGCTTCCACCACCAGCTGAACCATGACACAACCCCCAAGGATTTTCCATATCCATCCATGATGGTGCTTTGGGGGAAGCAAAGCAAAGCAGCTGGTCAGCCTCAAAATAGAACTGACTGCACTCTGCATCCTTGCCAGGGAGAGCAGAGATAGCCACTCGCTAATCTAGTGCGAGCCACGCATCCAAACCAGGGCTTCCCACCCAGTATGTGCTAAAGCTGCTAAAAATGAAGTGGAACAACTGTAGAAAAGCAACAGACATGACAGAGCTTAAACAAGCTCAGAAAAGCATGAATTACAAGTCTGAAGGAAATGAATCATCCTTAAACCAACCCAGCAGCGCGGCCGCATCGCTGAGCAGGGTCAGTATTAGTGTGCACCACGGCTGGGGAAAGGCTGTTCCTGTTCTGACTAGGGGAAGAGCAGCTATCAGGAAGTATTTTAGCTGTTCCTAACTCAAGTGACAAGCTGAACGAGATAGGAGACAGGTTTTAATTTACTCAAGCATGTCCTTGCTCATAAGGAGGAGAAAAGTGACGGTGCCCTGCGGGGAGGTTCATGCGTGAAGGTTTCCCTGCTGCAGAGCATCCTCAGCACTGAAAATTCAGGCTGTGGGTGGAGATGAGACAGAGATGGACCCTGAAAACCCTGAAACTTGGTGGGGGTGGGGGTCCTCATAAAGCAGCACCTTGTTTGTGGGATGAAAAGCTCATGGGGGATTTTCTCAGAGCATTTTTGGGTGGGCTTTGGCTGCAGGAGGGATAAAAGGGGTCCAGCTACAAGGGACCACGCACACATCTCTCTTCCATGAGGAGGATGGTTCTCATGAGTAAAAAATGGGATTCGCTGGGTGATGAAGAGCAGGAGCCCTGACTCCTTCCCAGCCCAAAGCAGCAAACACGTGTCCCATCAGGTGGGATGAATATCCCTTTGACAGAGACACCATTACTCACCTTCCTGTTGGAGAAGCCAAGGACGGGAGTAAAAGGTCTCAGTTGTGTCCCAGGCTGGGCCAGGAAAGCTTTGGCTGGGGCAGGAGCCAGGGACTGTGCAGATGGAGCTGGAGCTGCTCTACAGGCCTCCCACCCCCAGGAGCAAACGTGGCCCCCACCATGGGATGGCTCTGTCCTACATTAGGGCACCCATCCCTGTGCCAGTCCCACGTGTGCACTAAGAAAGTCCCATGTGTCATCCCTCTCCCCCCACCCCAGTGAAGTCACAGTCCTCCCACTGCCAGAGAAGTGATTCCCAGCCAGGATGAGGCACCTCAGGGCACCTACCCCAAAACCCCCCTCCAAATTGCTCCCTTCAGGGCAGGGATGCTGCAGTCCCACGGCTGTTTCCAAGGAAACCCTCCTGCTGGGGAGCACATCACTCCAGCCCTCTGTGCTCATCACTCCCACCGCTGGCACAGGAGAGGGCTCCCACCACCCAGCACCCACCGGGCTCACCCAGACCCACTGTTAGTGCAGCCTCTGCCATGAAAACACAAAGGGAAACAGGGAAAGGCAGCAATATCCAGTCCTGAACACATCCTCCAGCAAACAACATCCCCCAAAGTCGAGCCAAGCACCCTGTTCAGACTATGGGTGCAGATCCATGGCAGGGAAGGGTGCAGAAGAGCAGCACCAGCTCAGTACCAGTGAAGGAAACAATTTACAGGATATCACCCTGCCCTATAATGGGCAGAACATCCCTATTTCCCTGCACCCATCACCCAGACGACAGCCTTTGCTTAAGGATGCTGGTGCTCTGAGCTCTCCTTCCCAGTACAGGCAGCAGTTGAGACCACAGGACAAAACAAGTGGCATTTAAATCCTGTTTGTCTGTTTGCACCCCCAGGTTTGCAGCCAACCCAGAGAGGACTTGTTAAAGCATTTAAAAATGGAAAGAAAGAAAAAAAGATAGGAAAAAACAAAGGAAAAAAAAAAAGGCCCTGCCTTCCATCAGGCTGCGATGGGAGCCTCTGCATGCTCTCACCAAGACATGCATATTTTAAAAGCTTGGCAGGAAGAGGGCTCCAAACTACACAGTTAAACAGATTTCAGGCAGAAATCTCTCTGTACACACCAACAACAGCAAAAAAGGCTTTCCCTGAGCTACAGCACTGCCAGGACAGAGCCAGGACAGACCCCTGGGCAGGTGCTGAGCTCTGGATGGCTCCTTCCCTTTGCCCCTTGCCTCAACTGTCCCTAAACTGGGGATTAAAAACAAAACCCAACTGCTTTTGTTAAGTGATGGAACAGGAACAATTGTCTGGGAAGAAATTTAACCCTCCTGGAGGAAAGAGATATCCCCAGCCCTTGTTTGTGTCCACACTAGGGTGGGATGGATACTGCTCTGCTCCTGACACCCCAAGCACCTGAAGGGCATCTATTGTGCTGGAGAACAACAGAACCTTTTTAGAAGAGTTCAGGCTTGAAAAGACACCAAAAAAAGGGCTAATAAGCATGAGAAAGAGGTGAGAGTGTCAAAAGTACCAAGCCCAAGAGCCAGGGCTGGGGTTGTTGGGTGGCCCCCATGTCCCTTGGATGCAAAGGGCCAAGGATCCATCTGTCCTTCCTTCAAGGTGGCATCCAGAGCTTAGACAGGGCAAGGGAACAGGTCCTAAAATCCACACAGAGAGAAAGAGAAAGGAGCCTGGGAGAGGAGATAGGAAGCTGTACAAGGCTCCATATCCCCCAGTGCCCCCACATAAAACATCTGGAGAGGCAGCTGTGGCCTCGTAGGGCTTCATCCTTGGGCTGGGAGCTGCCAGCTCCTCTTCTCACCCCCAAGCTTCAGTGACAGCACTGTCACTGTCCCTCAGACGACAAAGGACAGGGGAGGAGGAGGAGGACATTTCAGGGAGCATCACCGCCATGCTGCACACGCAGATGACAAACTGGGGACTATGTAGGGACGTGGCCTTTCCCCTCCTTGCTTTCTGTGCCATGGGAAATGCCAGCCAGCAGCTCTTGGTAATGCACTTTCCTCCATTTACTGTACTAAGCCAGGTCTAGGCAAGCCCTGAGCCTTGCCTTGGGCAGGCTCTGCAGCCAGCAGACAGGCAGCTCCACCAGCACCACTAACCTCACGCTGCTCCCCCTCAGCACATCACAGTCGAGTCCAGCACACCACAAAGGCCGAGACTCATCTTTAACTCCCCAGTGACTGCTAAAACAGCCCAAAGTCCTACCAGGAGGCACACTGGAAGAGAGCAAAGTAAGTTAAACAAGCAGCTGGCTGCAAAGGGAGCAATCTTTCAGGGATCTCTCCAATTCCTGGCACAATGCACCCAGCAGCCAGTTTAAGAGAAGCCGTCAGACCGTGCAGCAACAGAAGCATTTATCTTGCTGAACGGTACCTAATGAGACAGCACAGAGGGAAGAGACAGACAGAAATGGGGCAGAGCATCCCAAGGATATCCCTGGTTTTTTTTTTTTTCCATGTATCTTAAAGACAGAGCAGCAGTGCTTTTATATTTTCCAGTGATACCATTCGCTACTGATGCAAAACCACCTTTTACTGCAGTGGGTGAAGTGGTTTCCTTCCCACCTCTCCCAGACAGCAGCTCCTACTGTCAATACATCCCACTAAAACTCTTCTGCCCCTACAAAATGAGGTAGGGAGGAATCAAGAAAGCAAATTAACGAGCTGCAAGGCTTCTGCTTATTTTAGAAGGCAGGGAAACGAAAGCTGTGCTGTGCCATTTCCAGGAGAACATGTGGTTTCCGTACCCCATGCAGCTGCCACAGAGAAAAAGCAGACCCAAAACTCATCTGCAAACTCTCCTGAGTGGGGTTGTTTCCACTGCTTTGAAACTCTGCTCCTCCTTTTAGGAGTAGGTGTGTGGAAAAGCTTTAGGAACATTAAAAAGTGAGAGCTCATAAGAATAAAAGACATTTCAGCATGGGGAAAAGGCATGCTGGGGTGTTCCCAGTTATCCCAGACAAGGGATTCTGGGTTTGTCACCTCCAGAGCATCTCTCTAATAAAGAGAATTTGATCCTTGGCTGGTGAAAACTACAGTTGCTCAAATACAGCAGTTGCCTAACTTTAGCCAAGAGGCTGCTTTGATGTTTCCCTTGATTATAAGGGTTTTATTAACTGGGGCTAAGGGAGAGGGTTACAAACTGTCTGGATCCTTTTAAATCTGGGTAAAATCCCAGAAAAAACATCTGATTTGGGTGTGGGCAGGACAAACCTCCCTTTCCACACACCTGGGGAATACATCACTCGCACAGGTTTGTGTCAAATCTCCTTCTGTCCTAAGAGGCATTTAACAGCATCCCTGCACAGTTCAGTACTGGGAAGGAAACTGGATTTATTTAACCCAAAACCCAGCAAACCTGAGCAGAGCAGGAGCAGAGGGGCTCCAGGCCCTGCCTTCAGCCTGCTATGATGGCAGGGCTCAGACCGATGCATTAAACCACAGAAAATCACTTTTCTTAGCACAGAATCCAAGCAATCCAGCTGCAGAAAAGCAGCCAGGTTTCCTCCTATGCACATCCCTAAAAAGCAAAATGAAAAGCAAATGGAAGCTGAGGAGCTATGGGATGTTAACCCAATGTGAACAAAACCACCCAAGAGCAGCAGGGTAAGCTGGAAAATAAAACTAAATCATGGAAAACACGAGGTTTGTCCCCAAACCAGCAGCGTTCCCTTAGGATGCATTAAACTCTCCGCGGTGCAAAGCTCACCTGATCCCATCAGATGTCCCGTGGCCCCTGGCGCACACGTAAAGGTGAAGCCGGTGTCTGTTCCCCAGCAGGGTTTTGGTTATGTTTCAATCCTTTTCTTATTAGATGTGTCCCCTTTGTTTCATAAAAGCTGCTGGGATTTTCCAGCAGAGCTTTCCCACTGGCTGCTCAGTGCCATTTCCCACTGGGACTGGGAAGACCAACGGGTTTCGTGGGGCGCAGGGGGGGAACACGGGGTTGTTCTCGGCGAAGCAGGTGCTTGTATTTGCAGGGTGAGAGACTCCATCCCCAAATTTCATTTCCAAGGTGTGAGCTCCTCTGAGAGGGAGAGGTGGGTTTGTAGTGTGCTTATTGCCTACGGGTGCTTTATTTGGCATGGGGGAAGCCATGGAGGGGGCGGAACGTGGTCTGGGAAGGGGGTGCCGGGATGGGGTCACATAGCAGGGCAGAGCCGTGGTGTCCTGCAGGATGATGGGGCTGGAACCATCTGGAAAGGGTTGGTTGTTTTTTTTTATGGGAAGAGCGAGGACCAAGGGGGATGGGAGAAGGGATGCCATGACAACCTTTGGGGGTTTCCCAGGAAACCAGGGTCTCCATGGCAACTGCATCACTCCGGTCTGAATTAGTGACTTCCGCTGGAAGGCGTGTTCGCCACTTTAATCTCCTTGTGATAAGCGGCTGCATCTCTCCCAAACACGGTGCAAAAGCAGAGGACATATCCCTTTGTCTCCAGCTGGGTGGGTTTGAGGTGACACCGCCATGGTGAGGAGCCCGTCCTGGATCCCTCATCCCCCGCTCCACGCCGGCAGCGCTCCCCACACACCGCCAGCACCTGAAACCATTCCATTTCGCTACCGCCTCCCTCCTCCCCACAGACAGACCCTGCTGCATGGCCACAGGCTCGATGTTGGATGAGATAATGGCATAGGGTTGCAAAGGAAAGGAATTAAGAATAGAAAATGAGGGGGGGGGGATTTTACCTCTTTAAGTCAGCACTGATTGCACTCGGTCCCCGACCAGATTAGAATTTCAGAAAGGATCTGAGAGGGGAGGGGAGGGAAGGGGCTCTGTGCTGCGCCCGTCATGGCACACCACATGTTTCAATATTAAGCATCATTTAAAAATGTGGTAACAGAGACTCTCTGCAAAATGAAACGGTTGTTTCCTCCCAACCCCCTTCCAACACGTTCTCCTTGCCTCCCCACCCAATCCGGGCTTGTTAATCCAACAAGTGAGCTTATGTGATGGAAGGGAAAGTGGCTGCACGCTGTCTTTAGGGAAGGGGGTGGGGGGGATTCAGGAGTAAAGCGAGATGTCCCCAAACTCAAGCAAACAAAAGCAGCCCTGCAACACATTGCAGAACAAACACCTGTTTCGGCGGTGAGTGTGTTTTGTCTTCATCTTCCTTCTCTTTATCCTTTAGCTGTCCTCTTCTGCAGAGAATTTTAAATCCTTTTGGGATCTTTAGAAAGGCAGGATCTAAAAAAATAAATGTATAAAACCGAGGGCACACACAGACCGACGATGGTGCATGTTCCACACAATACTGAGTACACAGTCACTTTGCATTATTACTGTTATTATTCTTTTTCTTGCCTTTGTTTGTGTTTTTTTTACCTCATCCTCAGGTTTTGTTGCTGTTTGGTCGGTTGCTGTAGTTTTATTTTTAAACATCCGTAAAGATCTTTTTGATGTTCACACAGTTGGGATTGTTTGTGGTTGTGCAGTTGGCTGTTTTAAAGGCAGCCTGTTTGAATGCACTGTGGTTGATTCCCCCTTCCTCGATCACCATGTACTCGGACTTGCTGAGGGTGGAATTGCTGCGAGCCTTCCTCATCTCCTCGCTGGATGAGAGATGCTGGCAGCTCCCAACGTGCATGTACTGGGCTTGCTCCTCACCTTCTGTCTCCCGGTGGTAGAAGTAGTTGAAATTGGAGACGATGACAGGGACAGGGAGAGCGATGGTTAGCACCCCCGCGATGGCACAGAGAGAGCCCACGATCTTGCCCCCAATAGTGATGGGGTGCATGTCCCCGTAGCCCACTGTGGTCATGGTCACCACTGCCCACCAGAAGGCATCCGGGATGCTACTGAAACCTGAACTGGGATCATCGGCTTCTGCGAAGTAGACGGCGCTGGAGAAGAGGATGACGCCGATGAAGAGGAAGAAGATGAGCAAGCCCAGCTCCCGCATGCTGGCCTTGAGGGTCTGCCCCAGGATCTGCAGCCCCTTGGAGTGTCGGGAGAGCTTGAAGATACGGAAGACTCTGACCAGCCGGATGACTCTGAGGATGGCTAAGGACATGGCTTGCTGGCCGTTGCCTTGCCTCTCAGCCAGCTCAGTGCCCAGCGTGATGAAGTAGGGAATGATGGCCACGATGTCAATGATGTTCATGATGTTCTTGGAGAAGGTGGCCTTGCTGGGGCAGGCAAAAAAGCGGACCAGCAGCTCGAAGGAAAACCAGATGATGCACAAAGTCTCCACTACAAAGAAAGGGTCGGTGAAGGACGACACCATGGAAGCAGCCGAGGACGAGGAGTTGGTGAAGACATCAGGTGTGAGAGGGCCACCGCCTGCCCCAAAGGTCCCTCCAGTTCCCTCATAGTCGTGGTCATCCCTGAATTCAGGCAGGGTCTCCAGGCAGAAGATAACGATAGAGATAAGGATGACCAGGACAGAGACTATGGCAATGCCTCGGGCTGGCCCAGAGCTCTCAGGGTACTCAAAGAGAAGCCACACTTGGCGCTGAAACTCCTTCTCGGGAAGCGGCCGCTGCTCCTCCCGAATGAAACCCTCATCCTCCCGAAACTTCTCCATGGCCTCCTCCCCCAGCTGGTAGAAGCGGATCTCCTCAGAGAAGATATCGATGGGCACGTTGACGGGTCTCCGGATGCGCCCACCGGACTGGTAGTAGTAGAGGATGGCGTCGAAGCTGGGCCGGTTACGGTCGAAGAAATACTCATTGCGGAGGGGGTCGAAGTAGCGCATCCTCTTGCGGGGGTCACCCAGCAGCGTCTCAGGGAACTGTGACAGCGTCTTCAGCTGGGTCTCGAACCGCAGCCCCGAGATGTTGATCACCACCCGCTCGCAGCACTCGTGCTCCCCACCGCCCGCGGGCTGGCCGGCGGGGACCGCGGCCGGAGTCGGGGGGTGATCGTAGTGATCCCCCCCGAGCAAAGGATGAGGATGCTGTGGCTCTTCCAGCAAAGGGTCTCCGCCGCCCCCCACTACGGTCATGCTGCCTTCCTCCCCTTCTTCACCCTCTTCCTCCTCTTGCTCGGGAACTGGCTGGGGGGTGGCGGGGGGCAGCTGCTCCGTATAGCCCAGGTTGTGGTGGCTGCTGGTCGAGTCGCCCCGCGGATGCCGGCTGGCAGAGGAGGCAGCCGGAGAGTAGAGCAAGCTCCGGCGCTCGTCCATAAAGGTGTGGGGCGGAAGGGGAAGGGGGGGGAGGATCGGAGAGGCGGCAGCCGAAGCCTCTTCTTCCTCTTCTTCTTCTTCCTCCTCCTCCGGGCGGAGAGGCAGAAACAGCCGCCCAACTCCTCCAGCGGCTGCCGCTGCTCTGAGGAGCTGAGGTTCTTCTCAAAAAATCCGCCCCCAGCCCTGGCACCGCCTCGCTCAGTCACCGCTCCCGGAGACACCCACCAGCACCCCCGGCCCTGCCCCGCAGCCCCTAGCAAGCTGCGACCACCCCCTCCCCTGCCCTTCCCAGGGGTGGAGGGACACCCCGATCCATCCCCCCCTCCCCAGCGACACGCCGAGGGGCTTCGGTCCCCTCCCCGGGAGCATCCTTTGATGCTCCGCGGGTTGCGAGCAGGGAGAGTTTTTTTTTTCCTGGCAGAGCCGTTGCCTTAGAAAGAGTTTTTCTGCCCTTCCCCGGGGAAGCAGAGCTGTAATTTTTGATTATTATTAATTGGGGGGTTCGCTGGCTTGCTCCCAGTCCCCGTTCCCAGTGGCAGTGGGGCTGTGGGCAATGGGAAGCCGACAGCAGCAGCCGGAGCTGCCAACAGTTGTTTTGAATCAGTGTTTGGGCTGAAGTGCTGCAGATTATTTATTTATATTTTCAGTCTAGGAGAGAGTCTGTCTGTGTCTGTGTCTGTGTGTGTGTGCATGTGTCTACACGTGTGTGTGTTTGCACACGCGTGTGCATCCCCACAGGCATAATAAACAGAGAGGTGAAGCCGAGCCAGCTTCACTCTGAAACCAAATCTGCATTTCAGACTTTCCTGCAAGAAAGCCAAAAGGGTTTGAATTATTTTTCTCTCCCCTCGATTGATCTCATGCAAATAGCTCAGTTTTGGTCCAAAGGGATTTGTTTTTTTAAGGTGAAAGTCTCCTCTGCAGGAGCCCCGAGCTGGGAAATGCTCCATCCCCAGGGACCAAGTCTGATCTCTCCTGTGTGCCCCTCCCTGGGTCCCCATTTTTCCAACCCCCCCACCTCACCCCAAACAGCAGAAGTGCTTTAATCCCCAGGCACGTGCTAAGCAGGGTTTAGGCAATTCAGGAAGTTCCCAGCTTGGGACAAAGCCTGACCATGAGGGTCAGGGAGAGGCAAGAAGGGTGACCCCACTGCCAGTCCCGTGCTGGCAGGGTGGTCCCACCATCACGGAGGTTAAAAACCCTCCACCAGCTTCACTTCAGCTCATCACCGTGGTTATTTTTAACCAGCACAGCCTCCAGAAGGTAGGGAGAAAAACAAAGGAAAAGATCAAAAATTATTTATACTTTAGATTAGAAACAA
This sequence comes from Porphyrio hochstetteri, assembly GCA_020800305.1. Taxonomy (NCBI): domain Eukaryota; kingdom Metazoa; phylum Chordata; class Aves; order Gruiformes; family Rallidae; genus Porphyrio; species Porphyrio hochstetteri. The sequence continues at coordinate 5,282,414 of CM036930.1, read as the reverse complement.
GCTGTACAAAACACACAAACCTGGGGGGGGGGGGGGGGCATGGGGAAACAGCCATAAATATTTGGGCAGGAGCTGCCTGAGGGCTGGAAATGGGAGATGAACACTGTGGATGAGGTCTGGGTGAGCCCAGCCTGCCTTCCTCTTGGTTGACAGGGGGTAAAAATCTCCTACCACCCGAAACTGGGGGGTTTCCTGGGGGAATGTGCCTCAGTAAGGTCCTGTGGATGAAAAGGTGGATCTGGTTGTGGGACCAAACCCAACACTGACTCCAGGCCAGCTGCCTGCTCTGCCCCTGTGTCCACCAACCTCCTGGTGTTGGCATGGCCAGTGCTGGGATTTTCCAGCAGTGAGGAGCAGCTCGGTGTGGACACTGGAAGACATTCATCTGGAATCACATACCAGGACACTCACCTCTGGGCTGTGTCACCTTGCCCCAGGACAGACAGTGTCCTTTGTTGCCATCTCCATCCTTGGCTTTGGGTTTTGGGTCCCTCCTTGCTTGAGGCCACAGATCTCTTGGGATGTGGGGGTTGGGGCAACAGGTCCCCTGTCTTGTTCCTCCCCATTAGTAATAGTGCTAATCAGCAACACACTCCCAGCAAGGTCACCCACTCCTCCTTTCCCACACACAGCATCTCCCAGTCATCCCAAACCCCAGATAAAGCAGGAAGCAAAGCCCTGGAGCATCATTAACCCTTGAGCTGCCCACACTGCTTGTAGGTTGAGAAAAAATCCTGAAAACAATGGGTGACATCCAAGTTTGAGGCTCTATTTTCCACAGGTTTCATGGTCATGAAATAGCCATCATCTGCTCACTACATACATGTGTGTAGCACTTCAAGACTTGTCTGGCTCGTCTCTTTCCTCTGCTAGGATTTCTGCCAGTAAATCACTGTCATCTGGTCTAAGGCAAACAAACGGAGCTGCTTCAAACCATAAACATTTATTGCTGACAAAAGGCTCGAGGCAGCAAGGCACAACTTCCATAATTGCATCAGTTTACTCTGGGTCTCAGTCAGGGGCAAACTGCAGAAATTACTGAGAGCACCACAGACCTCTGGGATGCTGCAAGGAAAAGTCATTCCCTTAAAACCAGGAGGAAGATTCAGCTGGGTGTGTGTCCCCCCACCAGCCACAGACATTAACCCTTGAGCTCTGGGCAGCTTTTGTCCAGCATCCTGCTGGCTCAAAGGATTTCACAGGGGCTGCATCCCAGTGGCCCCAGGCACTGCCTGGGCTCCTGGCCCTGTTTACTCCTCCGCTGCTTCCACATAATCCTATCAAAGCCAATTAAGCTGTGCCAGACGAGCAGCAGTCGCTGCAGGCAGAGAGCAGCCAGAAGGGCAGATCACCTCCTTCCCAGCAAAGTCCCCTCAGCTTCTTCCTTCTCCCAGGGTCCCCAGTCAAGGTTTGGTTCCACACTGGGGTTACAGCAATAGCATCACCTCCTGCCTGGCATCAGCCCCACAGGGTTCCCCAGAGGGGTTTGCATACAGGAGCTGCACCGAGCTCAAAATGTGCCAAGCAGCAACAGAGGCATCCCAGGTCACATCCCCAAACCAGGGGCAGTCTGGGCACAAGGGATATCTCTGCCATGCCCAAGCCAGCCAGCGCTTTCCTGTGTGCTGGGAGCTCACTGTGCAAGGTGCAGCACCAACCCTGCTGCTCAAAGCTGTAGCTTTTCTGTCTAATGCAGGAGGTCCCAGTCCTCCCTCTGCTCGTTTCTCTCTGCTCTTCCACCCAGCTCCTCTGCTGCATCTGGACTCAACAAATTTGATTTTACTCCTAACAGCCATTTAAGAAATTCCCCCATGCAATGATCTATGGGCTGACCTGTACCATCAGATGCAGTTCCTACAAAGCAGCAGAGCAAGCATCACTCTCTGCCTTCTTTAATGGCCTCTCAGGGCAGATTTCCACACACAGCTTCCCCTCTCCCACAGCCAGACCATGAAGGGAACCCCCCCAGCCTCCCTCCCTGGGGTGCACAGGGGGACACAGGCTGCACAAAACATCTCAGGACCTTCACCCTGATTCTTGCCTATTCCCAAGCGTGAGGCTGCCTTAAGTCTTGCTTCCACTTGGAAATGTTGCCACCTCCTCTCTGCACCCCATCACCTCTCCAGCAGCCTTCTGGGGTTGTCCTTGTACCAAAATCCTCCTTGCCCCCCGTTTAGCACCAGACACCCAGGGCAGAGCGGTACAGCATCCAACCCAGCTGCAGCAGCAAGTGGGATGTCACCAGGATCTCAGCTGCTCTGCCCTCCCTCGCATTTGAATGGGAACCTGGCTCCATTGATGGATCTGGGGCAAACCTGCTATTCTTTATTTTGGAGGATCAGAAGCCTTTCAGCCCAAACGCTGTTACAGTAATACCTTAATGCACTGTAAATGTATTGTCTCTCCTCCCACAGAGGGGAACGTGCAAAGCCCCAACTGCTACATCAAGGCAGCGCAGTATTAACTCACTGAGGAGGTTTCCTGTGTCATCTCCGAAACATGAGCTCTACCTCTGCTGCTCAGAGCCCTAATCTGGACAAACATCACTGATAGAGGCTTGAGGTTGTCACTTGGGTCACTGATCACAGCCTGAGGCCGTTGCTGGCAGGACCACAGAGGACCACCAGCATCAGGACAGTTCAGCATCAACCCAACTTTTAGAGATTCTCTTGGAGCAATACATACATTAGGCAGCTAAAACATACATTGTATGGCTAAAACAGGTAAATAGATGCGTTAACCCTGCTCTGCTTAGCTTGCTTCAGCCAGGTTCAGCTGCCTGGCCTCCCTGTAACCTTCAACTCGTTCTTTCCCATCAGATTATCCCTGATTTAATTGTGATTATTTGCTCGGCAATAGGGGAATCAGTTGTACAACGTGACCTCTGGCTCCAGACTGACCAGTCCTGCCATCCTCATCACAGAATGGTAGGGGTTGGAAGGGACCTCAAGAGATCACCGGGTCCAATCCCCTTGCAGGGTCCTTTCACACACTGGAGGTGGAAGCATCACCCTTCCAGGAGAGCTGTGCTGTTATCCCAATGAACACCACGATGGAGTCACCAACCCCATTCCCAGAAATCCAGCATCCTGTCACATCTCCTTCTCAAGCCCCAAAAGCACCCGATGAGGGTTATCCCCTGGGCTAACAGCTGGGGTAAGACAAATTCTTCGCTGAAGCCACCCAAGGAGGCAGAAGGAGGGATGGGAACTACATCTTGATTTCCCAGGATGAATTTAGTGCTCCAACTCTGGAGCACACAGTCCCTATTCCTGTCCCCCTCTTAGTCAGAACCTGGGTGTAAAGCAGTCGTGGAGTGGATCCTTCTATCTCTCCGTGCCTCAGTTTCTCATCTGTACATTAACAGAGTATTTCTCGCCTCCCACCCAGAGCCTATTTAAATCCAACACCAGAAGCCTTTTGCTGCACTCATCATTGCAGAAAATGAGAAAGATACTGAAATTTGGAAAAGGGAGGAAAACTGAACACTGTCTGAATCCTGCAGCTTACTCAGCACTCAGCTCAGGTGAAGAGCATCCCATAGGGATAAACGACACCTCTCTCTAACAGGGCATTTAGCACCAAGCACAACAGGACTGGGGATGCCCTGGATCCTCTCTGACTGCTGCTGTCCAGCCACAGAAAGCATCACATCATTAGAGAACAGTCATTACTGCTAACAGATGGGGGGAAGTGGAAATTGAACCGCTAACCCAAATAACTGAGCAGGGGCAGGAGCTATTCCTCATAGTTTTTTCCACGATGCATTTAGCAAGAGTATTTCTTGGTCAGCAAAGGACAAGATTTGGTGGCTAAAAACTATCAGCCAAGTCTAAATCCCACCCAACCCTTTGGGGATCCAGGGGTTACAACTCAGGATATAGTCAGACCTATTCTAATATTCTAAAAAAACGTGATTAACTGGGTGGGATTATGGTGGCCAAACAATATTAATGCAAATTCCACTGTCATGGGGATCCTGTTCCAAGGCCTTCACAATGCCAGCAAAACGATACCCAGCAGTTTCTTATGCAGCTCCTGTTGCATGCCATTATTTGGTCATTAAGATATAAGATTACATTGACAAAGCAATTTAACCACAAATCCCAGGAGGCAGCAGGGCCACGTTACTGTGTTTTCATTACTGAGGTAAAAATGTGGGAGATAACCTGCATTTCAGTGATGGAGAGGAGAAAAGCCAGGGGACTCCTCAGGGACTCAGGGCGATGCCAGGAGAGGATTGGTGCTGAGCCAGACGCAATCTCAGCATAAAGATGTGGAACCCCCAATTTCTGGCAACTAAAAGCATCATGTGGGTGAGGGGTGACTGCTCACCCCTTGAATAATTTGTTTCAAGGATGTCACTTTGGTTTGGGGTTAGTGACAGTCACGCAGCAAGGCGACACGAGGCAAGGCACAGCCTTTGCAGCCTCCTGTAGCCAAGCAAACCACACCACCATCCCACAGCAGTGAAATCTCTGGGTATCAGCCCCTACAGCCAAACCCAGCAACCGCTCTCTGGATGAACCTGGCAGGAGCAGTGTGCCCTAACAGGCAGGATCACTATCTCCACAACAGTATTTGTAGTTGACTTTTTCAGACAATGCTGCAGATATTCAGGGTGAATTGGTACCTAACTCCCTTTGGCAGCACAAACAACTCTGCTTGTAAGTAATATGATTTTGCTTTGAATGGAAATTCTGGAGAATATATGTCAGTGCTGTGGCACAAAGCAGCCCTTGTGCAGGCTGAAATGTTTCTCTTTAGAACAGGCACTCTTCACCTTTTCCCAGTCTTTAGCCAATTATATTCAGAAAAATAAATTGCATCAGAGAAATGAAGGGCTTTTCCTGTGCTGGGGAGCTGGGATGGAGCCTGGCTCAGCCCTCCTCTGCCCTGGCACCAGGTACCAGGGCAATTAGATCAGTGGGAGCTGAGTGAGGAGGAGACTCATGGGGGGCACTGAGCTGTCTCAGCTGAGCACAGCATCCCTGTGACAGTCACTGTGCCGCCTGGCAAGCAGGCAAGGACTTTCAAACTGTGTTCTGTCTCTTGGATTTCTCTGCCTTTCCCCAATCCTCCCAATTTTTCCATGACTTTTCATTTGCTAGTTCAGTGAACATCGTGTTAGAGAGGAGAGAGATGAAATCTGAGCTTGCAGGAGTTTGACTGACACAGCCCAGGAGCAAATAACAAGGGAGGATGCGTGGCCATCACGTTCTGCTCAAGTGGGACATGACTTTCACCCATGATACATCTCTGGCACTGCTGGGGAAGAGCCATTGCTTAGCAAATTTGGTGTCAGGAAGGAGCAAGAGTGAGGAATACAAGGATCTGTGTGTTCAGCTTGTGCCCCACAGCATCCCAGTCCCTTAAGGGGTGACCCAGCTCTGGGTACCCACAGCCCCCATGAGACTATGGTAAACCCAAAACACAAAAATGAGGAAGCTCTCTGGTTTCCACCGAAATCACACGACAGATTTGGTCAGAGATGAAACTGCTGGTGGTTAAAATGGGGAACACAATGGGCAGGGGACAGCCAAGAGGGTACTGAAAACCCCTCCCATAGTTCATCGCTTTACGCCTTCTAACAAGCACAGAAGCAAACACAATTTGGTATGATTATTCCAAAGGCATCAAATTTCCATTTGAGTTTTGATAAAGGTGTGGGAAGAAACAGGGCAACTGCTGCCTGGCTGCCAGGAGAGATCCACCTTACAAAGACGAGGATGCTCCAGCAGGCTGGATCCCCCAGCAACACAGTCCTTGGGCTTTCAGTGTCTCAAAGGAAACAGCTAAATGGAAAATTAAAGCTTGGACAGGTCACCACGCAAAACACATTACTGCAGCCCTGGCTTCCTGGCTTAAGTTAATTAGCTCATGTTTTTACAGTGCTTTGAAACAGCAAAGAAATCCCCCCAAACAACCCAAACCTGCATTAAGTGCTAACATCATCATCAGGTGCTTTCTAGCTGCCAAACCAGGGGAAACTCTCTCCTGCCTGAAGCCCCTTCTGTCCATCCCCCTCATCCTCCCCCTGAGTTTACCCCTCAATCACTGGTGCTGGGAACTGGTTTGTTATAAAAAGCCTTCCCTCAGCTGTAGAGTTGTTATTTGGGGGTTGTTTTCTGCAGGGGAGATGGGTTTGCCCAGACTCTGCAGTTTTCACACACAGGCAGTGAGTTTGTTGGCATTTAGCTGTCACATCTGGATGCTGGGAGATGTGCAAAGCCTGCAGGCAGACCTGGGGCTGCTGAATGCTTCCAGCCATGAGCAAAAGCTTCATTTCTAGCTGGGAAACCCAAACCAGCCAAAATTTAGAGCAAAGGAATTTGTGCAGCATCACGGGGAGTCTGCAGGAGAGTTCAAAGAGCCGAGCTCTGCAGCTCAACACAGCGATTCATTTCGAAGCAGATTTCTTGCTGCAGAGCATCTCCTCTGGGATCCCCCTTCTCACACAGCCTGTTTCACCGCCTCGGAAATCCCCTCACATTGCAGGGGAGGGATGCACCCAAAATGGGGTGAGGGGGAGCAGATAAGTTGGGGTTTTTGTCTTCTTAAGCCCTCCCAGTGGGACCAAGGGGTGTGACACTGGGCGATGGGTGACACAGTCCTGCCAGGAGACCACCCATGGGTGCCAGGTTTGTTCTGCTGACCGACAGCCTTTTAGGCAAGAGCTAGCCCAAACGAGATCCACTAACAATTAACACAAGGGTGTCTCAAATGACTTCTCCTACACAACCTCCAAAGCAAAAGTAAAAGCCACCACGTTCCTCTTCTCCATTTCCCTAAGCCTAAAATGACAAAATAATCCATCTGGTGGTGTTTGTTTGGGGAGTGGATGGCTTTTTATTTGTTTTCACTTTGATATATTAAGAAAAATAGGTCCTTGCTCAGCTTGGGGACACCAGGAAGGCTGATGCTCTGTCACCTGTGACAGTAACCCCAGCAACAGCTTGGCTGCTGGCAGAGGCAGGAGAGGATGCTGACTCACTGCCTGCTTCGTTTTCACAGCTCACCCTTCATCAGAAGCATTGCTGGAAGAGTCTTGTTATTCCTTTCCTCTAACCCTCCCTTATTAAAAAATAATCATTTAAGTCTCAATTCTAAAGGAAGACATGAAATAACATAGCAGTGAGAAATAAAGTGGCAGGGAATACAAAGGAAAAGTTTAATTCCAGGAAGGAATTCATTTCAGTTCAAAAAGCAATGCCCACCATCAATTTACTGAAGTAATTACAAACAGAACTGACTCCTGAGATAGAAGGGTTTGCTGCAAATATAAATCACTAGATTATAACAGCCTGGAGATAGCAAGAAAGGGGTGGAAACTTGAGAAGACCTTCTTCAAAGAAGAATTTCCCCCCAAATGACTCTTTTCCCCTTCCCATTGACCTTATTTCTTTGCTGCTTGCTTTCTTTTTCATTGCAAATCTTGGGCTTTCTCTGCTGCTTTGTTCCCCTTCTTCTCTTGGGGAAGCACAAAATGAGATCCAGAACAGGCAAGTGAGAGGAAACCAGTTGACGTTGCTTTTTCTCACAGATTTTCTTCCTGGTAAAGTCATTTTGGCCAGAGAGTGATGGGAACACAGCGCAGGCAGAGCACTGAGATGCTGCTGGGAGCTGGACCCAAGGGTGGATTCCAGCATCCCAGGGAGGGGGCAGAACTGAGACGTCACAGGGCTTCCCACTGGGACACAATCCTGCAGCTGCCCCCTTGGGAGCAGAGCTCTGTGACACCCACACCCACACACACACACCCCTTACAAACAGAGGGTTTGGCAATGCTTTTTTAAGGGCCAGGATTTATTCCTGGGTTTGATTCATCCATTTGGTCCATCACATGGAGTGCAGCTAGGTACCCCCAGCACACTGCAGAGCTGCCTGCATGGTCCAGCCAGCCGTGGTGGTGTCTGGGCTGGGCTCCCCCTCCTGCCGCCCCCAACTCCTGGCACTGGTAGGGATGGAAAACCCTCAGCTTTCACTCAAAGGGTGAGTTTCCAGCTGTTGTGCAGAGCAGAGCCAGCAAGACCCCAGCACAAGATGATGATAACAAAAGCACCAGTAACAGCAACTACTTCCAGAAACCTCATGAGGTGCCTGATAATTTTGAGGCGAGGCAAGAGCAGGGACTGAGATCTGACTCGTAGCTGGGAAGCACAGGGGAATGGAAGAGCCTGTTAAGAGAAAAATCAACCCAGAAGATCCCTCCTTATCATAAGCCAGAATTCAACTGGGAAATCCTGCTCAACACTCTGATTTCTGCAACATGTAAAACAACATTTGGTACCGCAAGAACCCAACGATGGCACAGCCCAGGGCACGTGGATTTTGTGGGTCTGGGGATGTGATGGGATGTTGAAAAAGCTTTGCTGCCCTAAACACACTGTACACACACCCTTCTTCCCAATTCACCCACGTTCAGGTGACAACCAGCACCTACAGATGAGCCTCCCTATACCTATAGAAACCCCTGTACCATGAGGCCAGGTCCCTCCAAGCCCAGCTTCTGTGCTGTGGAGATGCTGCTGGCAAGTCCAGCCTCCTCCTCCTGCTCCTGGCATGGGAAATGGGTGAGAAAACACGTGGCTTTTACCCTGTGCCCTCTGCAGCAGGGTTTCAGGCTGTACCTGCCTGTGCCTATTGTCTGCCACCTGCCTTACACAGGAGCTTTTAATAGCTCTGTGATGGCAGCAAAGACAGTGTGAGGCTTTGCTGCAGAGCTCAACTGGAAACGCTTTTTAACGAGGATGATTCAGGGTAGCTCCCAGCCCCAGTGTCAGCCGTGCAGACAGGGCACTGCCTTACACCACCATTTCATCATGAGGGAAGCTGGGAGGAAAAGCTTCCAGCTACCAGCATCTCCCAGCTTTTTGCAGGTTGGGATCTGAGGCTGATCTCTGCTCATCTGAATTTCCAAAGCAAAGAGGTGAAAGGGATTTTTGAGCATCAAGAGTTTTCAGGAATGCCCCAAAATGTGATGTGAGCAATACCACAACCACCTCCTCTGCCAGCCCAACGCAAGGACAGGGCTAAAGCCACAAAACACAGACAAGAGGATGTCCTGGACCTGTGTTCTGCAGCCTGCTTCACCATTTAAAGATACCCAAACTGCAAATCAGGGTCAGAGAAAAGCCAGGAGACTCAACACAGTGCCATGTCTGGTTTAGCCCATCAGTCATTAGTCCATTAAACAGATGACTCTGGGACTGTTTCCCAAGGTAATACACAAAACTTGGGGGGAAAAGGACATTCCCTCATCCCTGTCACTGAGGCTCTGCAATGCCCTCAGATAACAGTGCCCCAGTCTCCCCATTTGTAAACTGGATTGTAGGTATCGACCTTCCTTTGTGGAGTGCCCCAAAACCTAGGGAAGAAGTGATGAGGGAGGTGATTATAATTATTTACACCACCCTAATGGAGTGCTAGAGCCCATCATGATTGTGGCTGGATTTCTAAGGTTTGTTAGAAAGAGATAAAAGCTTTTTTCACTGGTTGGTCTGAAGGCTTTCAGGCTGTCTTTGATGTGCTGTGGCTAATAGCCCCTTCATTTGATTAATTTTCATTTCTGCCGTTGCTCTTTAGGAGCTGCCACACAGACTTTGTGAATGGATTGGAAGAGACAGAGCAGCGATTCCCCTCCACACCCCCCCCCAAAAAGCTGCTCCAATTCTCATTAATACAAATCCCTGCAGGGTGAACTCCCAGCCCAGCGCTCGTGTGCGAGGGAGCCCAAAATAGCACCGTTTATAATAATAATAAATAACAGGGCGGGTGCTAGAAACCATGAAGTGCCTCCAACAGAATCAGTGTGTGAGTGTGTGAGTGTGCAGGAAGGTCCCAAAACGCAAGTGACAGCAACAATCGAGGCTTTTGTCAGAGCGTGAGTGTTAGGAATAATTGAATCACTGCCTTGTTACATACGGACCGATTTAGACCCTCATTATGCATTTGGCAAGTACTTAGCATAACGAATCAATTTAAAACGGCACATGAGACTCAAGTAATTCATAATGAAACTCCAAATCAAGATTACAAGGCAAGACTAAGCCTCCCCAGCTCAAATCAAGGGGATGGAGAGGCAGACTATGATGAAGAAGAGCTGGGGGTGGGGAAAAGGTAGGAGGAAGCCTCGAAGCCTCGGCCACCACCTCCCATATACTCCTGGGTTGGGCTTTTAAGTTTCCTATGGCTCTGGACCCTCTTACCAAAATCACAGGAGTGGTATTTCTATTTCAGAGAGTATTTAATGAGTATTTCAGTCTGGTTTGGGGTCCCTGTTGGGTGTCCCAGGCTATGTCACATCTTGCTACTCAAGAAAGAGTCCCAGATCTAACTAGTTTCTTCCCCTTCACTTATTCCTTTCAAAGCCCCTTGGTCACCACAGCACGTGAGCTTATTGCAGGTCTGTCACCCCTCTCCACCAAGCCACAACACTTCCCTGCCTCCCAAATATCTTGCAGCTTAACAGACTTAAACCAACGAGACAGGAAAAGAGGCATCAGATGAGCGGAAATGGGGGAGACAGGGTACCCAAGAAAGGAAACATGTAAATCCAGGAAGGCTTCACACCCATCCCTACACAGGTGTACGCAACACATCCCACACACCAAGGCAAAACTCAGCAGAAAGGACCCGGCTGCTGTTCCAGAGGCATGGAACAAGGCAGAGCCTGGCATAAGCCAACTTCAAGCCCGGCTTTACGCAGCCAAGGCAGCAGAGGAACGTACCAGCACATTGTCACAGCAGCTGTCTGCCAAGGCTTTACCTCTGTGCATTTTAGGAATTATCCAGCTGGGATTAAAAATGCCTCCCACCCCTTCATATTTAAATATAGGTTTTCAGGCTAAAAGGGGAAAGAAAAAAAAAGACAGAGACAAGGCTTTGCTCAACTAGAGCTGAATAATTAGGGATGACTAATACGATGTACTGTGGGAAAGCACAGAAGAGACTCTTGCCAGGATGCAGACCCTGGCTGATAAAGCCTACTGCGTCCACAGGACAGGTCATCTGGGGTTTCTGGGATACTGCTGTTTCATGTTTACAGCCTCTCTTTTTTCTGATTCTCCAGACTGGCTGTTTTTCTCTAACATCACATGTAAAACATGAGTCTATGGGGAGTTTGCTGGGCTGGGACCACCCGTTTCCTCCCATTCCTTTGAAGAAGTCTCAAATAAACACTGGAGTTGAGTGGGTGCCCTGCAGGATATGGGCAGAGCTGGGAGGGATGGAGACATGGCTGGAGCTCTCGGGTTACTTGAGGAAAGAAAAAACCTACTGAGTAAATTCAGAGCTGATGAAAAGCACCCAAGCACCCCGAGTCTGTGGCGCAGGGGCTGATGGCTGGCAGAGGGAGGAGATGCTCCTGCAGAATCCCTTTGCTCCACGTGGTCCCCAGTTAACCTCAATTCCCTCCCAAAAAGAAATTAGGAGGGGAATTTTTCATAGATAATTCCATCTCTCAGCTCCTTGGGCTCAGCCTGACATCTCATCCTGGTTTCTGCCTTAACATGGGAGGTCAGCTAAAAGATATTTTCCCAACTTGCTGCTCTGTGCAAAAATTCCCAGTCATAGAGGGTGACAAAAGGAAGTCACAAGGCTCCTGAAAGGGAGATGCAATCTTTAATCTCTGTATTATAACATAAATCATACTACGAAAAATAATTGAGGTCCTCTGATATTCTGAATGCTCCTGAAGCTCCTACGCAGAGCTACACACACGTACAGCAGGCATGGGCAGGTACAGTGGGGGTTTTTTCCAAAGATCTCAGGAAAAACACAGAGATCAGTGTGTCTGTGCATGTTTAATGAAAAAGATTTAAGAGAAGAGCATCATATAGAGCATTACAATGGAGCTTTAAAGCCAGTGGGGCTGCCTGAGGTCTACATGGGGACTGCCTGAGGCCTACATTGGGCTGTCTGTGGCCTACACTGGGAGGTCTCAGGCCAGGAACATCGTTCATCCCTCACACCTTCAATTTGGGAGCTATTGCTTGATGTTTAGAGTCGTTGTAGTTGGACTGTGGTAAGAATATTTTTGGTAAGACTGTTGTGGGATAATTTTGAGTTAAAGATATCTCACAATGGATGCTGCACAGGTCCCCAGGAACCGTTAGAGCAGTGAAGCATCATACTAAAAATATTCCTGGAGAAGTTGTGACAAATCAAGCTACTTGTTGCATTAATTTTCCTTAAAAATTAACGCTTTTTATTTTTTAAAAGGCTTTTCATTTTTTAATTAATGCTCTAGGTTCTACAACTCAATAGAAGATGAGAGAAGTTCATCCCCCAAAATATCTTCGGAATAATGCTACCTAAAATACTTCCTATTCTGATTCCATTACCATTTGCCCATTCTTGTAAATTTATTCAGAAAGCCACAATTTCAAGGAAATCCCCAGAAAAGGTGAGGAAAAAACCCAAAAGGAAAGGACCATATCATGGGAAATGGACAATTTGGTTCAGATCCAGTTCTAAGGTATGTACTGCCAACAGCAAGGCTGTCTCCAGTGAAAACACATGACTTGGAGCATCTCTTGGTGAGATTAGAGGTTGGACAGAACACAGTGAACTTTGTTACCTGAGCCACGAGGGAGTGTGTGTCTGCACGCACTCACGTGTTCGCAGGTAACTGGGACACGGGGAAGTGTGGACAGTGCATTTTATTAGAAATTAATGTGCTCCAGGGACAGTTCTTCATTAATATTTTGCAAGCTGCATCCAGGGTGGACTCTGCCTTGCCCAGGACCTGAGGAGACGGCTCCTCCACAGACATGCACACCTCCTCTGAGGGTCCTGATGCTGAGCCTGGTTGAAAACCAAGCCCGGACAGCGCAGGATTGGTGTATGTTCTGTGGTTCCAGTGAGTCGCCTCACATCCTCCAGAATGAGAGCAGGTTTGTAGGCTGTCACGTAACCACCTCCTGCTGTGTGAGGACACACAGCCTCCTGGGGGGCTCCAAGGCTCAAACAGTGTTCTTGGTTTACTGAGGTTTGTGCTGCAACATGTTCATCAGCAGATGGATTATCTGGGCCAAATCCTGCGCTTGGGGATACCCAACACATGTCTGGATGGGTTCATTAAACCTCCTCATCTTGCTGAGCCACATAGGTGGTGTGACCCTGGAGTCTGCATCCAGCCACTGGGAAAAGCAGAAGGAAAAGGATGGATTCCAAGTGTTCATCAGCTCCTCAGCACATGGGTTTGGGGTTGTTCAAATTAAATGATGGGCTGATTTCAATTCTTGTGCATCATACTGAGCATTTAATCTGATTCCTCCCAAAATCCCAGATCTTAAGAGCAGCCAGGTCCCAGCTTCACCTATTCAGCCAGTAAGTGCAAATGATTACAGTCCCTTTCCTAAGGAGAACCTGCCCTTCCATCCTCCCCCCACCCACACAAATCAATGTCCTCTTCCTTGCTGGGGAAAGAAGCTGACCTCATTTCCAGCTGTGCCCCCTCCAGAGAGATGTGGGAAGATGACACAGTTTGGAGATCCAGCTGTGGCATGCAGTGTGTGAGCCAGGCCTTGGGCTTCTTGGAGCATCCTACAAGTGTCCTACTGAACTAGGAGGGCTGAAATGTTCAGCACCCACTCCCTGCTGCAAGGGGCTCTTTCAGAAAGCTGACTTGCTATTAAAGCACCCAAAAAGCACTTCACGCTTCTAAAAACTCCCAACCCTGGTCACTCCTTTCTGAAATTCCAATAGCCAAAGTTTAGCCATTTCTTGGGAAAAGTCCCTCAAACTGTGTCCCCAAAGCACAGCCTAAATCCATTTTTATTTGACAAAGAGTTTAAGAAAATTATGAGGGCTTTCCCACATCTGGTTTGATGTCAGTACAAAACGCAGCTTTAAAGGCCAGCAGGAAGGCTTTTCATTGTGTCTTTCTCCCTGTTTAAAATAAAACAACTGCTTGCCCTGAACTACCCACGTCAAGCCTGGCTTGCAGGAGAGCTGAGGAGATCTTGAACGTTACACCTCATCTTACTGCAAAATTTCCACTACTTTTTCCATTCCCTCTTTATTCCACAGCTGGGTTTATTTGGCTACATCCAAACGCTCCCATGAAGAGCCACTTCACTGCTGCAGAAGATTTGAAGTCTCTGAAGTTAAAATCTTGAGGTCTGAGCTCAAAACAAGATGGAAACCAAGCTGCAGTTTGAAGGAGAGAAGAGGAGGAACATCTCTCTGCCAAGTATTTTAGCACTTGAGCCTACTGGATACAGACACACAGCTTAGCCCTGCTTCATATTAATGCTTTTTGGGATGCAGAGTTTGAATGAAAAATGCAATTTTGCTTAGGAAGAAAACTTTACCTCCACAAGCCAGCCAAGGGAGAGGCTGTGCCACCGTCCTGGAGCAAACACAGCAATCGGTCTCAACCATCTGAGGTCGAGGAGTTTGTTTGTCTCCATCCTTGGATGTGTTTAAAAGTCGGGTGGATGAGGTACTTCGAGATATGGTTTAGCACAGGACAGGAACGGTTGGACTCGATGATCTTAAAGGTCTTTCCCAACCTAGTCGTTCTGTGATTCTGTTTCTTATCCTATTTTAACACCAACTGGGTTCAGGGGGTGGAAAGACAGAACAGATGCAGTTGGCCAAAGCTGTTGATTTAATTTGTCTCCTTCAGTTTTGTTTGATGCTGGACCCACCACTGTTCCTACATCCCATGAAGATGCTGTGCTGCTCTTCTCGGGAAGTGTTTCTGTGTGTTACCCAGCAGAGCAAGCTCAGCAATGCCCAAATCCTTTCTGGTTCTTGCACTAATCCCCACTCCCTCCATTTTACCTAATAATCTGTGTTGCTCTATTTATACTGCTCTGCTGACCTCCAGCTACACAGGCTGTCCTGCACTACCCATCTAGGAAAGCCAGGGATTAGGCTCATGAATTTTTCAGGCATATATACCCAGGTGATGTGTAAAAAATCCTTGACTTTGGATTTACAATCTCATCTGTTCCCTTTTTTGGTTTGGTTTTTTTTTTTCCTGGTTTTGGAGACTGAAAATTGTGTGAGCTGTGGAATTTAGGGGGACAAAACTGGCACTGCAACTCCCAGCCCCATCTGCAAGGGACACCCAGAAGTGATGTGAGGGGCGAAGAGCTGAGGATCCCCTGGGTGGCCTTTTCACTCCTCATCTCAGACCAACCATAAATATATGTGGAGAAAAAAAAACCCAAATAAAGG
This sequence comes from Porphyrio hochstetteri, assembly GCA_020800305.1. Lineage (NCBI taxonomy): Eukaryota > Metazoa > Chordata > Aves > Gruiformes > Rallidae > Porphyrio > Porphyrio hochstetteri. Next base: position 5,267,222 of record CM036930.1, on the reverse strand, counting down.
ACTATTTTCAGCCATCACTGGGTGGTGGGAAGGTTCAGTTCGGAGGCTCAAAGACCAACCTTGGCAGGTGCAGGGACTGGGGCTCACCCAGAAAACCTGCTGCCCTTGGTTATTAGCTCTGCCTTAATGCAGATGCTACCAGACTTGACTCTCTGACTCGCTAGTTGGGAAGTCTGGCCTCAGGGAGGCTGTGAGGACACACAGATACCCAGCCGTCCCTTCGCCTGCATGTACAGACACCTACACACACACACACACACACACACACACACACACGATCCCCATCTCCTCCTCCAAGGCAACACCTCTCAACTCTTGTGTGCCTGGGGAGGTGTGTGTGTGTGTGTGACAGGCATGAAGATATCTTCCAGAATGCAGAAAACCTCACAGATTTCCCCAAGTCTTCCCCCAGACACCTTCAGCTCCCAACCAGCCTCTCTTACGCATTAAAATCAGATGCAAATCTCTCTCCCCGCTGCAGAAGCACCCAACTGATAAGGAGCCTTTGTTCCTTCCCAGGCATAGCTGCAATTTGAGGACCACTCTCCTCTAAGAGAAATGTCCATTTAACCTCGGTGTTATCTGGAGGTGGTTAAACTCCCTCTGCCCATCTGCAGCAGCTGATAGGGAAACACTGAAGGCAGCTGATAGCATCTTTCATTTCTCATGGGTAACCCCAGGGCTAGCCTGCTGCCAGCCAGAATATTTGCCATTGTACAAGGCACCAGCTGCATCCTTCCAGGTCCTAACAGCCCACTTTTAGATCTATTCAAAGCCTGTCATTTCTCCCAGCATCATTAACGACAAGATTTGGGACAAAATGTTTTGCACCTTGGGGGTTTTTTTTGTTCGTTTTCTAGTCGCAGCTGGGAGAAGGAGGTTTGTTTTTAGCTTTTGCAAGGGAAGCTGCTAGGAGAATGACAAGCCTTTGTTCTTCCCAGGGCGCTCAGAGAATTGGCACATCCAGAATCCAAGTCCTTAGGCAGCCATTCAGCCCCAAGGCTGTTAAGAAAATTGATTATAAATTCCGTTTAAGCAAGCTGAAGCAAACCGAAGCTGGCACCATTGATTGCCAGCTCTGCTTGCCTCAAACCAGGACTCCCAAAAGCCTGACAAATCCAGGCACCAGCTCTGAGAAAAAACCTTCTCTGCAAAGTTCAGCCACCTGGTTGAATAGCCCTGACACAGAAAAGCCAGGGCCAAGAGTTGGCCCCTGGAGCTGTGACGCATCTGTGACAGCCACGCAGACTCAGGCAGTGCCAGAACCCCTACCCAAACCCATTTATCCTTCCCCAGTTTAATGAAATGTCTTGCAAACTCTCTAGGAAGAGCTGGGAAATGAAAGGCACCGAATATGCTGGAGGAAAGGGATGGCATCCAGAGGGACCGGGACAGGCTGGAGAGGTGGGACCGTGTGAACCTCATGACATTCAACAAGGCCAAGGGCACGGTCCTGCTCATGGGCTGGGGCACAACTATGGGCTGGGTGGGTAATGGGTGGAGAGCTGAGGAGAAGGGCCTGGGGGCTGGTTGATGTAAAGCTCAACATGACCCAGCAATGTGTGCTGGAAGTCCAGAAAGCCGCCCATGTCCTGGGCTGCATCCCTTGCTGCGGGACCAGCAGGTCCAGGGGGGAATTCTGCCCCTGTGCTCCCCTCTGGGGAGACCCCCCTGCAGTTTTGTGTCCAGCTCAGGGAGGGGGGGAGGCCCTAGCACAGGGTGCCCAGAGAAGCTGGGGCTGCCCTTGGATCCCTGGCAAGGGACCAAGGCCAGGTTGGATGGAGCTTTGAGCACCCTGGGCTGACAGGGGGTGTCCCTGCCCATGGCAGGGTGACACTGAGGGTCTCTGAGGTCCCTGCCCACCCAAACCAGTCTGGGGTTCTATGAAACAAGCAAACCCACCACCCATGTCCTCAGCAGCGAGTCTGGCACTGGGATGAAAACAGCACTGAATGGCACAAACTGACCTCAGTGGAGACCCCAAGCTCCTGCCACAGACCCCACAGCAGGGAAAGGTTTTCCTCCTTGCCACAGGTCCTGGCTGATCATGAGATGTGCCCGTAACTCCTGAAGTGCTTTCCTGGAGAGCTTGGGAAGCACAGCATCACCACCAGCATCCAACATGCATCCCTAGCATGTTAAGGAGACATCTCTGGGCCTTTCATCAATCCTACATGCAATGGGGCAATCACTTCTTCTGTGGGCTGGTAACCCCCACCGCAGTAAGAAAGGAGTGCAGCCACCCTTACTCGATATCTAAAAGCTCTCCACCAGGCTCTGCCACCCACTGTGTCAGGTCCTGCCAACACAGCTACCAGAAGACCTCTTCTGTTCCAAAAAGCTACAGCTGAAAGTGCTAACCTTGTGTCAGACACAGGAAACTGAGGAGCAACGTTTCCTCCAGCAGACTCACCTTGGAAACCACAAGCAGATCTCTCACATCTGACCTCAGCATTCCTGCCACTAAACCACAGGCACCTCTTGACCCAGCAAGGTACTCCCTTACAGCTGCTGGGGAAGCTGGGAGCAGCTCATTTTGGTGCAGCTCGTTTTCATACAGACCTCTGAACTCTCCCCATTTCCATCACCCATGCTGCAGGGATCTATTCCCAACCCCAGCCCCCCAGGTGAGATGCAGGGGGGTGTGTGACGCACCAGCACGCCTCTATTTTAAGGTGCTGCTGTGCGACTGCTGGAGAGGTGTTTTTCCTGCACTGTGAAGGCAGCGTCAGGGAGAAGGTGGAGGTGGCCACCCCATCAGTGCAGTCACATGTTTCACTGTGCAATGGGAACAGGGCTCACATCTTCACCCTGAGACATCTCAGACACATGGAGAAAGCACCTTTCCCTTCCCTTCCTTTCCTGCCATGGGATGGCTGATGATTTCTCAGGGGTGAAAGAATTAAGCACACACACTAACACACAAATCTCCATCTCTTGATGTCACCACTGCCTGATAACAGCACCTTCAACCACTCCTATCTGCCTGCCTGGAGACCACCATCCAAAATCCCTCCTCTCTAGGCAAGAGCAGATCTCTGTGCCCAGCTCAGAACTCTCTGCTCCATCCCTTATTCCAGCCACTCTGTTTTAATTCCTACTCACGCTGCCAATTCCCACACCCAGGCAGGCAGCTGAACCCATGGAGGGGAAAGGTATGTGTCCCACCAGCACTGCCATGAGAAGGCACATTGTGCTGAGCTCTCTCCTGGCCAGGAGTTATTTGTCTTCTGGCACTCAGGAGGGTTATTAATACAGGAGCAAAACAGGAAGGTTAAAAAAAGGGGACATTGAACCTGGAAGCCCAGGCAGGGATCTCTGCTGTTTTCCTTACCTTGATGAAAATAATCCTAAAAACAAGGAAGGGTTTGTCTCCCCCACAGCCTGTCCTTTCATTGCAGGGGGGAGGATCTACAAACCCCTCAGCAGACCTGGTACAGCAAAGGAGAAAGCCCTATGCAGTGACCTGCCTCTGATAACTAAGTAAACCCACATTTATGGGATTATCTCAGCTAATCCCTGGTAAATGCAGTTTTGTTGCACCGTGTTTGGATTCAGAGAACAACCAAGCATAAAAACCAGGACAAAGAGCAGAGGTGTGGATATTCGGATCCCAACAGGGAGAGGCTGGGAAGGCAGGTGATGGTAAACACTAAAATCCAGCAATCAACCACAAAATTTAGATTAGGGGAGAATTTATGGTAGATGTAGGTAGTTGAGGGAAAATTTCAGGGTTGCTGCCTTTACATTTGGCTGTGCCTTTAATGTTCAACTCTGTGACACCCTTGTAAAGCAAGAGAAATGGGTCTCAGGGCTTTTCTTCAGCTTAGACTGGACCCAAAACCCACCAGAAATACATACAGATGGGTTTGTTGCTCTCCCACCTCCTCCTGGCAAACTGTGGTGGGGAGCCCAGCGATGCTCAGCACCCCCAGTACAGCACTGCTGCTGGTGAGTTAATAACTTGGCTGGTGCACCAGACACCCTGGGGATGTCTCCAGTCCCCTTCTAAATGCTCCAACACCTCATGCTCACCACTGTACCCCAACCTGCGCTTCCCCTGTATGGAAACCCACCCCCAAAGGCATGTCTCTTCCCCACCTCAACACTGAGGATCTCCAACTGGAAAAAGCATGACATCATCCAGCGTGTCCGTGGCCACATGAAGAATGTGAATGCAAATCCCTTCTGCAGGCACAGCTGGATGTGTTTCAAACCCCACAAGACCTCACCCCAGACAGTGCTTTCCTTTCAGGCCTCCAGCAACTGGTTTCCTTGCTTTAACGTGACTTGACATGAGGGTTTATTTTCCCCAGGTACACTGTCTGTCTTTTCCTCTCTCTTTCTGGTTTCTTGATCACTGCAGAAGCTGTCAGGCTCATCCTGCTCCACGGCAGGGGCTGGTCCAGCTGCTTGGAGAGAGCAGAGCTCTGCAATACAAACTCCCCTGCCTGCCCTGGTACTGGAGGCAGAGCTACAAGATGCTGTTTTCTTCCCTTTAGTTGCAAAAAAGGGTGAGTTCTCATTCTCTTCTTTCCCACAGGGACAGCTTTTCATGGGGACTATGTATTTCCACAGCACGTGTCACAAGGACACCACAAATCACAGCTAGGGCCCCCAAAATCCACATCCTACAGTTTTTAAAGGAAAACAGGGTGCTGAATAGCTGGAAAGACCCTATGATATTCCACAGCTGCAGCTGTGGAGGTGCAGGGTTACATACAACCACCCCAATACTCATCATCTGTACAGCCTGAGATTTACTTGGAGGACAAACACCTCTCCCAGCTCCCATCCCTTTTGCCACGTCCCTTCTCAGCTGCAACAGCCTGGCGAGCTCAGACTCAGCGTGCCAGATGGTGGACCTTCAGGCGAGCAAACAGGGCTGGATTTAATGTGCTGAACAATCCTGTAGAAATCCTGGGCCCAGATCCTACATCTGCTCTGGTAGCCCGACGGCACCTGCAGCCAAGCTCCACAGGGTTCCCTGCACACAGGGAATCCCGGCACGACACCGATACCCAGGGTGGCGAAAGGAAACAGGGCTCGAGCAAGGGAGTCAAGCCATTCCCGTAAAAGCACCTTGGGGACGTACTATCATAGCCTTGGAGCTGATGTAAGTGACACGTGGGGCCACCAGCCAACGTCAAGACCATAAAACAGGGCTGGGCAGCTGCTCTGCTCTAGCAGAGGCTGTGTATCAGATAAGGCTGAATTAGCCCCATGCTCTGCACCCCACTTTACAGCAGCGTGCTGCAGACCTGACACTCCCCCTCCCCAAAACTACCCCTGCAGCACCAGCAGCCAGCCAGCACCCAATCCAGCACCACTGTCTGTGTTTTCACCCTCTGTGTCTACGTTTTCTAGTCCACTGCAGCAGGGCAGACAAGTCCCAGGGACTCCAGGTCTGGCATCCTTCCAGCACGCCGGGAGACCCGTCATGAAGGGAGGGCGATGGAGCTGTTGTGGACGCCGAGCGTGGCAGGATCCTTGGAGCAAGCTATCTTTAGAAGGAACACATGCTATGCTCAATTCCTTCTGCTCTATTTCCTAGGTGAAACCCTTCCCGGTGCACGCTCGCAGGGGAGCAGAGGGAGGAGGATTCTCTGTGTCCCACAGCTAGTACTAACAAGACCAGTCAATGAGCACCAAGCAGGGTGGTGTTTAAGATACGACACCATAATGTATCTCCTCCTGCTGAAGGCTTTGTCATCACTTCACTGCCAGCCATGGGAACATGGCACTCCAGTGGAGCAGGGAACAGAGATGCATGCTGCAGAGCGACCCTCATCACCAGGGGAGGAAGGCTGGTGTAAGCCCTGGTGCAAGGAGTATAAGGATTCATCCTTAAACTCATAGTCCAGCATCCAGACTCATCCAAGTCTAGGAGCTGGTGACTTCCATCCTTTTCTATACTCACAAATGTCAACCCTTTAGGCACAGCTATACATACACATCCTATGGACTTCTATAGGGTCAGGAGGTCACTGCATGGAAGAACCACCCAGGAAATCACATCATCTGCCTGGGGTGGAAGCTGTTAAGCGAGGTCCTTCCAACGAGTTTCTCCATCCTTGGTAGAGATGAATTTCAACACCCTTGGACTGGGGCCCAACCTCTGCTTCCTGGTGGAATGTTTTCACTGCTAGACTCTGCTGTAAATGGGATGAAATCCTATTGCAGAGACTGCAGGAAAAGTGATGATGGTTTTTGTGGGATTTGGGTGTGATCTCACCCTTCCACCTCACAGTCCTCCTGAGACTTAGTCATGCAGCGCCCTGGTTTGCAAACCCCAGAGGTTGATGCCAATGGAGCAGCTCTGAGCTCAGAGCAGCTGAGCCAGCTTCTTCCCCTGGAATTTCAGGGGCTTTCATGTTTTATGGGAATCTGTCCCCAAAACCCACATCAGGAGTAAACAGGCAAGCATCTGTACAACCTCAGAAGGGGCTCAGGAGAAAGAAACTCCCCTCTGGGAGACAAGTAAACCCCAGTGCAGCCCTGAAGGAGAAACTGGAGCAAAAAGACTCCCAGACTGTCCCTGCCTGCACTCTCCTGTCTCACAAAGTCTTCTCAGCCTGCCCTCACCTCTGGGGCTTACAATCTCATCAAACCACATGAAGTACAAAGCAAAATGTTTGGCAAGGAGTTGGAAACTGCTCTTCTAGGCTGCCAAACCTCATCAGTGCTGCCTGCAGGGCTCTGCCACGTCTGTGCAGCACTGCACAGTGACCCACCGGCCCCACCACAGCAACAGAGGAAGAGAAAAAATATCCTGCCAGCCAAGGTGAACAGAAACTGCCCAATACACTCAGCTCCTCATAGACCCCAGGCAGGATTTTAAACAGCAAGGCCATTTTCTCTATTAAAAGAAAAAAAAAAAAGACAAAAAAACCCTAAATAGAGAGATGGGTCATTTATTGTCTTCAGCGAATGTGAGTACAATCGATACCGCGCTGGTACATGATTTATGAGAGGGGTGACAAGGCTGTCACCCGTAATAACCTTGCCCATCGTGTGCTGACAGTCACCCAAGGCAGGAGGCAGCGTGCAGCCCTCTCTCAGGCTGGGCAAGGCTGACTGGCGAGACAGCTCAGATGACTTCTGGGCCATTGCATCAGCAGAGGGGCTGCAATCACTGGAGCTTATTGCAGGGGAAAAAGCTGCTCAGCGGAGTTTAAATTCCTCTTTTGCAAGACACTGCTCATTGCGAGATGCCGGCTCCTGTTTGCTTTGTAGGGGTTAGGAGGGAATGTGGGCATCTTGCAAACAAATCAGCTGCCCCAGCTGGGGAGGAGCAGCATCCATCAACAGGTCTGGCAAAGAGGGAATCTGCCTCCTCTCTCCCCAAAGTTGTAGAAGGGACACAAGGGGTTTGGTGGCTCTCCTGCCCTCTGGGCATCTGGAGCACAAGTGGGATACACCCCATTTCCCACTGAACCCAGCAGGGATGGGGAAAAGCACAAGGCTCCTTGCAGAAAATTTATTTCTCCTTTCTAGAACAAGAACAAAAAACCCCCAGTGGTCTCCTGCAGCAGGCAGCCCAGTAGATCATCTGGCCAGGTAAGCAATTAACACATTGTCAGGGAAGCTGGAGAACAGCCCTAATGGCTGCAAGGCAGAGCAGCCTCAGGCTCCTTCCCTTTTGCTCTGGAGCCAAAGCAAAACAGAGGAAGGAGCTCACCCTGTTCAAAGGTCCAGTTTGACTCGGTCACATGAAGACAAAGCAGCCTGATGCACCCCAATCCCCAAGCTGAAGTGGAGGTAAGATGACTATGGCCAAGCTGGGCCTAGAGGTGTGATGAGGAGCTCTCCTCGGCCTCTGCTCTACCAGGGGACATGAAAAGGCCACTCTGGCATCCCAAAACATTCAGCCATGTCCCCAGCCAAGCGGGTTGTCCAGGTATTTCTTGCAGCTTCCTCCACCCACCACCAGAACTCCACAAGGATAAAAAGAAAGCAGAGGTAGGAGAAGAACCCTTTCTTGAGGCATTTCTACCATAAATGACTTAAGGAGTTCTGGCTTCAAATCTCTACTGGCACTGAGGAAAGCAGCCAGTGGACCTTTCTCCTGGGGGACCCCCATCACCAAGTGAACCTCTTCTAGAAGGCATCTCAACCTACTTTGTCACTGGCTTTAATACCACGAGCCTGCTCCAGCTGGTACAGAAACCCAGCCTGGAAATGGGGTTTCAAACTGGGATCTTCTATCTCTGAAGGAATAAAGAGAATTTGGACCACCTCACCGGACTTGGACACCATTTGCAGGCAACATCAGGAATAGGATGGGGGAAACACTCACACCGCCTGGGTGCTCTGACCCTTTGCATGTTGGCAATCAAAGTCGAAGTAAGAGAGCCATGGAGGGAAGAAGTCAGCCCCTGGGACAGGGGAGGTCACAACAACTCAGGGCTGGCTTTTTAGAGGGCACAGCAGCAAGTTTGGCTCCTCCTGCTCAGGAACACGCTTGAACTCAACTGAAACAAGGAGAAATAAAACAGAGGGGAGGGGGGGCACTTGATTAAATATTCATATGAAAAAGCATTACTCTCCCTCATAAATAACAAAACTGTGTTCCTCCTCAATTAATATGCATCACCTCTAACTTCTCTAATGAAGCCAAGCTTTATCCCAGGAACTGAACACTAATGCTTTCTGTCAGCAGCACACAGCGGCACTCCCAGAATATTTTCCTGTCATTTTTTCCCCTCCCAGGGCAGTAGTTCTCAGCTCGTGTCTATCCTGAACAGCACAAGCTAAGGACCCACGGCCACAATATGGGAGAAGGAGCATCACACTGGAAATATGGGAGCAACCACCCTGCACCAGGCAGTGCTACCCATCCCTGGGTTTCTCAACTAGAAGGATAAGCAATCCCTCTTCCCAGGCTGTATTTGGATATTTAAAGCCACACAAGCTCTCTGCAGGAAGAGGCTGTTATCAGGAAAGATAAAGGTTGGGGGGGGGGGGGGGGTGGGGGCAACATGTGTTTCCTATTTTACCAGCCCCCCCAGCAGATGATGAGCAGACAATGATGGTCCAAACACAGCATAAAGCACCAGACAGCAGAGCTGAGCTCCACCTTGCACCACTCCAGACCCTTGCAGAGAGCGTTCAGGACACCCCAGGGCAGTTGTGGGCCCATCCCCAAATGCAGATGGATAATGTGGACTACAGTTCAGCTGAGACTCTGCTCCACAGCTCACCACAAATCCCTCAGAAAGGTCCTTGACCACTTGCTTGCATCTTCCACATCAGCTACGCCATCTCTCCCAGAGTCCTTCCCCACTGCCTGGATCTATCCTTTCCCAACAGGCCAGTACCCTGTGCCCGCTGCCTCCAGCGGCTCTCTGCCCTCAGCACATAACACAGCCAGCCCCCACCACGTCTCTCGCCTCCCTGGCCGCCGTATGTCACTGCCTGACTTCAATCACTGTCATCTGCAGCTTGTGCAGGCTGTGAACTGTGGCAGCGGGACGCAGACACGTGTGAGCACTGAGCCATCCCTCCTGCAGGGACAGTCACCTCCAGCAGCTGGGAAGGCAGATCCTTCCAGAGCTCCAGCAAGGTTCAGCAGAGCTGAGTTGTCAGTCTTTAAGACCTGAAGATCACAACTGCTCCACTGAAGTTCACTGATGTCTCCTTAAATCACCCTGAAAACTCCACAACTCACGGGGAAAACTCCAGCATCTGTCCTGCTGCTTGCAGATTCTTAGATCCCCAGACTGGTTTGGGTGGGCAGGGACCTCAGAGACCCCCAGCACCACCACGCCATGGGCAGGGGCACCCCACACCAGCCCAGAGTGCCCAAAGCCCCATCCAACTCGGCCTTGATCCTTCCATGGATCCAGGGGCAGCCCCAGCTTCTCTGGGCACCCTGTGCCAGGGTCTCCCCACCTTCCCAAGGAAGAATGTCTTCCCAATAACTCCTCTCAGTGTCCACTCCTTCAGCTTGAGCAAGTTTCCCCATTTAATCCCTCAAAAATCAGGCTTCCATAGCCAAAGCACGAGGTGCAAGTCTAATTCAGTTCACACTACACCATCCTTACACCCCACAGCTCCAGAGATTATATAAACAAACAAAAATAGCCCCTGGTTTCAAACCTCCTTACACAGGTCCCCATTCAGCAGGGCCTAGAATTGATGGGGTCCCAAATTTTCTTTCACCAGGCCAGCCAAAGCCTTGTATCTGCTTGAGAGAGCAAGGAATGGTGCACAGCAGGAGAGCCAACAGCAATACTTCTAATCCTGCATTAACAAACATGACTCACCCATTTATTTTCACTGGTATGTTCATGGTTATTTTAAGCTTTGTCTAAAGAATGCCAGCTACTGTATAATAACTGGAATGAAAGATGGCAGTGTTTTTATTTTGCTTTACAACTAAAGATTTATTTTTAGTACCTTTTATTAAAAAAAAACCAACCCCAACAAACCCAAACTGAAAAGTGAAACCAGCCTGTAAGTGATTGGAAGCTCTTGGCACTGATTTCCTAAAGCAGATCCACCTGAGCAAGTCCCACCTCCAGGCTGGAGTCACCACTGTGGAAAACTCATGGCCCAGTTGCCACCAGCCCTCTATCCAGCCCTGTGCTTCCCTAGGAGGCAGCCTGGCATCCCAAGCAAATCCCAGCTCACAGATGAGGGCTTAAGAAGTTAGACTTGGGACCTGGACTTGAACTAAATGTCCTGCAAAGCCAACGGCCCTGCTGCATCTCCCCAGCACTTAAACAGGGGACAATCCCTCCTCACTCTGCTCCTCATCATCCCAGTTTGCAACAGGGAGCACTCCCAGCCCCAGGGCTGCCCTGCACAGTTACACCATAAGCTCGTTTCAGGCAGCCTTCTGCTCCACACCGCTCACCATCTGCTCCTGCAGCAAGCGGGTGGGTGTTGTCTGGGGGTTACAGGCAGCAGTCAGGACTCCTGGGCTCCGTTCCTAGAGACAAACCAAGGGAGGGCAGTGAGGATAGCCAGAGCCTGAGGGTGTCCTCTCAGCTTCATGAAGGGGGTGAGGGAGAAAACATTCAATACTCATCCCAGCCATGGAGAAGCTTGTTTCTGGGCAGTCAGAGCCCAAGGTACAAGGAGCTTGGTAGGAAAAAGCAGGAGTGAAAAATCAGCTCTCCCAGCTTCCTTCTTGTCAGGGTTCAGAGATGCCCCTTTACCTCTCAGCACTGAGAAAAGGGCTACTGGGGCTCTGCTGAAGCCTGTGGGAAAGGACTGGGACTGCTGGCTGCTGGTCCCTGTGCTGCCAGACACATGGCATGTCACAAGCACTCCAGGTACCCTGACAGGAGATGGAGAGGCAGGGTTAGGCATCTGTTCACATGGAATATGACTCTACTTCTGTACATACAGGTTCCTGTAAAGGCTTCCTCAATGCTGGCAGACGTGGAGCTCCACAGAGCCAAGGCTGGTGGCTTTCACCTGGCCACAGCAGACTTCTCCCTCAGCCAGATGTAAGTAAAGCCAGAAGCAGCCACCCCAAGAGCTGCTGTGCACACTTGAGGTAACACATCTCCCTGTGCCTGTCTGTGGTGGTGGGTGGTTTGGATACACCAGGGGTAGCTCATCTCCCTCCATCGCATTTCCAAGCCAGTGCATTGGTGTAAACCATAATTCCTGTTTGGGAACTGCTGGAAACAGGAGAAGCAGCATGTTTGGGACAAGAGGGGATGAACTTTAGCCAAGCAAGGGAACAGCTAGCCACACAACCACATCCAACCATCCCTTCTCCAACCTCCCACAACCCTGTGCAAACACCCTCCCCATCTTCTCCCACAGCTCCACTTCTCCTTCCCACTTTCCCCATACTTGCACCTGAAATAAATCCCCCTTTGTGAGTGGGGATGGATCCTGGTGCCCTCCCCAGGAGACAGAGAGATAAGCTCTGACTCTGCTCCCATGAAGTGCACAACCACTCACACAGGGTGCTCACGGCAAGGATGCTTCTCTTGTTTTTGCTCTCTGCTACATGTTTATGCCAGTTCTCCTGGCAAGTCTGCAACACACGTCTGTCTCTGAGCAGACCAGAGCGTCCCTCAGAATTTTCCATCAGAAAGCCAGTCCTGCTCCCGGAGCCACAGGCGTTTCTGCAGCAGTTTTCTGCCCTCTTGTGAAGCTCTGCAGAAATCCAGGGGCAGAGCTCTGCAAGCACACATTCCCGAGCCGGTTTGTTTCCCCTGCAGAGACATAAAGGCATAATGACTGTTCCCAACTTGCATCACTAAAGATTTCCCCGGGGTGAATGAAGGGCCCCTCGACCTCTCCCCAAAAGAGAGCATCACTACAAGTTCTGCAACAACCTGCGCTGGGCTCAACTCTCCTCTACCCTGTGATCGATCACTGTAAAGCCCTGAGCCAGGAGATTTCCCCCTGCACTGCTGGCCTTGGCTGAGATGAAGCTCTCGCTCTCTCCATCCAGTGTAGCCCAGGGCTCCCCCGAGATCCCGTGGGAGTAAAGGCAGATCGATCTATTGATTATAAAAAGCCTAAGTGTGTGTGGTTGCTTTTCCTACCACCAGCTCCCTGGGTGCCCCAGCTCAGCTCATCCCTCCCTCCCCTTTCCATGACCTTGTTGTGGGCACTGTCTCCATGGGACACCAGGATTTGGTAGTTTATCCCAGGGGAAGTGGCCAGGGAAGGGCAGGGATGCAGCCTGGGGCTTGGTGTGGTCCTGCCTGAAGGCAGTCATTTGTCCAGAAGGAGCAGGAACCTTTGGCTCTGATCCACATTTGCTGCCAGTGTGGTCCCTACCAGCACAGCCTGAATTTGCACTTCAATCCCCCCCATTAGCTGCATGTAGGGACAGAAGGGATGTGACTCATTCAGAAACCCAGGCAGACCAGGGACAGAAGGAGAGGTGTGCTGCCTTGCTGTGCATGTCACCCTCCCAAGCACAACCCCCTCCCCTCCGCCCGAAACCCCACCGCCCTGCCATCTGATCAACAAGTCATTTCCTTGTTGAGAGAAAATTGTACCTCTCACACCAACCCAGCCTGGGCAGATGGGTCCCTTCATAAATCCATAGCTGAAACTCCCCCGTGTGCTTACAACCTGCAGTGCCCCTCCTTTACAACAGGGAAACTGAGGCACAAAGGGCTGTGACTTGAAAATACCGAGCTCTGTTAGAGACCAGGCGATTCACCCACACACCCTTACTACAAAAGCCACCCCAGGTCAAACTCTGCACAGTAAAGAGTACTCTCCTCCTTCCCAAAAGTGTCAGAGAGATGCCAAAGGCTCCCTGAGGTTGTTTCCATCTTCCCAAGGTATTTAATGCTCATATAGATTGTTACTGGTCCCATTAATTGCTTAACTTTGGTATGATTATGTAATTCACAATATACACTGCACAGCCTGCCAGGTTTTCAATGGACATAAGGAGAACAAGCTCCATTTGGTCTCCCCCAGTCATTTGCCCCAGCCATTGCAGGACTGTTCCTTAAAATACAGGGCTTTGTTCTAGACTGGGTGATTACATCTGACACAGTGACACCACCACAGCAAGTCTTTTCCCTTCCAAAAGCGTCTTTTTAATCACTTGGGCTCTAAACCACACAGGTGCTGCCAGGACACCATCCCCAACCCAAAAGCTGACAACCCACACAATACAACATGTCCAAAGCCCTGAGCCAGATGGCACAGCCACCCTGCTCCGCTCCCAGACAGACCCTCAGAGACTCACAGCCCAACCAGCTCTGACAAGTAAGACAGGAGGAAGGTCAAACCATCTGTTTGCCAAGAGCTCGGTGCCATATTTAAGTACAGAGCAGTTAAAAGGCTGGAAAGCTGATCGTCAACTCGCCTATAAATGCTTTAGTCTTGTTCCTACTGAGCCTCGGGGAGCTTGTGATCACTTCAAGTGTTGAACAGCCACAGCAGAGCTGGAGAAGGGCCCAACACCTACAAGAAGCAGCAGGACGGGTCTCCTGACTGAATTGCTGAGCCTCAGCAAAGCATCCTGCCACAAGGCACAGCCAGACCCGACAGGGGAAAAAAAAAAATCTCAGTTATTTCTCATTATTTAAGCTTCTGAAGCCCTTATCGATAAATATTTTGAGTTCTCCCTACAGTTTCCATGCCTTCCCAGTGCAAAGCAGCTGGTGCCTTTCATCACCAGCAGCTGCATCTCGGGAGGCTGCAACTACTGCCAAGAGTTTGGGGGAGCCCCAACACACATAGGCCCGTCTACTCAGGCTTACTAATCCCTCCTACAAATAATTGTTTGTTGTGTAAACCCAGCACCCATGCACAGCTAAGCCAGGCCTTGAGCTGCCTGGTTGAATCTCCTGGCTGACACTGCTTCGACCAGGAGATGGGCAGCACAAGTCTCTTCTGAGGTCTCAACTTTTGAGCTGTTATTTCCACTTCTAAATAGGAAGAAAAAACCCTGAGAAGTTGCTTCGGGCTGTTAATTTGTTTTCAAGGAAAGCAGCTATCCCCCAGACAGCAGCTACATGCAAACAAGACTCAGGGAAGGTTGCTTTCACACACCCGCAGGCCTCTCCAAGACCCCCAGCCTGCAAACTTAGATTCCACCTCACCTACAATACACCCAGAGCAGACTAAGAGTAACACTTAACCTACGAAAAAAAAGGGATAGAGGGCGGAACACAGAGGGGACACACCTCCCACCTAGCTCCTCACGGCTATGAGGGGCAGCTGCCCCCCCGCTCGCCCTTTTATAGCGGCGCGAAGGGGCGGGGCCTCCTGCCCTCACTCTTGCCCCTCTCCAACATGGCGCGCCCCGCCCGGGCCAGCCTTGCGCATGCGCTTAACGGGAGTCTTTATAAACGCCAGGGGCGCGCACCTTGATTTTGCCTGGGTGGGGTTTTTTTTTTCTCGGTTTATTATTGTGGTTTTTTTTGGTTTTGAGTCGTGTTTCGGCCTTTCCGTAGGGTGCTACGGAGCTGGGAGAGGAAGGAGAAGGTGCCTGCTGGCGGCTGCGTGGTGTCTGTGCAGCGGGAGCAATGGTGGGCGGCAGGGAAGGGCTGCAGCCGCCCGGCTCCTCTGGTGTGTCCACCGGGGCTCTGCCCGCCGGGCTGAGGCGGGGCCGGCACCCCTCCCCTGAAGAGCCCTGCAGCGGCCTCGACCCTTCATGGGGGTTCAGCCTTTAGCGAGCCCCGGGCTGGCGGCTCTGAGGTGCCCCCCGGGGGACGGCGTGAGGCAGGGCCGCCTCCTCGCTCCCTGAGTCCGGGGGAATGTCGAGGCGAGAGGCTGGGTCTGTTGCTCCCTAATGACGGAGGAGTTCGTCTCTCCTGGCTTTTTAGCTTTTAAAATGGCTGATGTTACTGGTAGAAAATGTTGAGCGGCCCAGAAAAATGAGGGGGCATTTCCTGCAAGTTACAGCTCTTCTCCTCAGAACCGGAGAGATCCCTTTTTGTTAGACTGCGTCTCTGAGGTGACCAGAGGCTGCCTTGGGGTGTGTAGATCTCTGCAGCCTTGTGCAGGTGGGGAACTTCAGACACTGAAGTGGCAAAGTTGACCTTTTCCTTGGGGTTTCCCCTCCTGTGTGGCTGCTGACTTGCTCTCTTGGGTGGCAGCAGCACTGAAAACCTCCTTGCAGTGTGCACATAACAAACTGGAAAGGTTGAGCGTGACTCTGGCAGCTCTTCCCAGCTCTCCTCTCCTGCCTGAAAAGGGGATGGTATCCCATTGTTCTGATACTGTGAAGCATTTACTACAAAGGTATTTTGTTAGTATAACAGTGTGGTCTTACTGTCTTCCTCAGGCTGGAGATGACCTGCTCCAAACTCCTCTGTCCTCAAAGCTGCATGTGCACACCAGGAGGATCTACAGCAGGGAGACTTGGCCTCACTGCAGCAGTCTGTCTGCAAGCACCTTGTGCTGCAGCCTCTTTCTGCAGCTGTAGGACACTTGTAAAATCAGTGTTTTCATCACCCTTAGGACAGTTTGGCTGGCATAGAGTGTGACATCATGTCATGTGCCTGGATGAGATACTTGACATGTGAGCTGGGGAAGGGTTTATCTAATGCTAAGTATAGTGTAGATCAGAGGTTTGTGCCACATTCCTGGGGAAAAAAGGGGGGAAAAAAGTGTGTTGTGGCACATCTGGGTGCTGCTAAGTCGCAGCAATACCAATGTTAATGGTTCTAGGATGGATTGTTAATCCCTTTTTTTCTTTTCCTACTTACAGTAAAGGTTCTCAGTGAAATTGGTGGTGAAAATGTTGACTGTGTTGTCAACTTGGGTAAGTGGGCAGATGGGAACATGGTCTCTGGGACCAGCCTCAGCCTTTTCTGGTCAGGAGATAGCAAGTGATTTGTTTCTAGGTCTGTGCTATGTGCTGATACAGCACTCGAGCTGCAGGGGGTGAGCACAGTGTGTGTTGCCACACTGGGAGAAACAGCATTTCTCTTGGCATGGGCAAGTTCAGACCACTGTCAGTGCCACACCTTTGTTCATGCTCCTGTTTCAGTGCACTAAACTGAGGAGGTGCCAAGGAAACTCCTTGGTTAATCCGTTTACAGGCTGTTTAGATGCAAATAAAATAATTCAGCTTCCATGAAGGTGAGAGACTTAAGCAGAGTTTTGTGAAGATTAGACTCTTACATGAGATTTCAACCCAAAATAATGCTGTTATCTTGAATTTCTGTAGTGATTTCTTTCTTCCCCTTAACCCCTTACTTTCTTCTCCTGCTGTAGCTGTAAGGAATGCCCAGTTTCACTATTTTGGGCTCTCTGACATGGCAGGTTGCTCCTGAATATTCACAGAAGCAGCAGAGGCTGGGCTTCTGTGGAGGAACAAGACACAGTCTGTGGGCAAGGCCGATGCATCCTTTGGTGGTGGGATGATAAATGTGAAGCCAAAGCCAGAACTCGCATCCTTTTGTTCCAGGATGTGACAGAGGATACAGCTTGGGCTAATCTCTGCCCACCCCAAGAGAGAGCAAGGGGCAGTCTGTCTCTGTTCTGGAGATCTTGGAGGAGCTTTGCTCCTCTGCCAGGCCATGAACCGTGTCCAGCTCCACATCTTGCAGTCAGTCACCTTTTTTTCAAGTGCCTTTTGCATCAGTAGCTTCAGGGTTTAAAATCCTTCCTGGTCCTGTGCAGGGTTTGTCCCTGCTGGGGATCTTCTGAGTGTGATGGGGCTTTTAGGTTGGTGTTGGGCACTGATACAAGTGTAAGTGGGTTAGGAAATTTGGGGAGGTGACTCAGCACACAGTTTGGATGAGCTCAGCCCCTCATGACCGCTGCTTCTCACCCCATACATCCTGCCTAGCTAAAAGCTTCCTCATCCAGCGTGATGCATTTAGAGTGGCCACTGTTGTCTAAGGGAAATGAATTTGTTGCACGTGGCTGAGTGAAGAAAAACATTCAAGATGTGGCTTTTCCTTTTCTTCCATTGCAGGAGATGCTGTTTCTGGCTACCTGGGGGTCTGCATGGGAAGCAGCTAGTTAAATTCCACAGATCACAGCAGTACCTGCTCATCTGCTGCACGTTTAATGTCTTGGTAATGGTTCAGAGGAGCCACAAAGATGCTCAGAGGGCTGGAGCACCTCCCCTACGAAGAGAGGCTGAGGGAGCTGGGCTTGTTCAGCCTGGAGAGGAGAAGGCTGTGGGGGGACCTCATTGCAGCCTTCCAGTACCTCAAGAGCTTCCTGTGCGTGGCTCACCAGTGGGTTTCAAATGCCACATCCCTCTTGCATCCAAAAACCAGCACAGAGCAAGCTTCTGGAATGGACTCATTGCAGTTAAACCTCAGGGGTTCCTTCCACTAAAGGGTAGATGGGAAATTATTTCTAGTAGGCACAGAATATATTTATCCTTCTCTTCTCAAGTCTTCAGCTTTCCTGTGCGTGGCTCACCAGTGGGTTTCAAATGCCACATCCCTCTTGCATCCAAAAACCAGCACAGAGCAAGCTTCTGGAATGGACTCATTGCAGTTAAACCTCAGGGGTTCCTTCCACTAAAGGGTAGATGGGAAATTATTTCTAGTAGGCACAGAATATATTTATCCTTCTCTTCTCAAGTCTTCAGCTTTCCTGTGCGTGGCTCACCAGTGGGTTTCAAATGCCACATCCCTCTTGCATCCAAAAACCAGCACAGAGCAAGCTTCTGGAATGGACTCATTGCAGTTAAACCTCAGGGGTTCCTTCCACTAAAGGGTAGATGGGAAATTATTTCTAGTAGGCACAGAATATATTTATCCTTCTCTTCTCAAGTCTTCAGCTTTCCTTTGCAGTTCAGCAGTGGGATCTGCAATGCTCAGGCAAGGTGTGTGCAAGGAGCTTAGTGCCTTGGCTTCTGGGTGGAGCTGGGTGGTGGCATCCACTGCTCCCATGTGGAATTGCAGCTGGATTAACAACGCTGGGAGAATGGTGCTTGGACTGTAAGAGTTTGGGACTTATGGGAAACCACAGCCCTGTTAGTACCAGCAAGTCCAGTACAGCTGCTATGTGATCATCAGTGTTTCTTTTCATCCCCCTTTGTATGGATCAGGGCTGCACCCAGCCACAAAACTCACCTGGCACTGCCTCAGCCCACAGCAAGAGGGAGAGCATCATCTCCTGGGTGGTTCTGGAAGCCTTTTTACCTGAGGACACTGGGTAGAATTCTGTATATCTCAGAAATATGTCCAAGTCCTTACTGTTTGTGTCTGACAGCTGTCCCTGCACTTGCCCAGCTTTCAGGGCAGCTTTTCCCATAGCAGTTTCCCAATGCCTTGCCTAGCTGCAAGGCTAAGAAGGCTTTATATTTCTGGATGGATCATCAGTGGATCACTGTGTAGCACATATTTTCTCCCCTCTTAACCTGCTGCCCTACCCGAACTTCAGCCATTTAGGAGGTGGATTAAGCTCTGGGCTGTTACCTGGACTCTGTATTTTTAGGCTTTTTGTAAGCAAACTCAACCCCTAAAATTGTGAAACTAGGACGACAATTTGGGTTGTGATTTCTTTAATAATCCAGTCACCTTCTCCAACTTCTCCACTCCCTGGGATGAGGTTTGGTAACCTGTTACAAATGGGGCAAGACAGTTTTGAGCAGCATCTTGCAAGACAGTTTTGAGCAGCATCTTGCAAGACTCCTGTGTACCAGGGAATATTTACTGAGTCTTACCTCCCAAGGGGCTGGAAACTTGGGCTGGGACCCCAGGGTGCTGCTAAAACAGTCCACCAGCTTGGGAAAGCAGATTTTCTCTCTGGAGAGCTCTGCTGACCACCCCTGGGCTGCTTCCCCAACACATCAGCATGACATGTAGCCTTCCAGATCGCCCCAGGGCTTCAGCAGCTCAGTTCACACCTTAGGAACATATTGCAATGGGGTCATTTTGTTTTAATGAGTGGCCTTAGGTATTAAGACATCGTGTCATCCACTTCTGCCCACTGCTGTTGTTTCACTGGACGTTTGGCTTGGAGATTGATGTCAAACAGAGAGATATAAGACAGCAAGAGTGTGGTCAGAAGCAGGTTGGGAACGCAAAGTATTAGCCAGCTGTAGAAAGAACCTCAGAGCCTGTCCTGGGCAGCTGCTTGCTTGTGGCTTGAGTGCTTGGTGTTAGCAGACGTGATGAAGATAAATGGAAACAAGGGAAAACCTTTCTCCATACTGCTCAGAGGCTGCAGTTTCATGTTGCTCTATGAAATTGGAGTGTTAACTGCTCTGCAGGAATTGTCCCCTGACATGCTGAATTCTGCTTCCAAGATCTATGGAGCCTCTTCGGGATCGCTTGTAGCTGTGGTCATGCTGTGTGGCTGCAATGTAGGTAAGGGCTGTGAGCTTCCATTTATCCTGTGTCTAAAGAGATTGAATGCCTGGAAATGTTGGAGTTGCAGAAGTCTGGGATTTTTAAAAAATTATCCTTAATCAGTGGTTAAAATCTCAGAATTTTACTTCAATTATATGGGTAAATTAACCAGCACAGAAAAAATTAGACTATATATAGTTATTAAGTAAGTCATTGCATCTTAGTAATTTGAATTAATGGTAAGAATATCATATAGAAAATGGAAATGGCTCCCCTAGGAAGGCATTTGTAGTCAGTGGTAGAGTCCCAAAACACAAAGGGGGAAGAAAATACTGGATATAGAGAAGATCAGCAGTGCTGCTGCATGAAAGAGAGAGTTATAGTCACAGAGCTGAGAAAAACATGAGGGGCAGATGCAGAGCCAAGGGGAGGAAAAGCAAAGGCTTCCTGTCGATACTCTCCTGTAGCTCAAAAATTTTTAAGATGTCTTGTGGGAGAAATGGAAAAATAAATCAAAATACTTCTGCTTCCTGCAGTATTGAAGGTTCTTGGAAAAATGTGGATCCAGTCATGAGAGCTTCAGCTCTAATGAAAATAATAGTTCTTTATGAGCATTTACCAGCAGCCCAGAAAATACAGAAATAACGGCATAAGGGATGTGGAATAATTGTTTTCCTTTCCTTTAGATGTCATGATATCGACCTTCTTCAGTGCTGTGAGAACATCTTTCTTGATGCATCTTCCTGGAAGAAAATCCCTTCAGATCTTGAGGAGTATCCTAAATGAACACCTGCCTCCTAATGCCCATGAGCTGGTGGCTGGGAAGCTGCATATTATCCTCACCCGTTTGCATGACTGGAGAAGCGTGGTGGTGTCTGATTTTGCCTCGAGGGAGGACCTCATTCAGGTGAGAGCAGCCACTGCTGCCCCTCAAGGGAAGGAGCTGTGTGAGACTCACTGCCTCTCCCTGCCTCACCGCACCAACAGGGAAGCCTGTGGGCACCAGTCAGTCTGTGCCATGATTTCTGCCCTTGCTCCCCTCTGAACCACAAGCTGGAAACAATAAAACATCAGCCCTTTTGGCTGTTGGTTGAATTATCTACGGGGCCTGAGGATGGATGGAGAAAAATGAGGTGTTTCACACATTACTACTTGTCCAGCCCTGGCTGTGGGTATCAGACATGGTCAGTGGTGCCCAATAACCTAGTTGTGGGTCCCTGTTTTGGCATTTTCCTTCTCTGGAGATATTCCAAACCCACCTGGACATGATCCTGTGCAACCTTCTCTAGGGTATCCTGCTTGAGCAGGGGAGTTGGACTATAGATGATCTCCCGAGGTCCCTTCCAACCCCTACCATTCTGTGATTCACAGATGAGCTGCTGTTCTCAGAGGCATCAGGTTTTTGTGGCTCTTGCTCACCTCTCTGCTCTCCATCTCCCCTGCAGGCCGTGATATGCAGCTGCTTCATCCCTCTGTATTTCGGATTTTTACCTCCCATGTACCATGGAGTGGTGAGTAGCCTTGTGGTCTGGAGGCCCTATCCTGGGCCTGTCTGTCCTCTGTCCTTTCTCCAGTGGTGATATTAAATGTGTCTGTACCCGTTTGCCACCAGATTAGTTCGATGCTGTGTTCACATGGTGTCTACAGAGGCAAAATCTGAGCCTGGGTACCCCACAATCTGACCTTAACTGCAGACAGAACTGACCTTCTCACAAAGCATCCACCTGCAGCTTAACTCCTCCTGCAGTGCTTTCCCAAGATTCCCTTACATTTTCTCAGCTGGAAGGGTGGTGGGTGTAGACCTGGAGCACACAGGGAACCTCTGTAGCCCCAGCACCTCAGCCTGGCTTGGGTGAGGAGGAAACCCCAGTGAAGCACAGCAGGCTCACAGCTCCTTGTCATCTCTCCTAGCGTTACATCGATGGGGAGCTTGCCATGTGGAGGTCCAACTATGTGTCCCGCGCCGCAATCACCGTGTCTGCTTTTGCTGGCGAGTATGACATCTGTCCCAGAGACAGCCCAGCTCCCTTCTTCACTTTCCAGCTCTCTGACTGCATTTTACAGATATCAAAGAGAAACATCAGCCGCTTTCAGTATATTTTTTGGCTTCCTACACATCAAGTGAGCCCCTTGTACAGGTACCCAGAACCATGAGGCCCCTGTAACTGGCCCATCTGCCCTGACTGCCACCTTCTCCCTGCAGGATTTGGACCAGTTTTATACCCAGGGCTACCAGGATGCAGTCTCCTTCTTAAAAAGACTGAGTAAGTGATTGGGAGTGAGGAACAGGTAGGTTGGATGCTTCTCTTACAACATTGGCTTGCCAACAGAAGGTAAGAGCTGCTGCCAGTGCATCTAGAGTGACTGGGGCAGAGAGATCTCTGCAGCCTAGGAATTGCAGGAGTTACTTGAGTCCCATCCTCTCAGTAACCTCTACTGAAGCTCCCTGGTCACCCCTTCCCCTCTGACACTGTTAGGTCCTCTCTTCTCTACCACACTGGGCGTGGTAGAGCTCTCCAGGGAATGCAGGTCCCTGGGACCTAGACAGAAGTGTGGCGTTAGGCTGATAACCCACTGCTACAGAAAGCAGTGACATGATTCCTGCCCCAGAAACCTGTATTAGCAGTGGTCAGTTGTCATCACAACCCACCCCATCTTCCAGTCAACCCTGGTCATGCCTTGCATTGCTGGAGACCTGGTAGCTGAGTAACAAGCAGTGAGAGCTGGATTCTCTTTCCACCAGGTGAATGTGGTATAAATTACCTTGATGAGGACTGTATGTGTTCCTTGGCCAAGGAATCATATCAGAAAGGTGAAAGGACCATGCCAGAAACAAAACTGCTTCACTTCAGAGCCAAAGACCCTGAGGATGTCACCAGAGAGAATCCTGAGACCATCGGGGCAGCAGATGAAGCAGAAGAGGAAGCCCCACACCACCTTCTCCACCCTCAGAAAGGTAGAGGACTGCCACTTCTTTTATCCCATCAGCTTTCAGTAGCTAAGTGACAACTGCCCAGGGCTCTCAGTGCCAAAAGAGGCTGGCTGGGTTTTTGCAGGATTCAGTAGGTGTGAACATTGGGGACAGGAGTGAGTCCTCTCTTGGGTCAGTGGTTATGAGTGGTTATTAGTGCAGCGCTGTGCTGAGCTTGTTGTGGGTGAGGTCTGAGGCGTTATGCTGCAGCCTTCTCCTTGGAAGAGTAGCTCTTTCTCTGAAGAATCATAGAATGGCATGGATTGGAAGGGACCCCAAGGATCACAGAGCTCCAACCCCCTGCCACAGGCAGGGCCACCAACCTCCAGGCCTGGAGCTACACAAGGTTGCCCAGGGCCCCATCCAACCTGGCCCTGAACACCTCCAAGGATGGGGCACCCACCCCCTCTCTGGGCAGCCTGTTCCAGCCCCTCACCACTCTCTCTGGAAAGAACTTCCCCCTAATATCTCATCTAACCCTTTCCTCCTCCAGCTTCACTCCATCCCCCTTGTCCTGCCAGTCTCTGCCCTTGAACAAGCTGATTCCCCTCCTGTTCCTCTGCTCCCTTCAGAGCATTTTAAGGGTGAGGGAAGGAGAAGTTTCTGCTTACTCTGGTATGCAGCCATGAGTAAATACTCAGTTGCAAGAAGAGCTTAGTAGAGCTGCAGTTAAACCTCTACCTGCATCATTTTTAAGCAATATAAGCAGGTTTAAACCCAGAACTTCACCTTTTTCTGCTATCCTATGCAAAATAATGCCCTCTCCCATTGCAGTTTTGGCATGGAAAACCAGCGAACCTGCAGCATTTCTGATTCCAGTTTGTCTTATTGTTACTAGAGGAATACAAAGAAGCATGTGCTGGATTGCAATCTGTCTTTCAGTCCTGTTTATTTTAATTTTCTTTGTAATTCTTTCAAGATTACAGAGTTTGTCAGCTTAGGAAAAAATTATACTGCTTTTCCAACATGACAATGGTTTAAAATGTTGCCACATCAATTAAAGAAATAGTGAAAAAAGACCCAAATAGTGTTCAGCTCTATCTAAGAGGAATATAAAGGGCAAAGAACAGGACTGTTACCATTCCAGATCTAAAAAGAAAAGCTTGGAAAACACAAAATAAAAGCAAAGATGACATTTCAAGACAAAAAATATATGGGAAGAGACTCACTGTAGAAATGTGGGACACAGAGTTAGGCTGTGCAGCTTGTTTCTATGCTTTTTTGTTTTTAAAAGGCTTCATTAGTCAACTATGTGGAGCTTTTGAAAGCAACCCAGTAGGAACCAGGTTTCTTTGAAGGTCTGGCAGGCTCTGGGCTATCAGGACTCTCTTGGACTCTGGTTTGCAGCATTTTTCACCAGCCTTGGGGGCACCTCTGGAAGGATTCAAGACTCATTTGTTAGGCCAGAGTGCAGCCAAGAGGTAAGTCAGGGCTCTCAGTCTCCAGGGAAGAAGCACACTGGAATTTTCAGCTCTGAGGAGGAAGAGCCTTCATGATCTGGACCAGGAAAAAAAGGCTATTTCACTGTTTATCTCCAGAATGCTGTAAGATTGGTTGTGACAAAGAAGCAAGGGCATAAACCTGCACACAACTCACACCCATTTTCCTGAATGAGTCAGAACATCTCCAAAGGACACAGCAGCAAGGCTGGGGCTGCATTAGCAGGTTAACCACAAGCATTTGCATGATTATCTGTGGCCACTGGTACCATTGCACAGGGAGTTGTACCTTAATACCTAAACTAGGTGCAGAGTGGCACAAAGCACCTGCAGCCAACAGGCAGAGCCACAGGCAGGGCTGGATACATGGGGTTTGATCCAGCAGGCTTGGGGTACCTCCAAACTCTGATCCCATCCACCCCAGGCTCCACGCTGCTGAGTTCAATGCAGACCAAGGCAAGCAAAAGGACAGTGGTGTGGGGGTGATGTTTTAAGGATATCACAACCCCCTTATCCCATTACCCTATAGAAAAGAGGTGGGAGGGAAGCAGCCCTGATAGGGTATTAGAATGCAGTTTATGTCCCAAGAACTGCCAAAAGCATCCCTCCCCAGCCCCCAGGTAATCCTGTGACCCACCTTTAAAGCAGATATCTCAGGCTGAAGACAGTTTCTATGGCCACTGGGTTTCCCAGCTTGTTTCCCTGGGCTGAAATAAGCTCCTGCACAAGGTGATTCAGAGAGATGCCAAACTTTGCCCCTCTCCTTTGGCTCTGGAGCATTTAGCTCCTCATGCAGAGGAGACAGCATCAAGTGTGCTGGCTTGAAAAGGTGGGGGATTAATAATGCAAAAGGCAGTTGGTTTGAGTGATTAGTTGTTAATTATTCTCTCTTAGCATATCTCTGCAGGTTTGGAACAGGAGGGCTCTGTGCTGTGGCTGGTTTTGCTTTGGGTGGTGCTTGTAGGCTGATTTTTGTTAAAGTTCTCAAAGCTTTACTAACTTTTTATGATGAAGTAGTGGCAGGTGGGATGCACCAGGTAGTTCAAACTGTGGTCCTATTTGTGGCTGAGGTTTGCAGACCAATTTAGTGAATTTGGATGTCTTGATTGCTAAATGAGAAATTCCTTTTGGAGATTTTTTTAATTCCCATTTGAATAGAGAGAGGGTAACTGCCTGAGTCTGACTGAAATGGTTCTGTCCTGCCTGGACATGGTGATGCTTGCTGGGGAGAGCAAGACCCTGGTAGAAGGGCTGTTGCAGAGCCTGGGATGGAAAGCAGAAGTGCAGTACAAGCAAAAGCAAATGACAGGCAGACCAGCCCTGCTTCTCTGCAGTGTGTCTCTGCTCTCTTCTCTCCATGTCAGGAGCACAGTCACAGTTCACGAGCTGGTTTTGCTCCAACCCAGCTTTGGCTGCAGGAGCTGGGATAAGTCCATCCAGGGTGGAAGACAGGAGCAGGTTGTGATGGATCCAATGCAAATAAGCATCCAGGTTTCTTTCAGCCATCTCACTGCAGAGGATGTGTTTCCAAGTCACTGATTTCAACCAGAGAGAGCAGAATGATTCTATTTCTCTCTCACAGAGGATCCATGGTTAACATTGGCTCTATCCCCATCACTGCAGCCTTCAGCTATCCCCACATTCACACCCGCAGTCGCCAGGGCATGTTGGATCCCACTGTACCATTTCCCCTCCTGCAATTAAACAGGCTGTTCATGCAGATAAACAGCCTGTGCTGCTCTGATCTGCTTGCCCCTCAGCAACAAACAGACAGGAGATTCAGCTGGGGAAAAGCCAATCCCTCAGCTGCTGGTGTGTAAGATGTATTTGGGATGATGATGAGTGCTGCCAGTTCACCCTGTGTACAGACCTGCCCCGTGGGCTGGGTTGGCCTGGGCCATACACTGATGTTCCTGGGTGGGCAACCAGGCTGGGGAAGGGGCTGGAGGGCAAATCCTCTGAGGAGCAGCTGAGAGAGCTGGGGGTGTTGAGCCTGGAGAAGAGGAGGCTGAGGGGAGACCTTCTCACTGCCTACACTGACCTGCCAGGAGGGTGCAGAGAGGTGGGTGATGGTCTCTTCAGCCAGGGGACAGGAGATGGGACAAGGGGAAATAGCCTCAAGCTGCCCCAGGGCAGGGTCAGAGCAGATGGGAGGGCAAAGTTCTTCCCTGGCAGAGTTGTGGGGCTGTGGCACAGGCTGCCCAGGGAGGGGGCTGAGTCCCCACCCCTGGGGGTGTTTAACAGGCGGGGAGATGAGGTGCTCAGGGATGTGGGTCAGCACAGGACAGGGACAGTTGGATTTGATGATCTTAAAGGTCTTTTCCAACCTGGTTATTCTGTGATGAGGGAAACACCAGCTCTCCTGGTGCAGTAGGAGATGCAGTCTGTGAGATGGGTATTTTGAAGTAGGGGGAGGTTAATCTTCAGGTTTTTCTATCCTTCTCCACAGCTGTAAGTTCAGAGGGGTCCCAATGTGTGCCAACATCCACTGATGGGAGAAGCAGCCCTGCAAGGGTCCACGAAGCTCAGAAATAGGTAAATGGTAAAATAGAACTTCAGGAAACTGGATGAAATGAGTTCCTGCCCAGCATGATGCTCCCTAAGGCTTTTCCCTCTCTCTCTTCTGTTTGATAAATCTCTCTGGAAGCGTTTGAGTGGGAGGCAAAGACTCAAAGTGTGACATTTCTTGGCAAATGCCTGTCCTGCAATCTGCATTAAAGCAGGGGGAGGGATGCTGCTGGTGAGCAGCACGTGGGGTGGCTGGGGCTCTTACATTCCTGTGAGTGAAGATGCTCAATCTGGGCTGGTTTGGCTGTGGTATTAAAGCAGGTCAGGTCTGAGCAGGGAGGCTGCAGCAGCAGAGCTGGAAACAGAATCAGCCTCTTTTCCCAAGTGAAAAAACCCCAACCACCTCAAAAAAGAAACCTCTGAAGAAAACCAGCAGCCATGGTGCTGTGTGACAGGCTCCAGTGACACCCACTGCTTCCCAAGGCAGCAGAACCGTGTGGTGTCAGAGACCCCCAAGGCCCATCCAGGAGGGTTACCTAAGGGAACAAGCTGGTGGTTAGTTGAGTCAGGGTCAATGTCCCCGTTGGACCAAGTAGCCCCAGGGATGCTTGGTGATACTGAAGGGCTTTCTCATGGCTCAGGAGTTGTGCAGCTGTCTGCAGTGTGAAATGATTCTGTGCAATTCTCTTTGCCAGCTGCAAGCAAAAATAATTTGCAAGCAGTTTTTAGGAGGCAGAACTTAAAAACTACCTGTGTGACAAGTTGAATCCTAGAGAGTTTAGTACCAAAACACCTCACAGGGTCTTGGTGGATGTGCCTGATGTCCTGCTAGGACAGCCCAGCTCTGGAAGAGTAATATGTTGCCACAGAGAAGTGGCACTAAGCTGATTCACAGCTGCTTTCAGATGTCACTAAATAGCATCATGGGCACAAAAATAAGCTACTCTTACTGTGGAGTATCCCAGGTTTGGAATGTTTAGCCATGCCAGGACATCACCCATGGGTGAGGTCCCCTGGGGTTTCCCTGCTCTGCACCCTTCCCTCCCTCCCCTGAGGGTTTGCATCCCCTGAGCACCTCACCTGCTGGCCACAGCTCTCTTAAGCAAACCAGGCACCATGGTTTGGAGGATCTTCTGGAACCATTTTACCGTGGAGCTCATAGCTTCCAGCAGCCCCCACAGCTTATTCAGCCTGCAGGAACAAAATAAACAGGCAGATTTTAATGACCAGTAAATGCAATTAAAGGGGGAGGGTGTTACTGGTAGGTGCACACTGTAACAGTCTCTTCTATGACCAGCAGAGGTGTATCAACTTGCCCTGGTCCACGGAAGGGAGGGACTCATTGCCAGCCCACACTGCCTGGTGTGTTCCCCATGGAGCTGCCATCGGAAGGATGCTACAGCCCATGGCACACCCCAAGGCTGGGCTTGCAGGGGTGCCTGTGTGCCTCTGCTGATCTTGCACTGTGTCCCTTCAGCTGCCTGGCTGCTGCTGAAGGTGCAGCCCCTGTTTCTGGATCACTCTCAGGTTCAGTGCCTCTCTGGAGGTGTACCTACCCTTTCCTGACAGCCGCTGGCAGCCTGTATGGCTGCAACAGGACCTTTGACAGTGGATCCTGCAGCCCAGACATCTGCTCTTTCTTCCACATAGCCAAGCCTGTGCCCATGAATGACAACACAGAAGTGAATAAAGACCAATAGTTAGAAATAACCCAATAAATGTAGTAATTCCTCTTGTCCAGGAGCTCTTGCTGGAGCCCAGGCCAGAACCCAGCTTGAGCTGCTCTTACAAAGCCCCTTTTAAACAGCAAACCTGGAAATACTATAATAAATAACTCAATAATGCCTTAAATATCATAGAATCATAGAATGGTCTGGATTGGAAGGGACCCCAAGGATCACAGAGCTCCAACCCCCCTGCCACAGGCAGGGCCACCAACCTCCAGGCCTGGAGCTACACAAGGTTGCCCAGGGCCCCATCCAACCTGGCCTTGAACACCCCCAGGGATGGGGCACCCACCCCCTCTCTGGGCAGCCTGTTCCAGCCCCTCACCACTCTCTCTGGAAAGAACTTCCCCCCAATATCTCATCTAACCCTTCCCTCCTTTAGCTTTAACCCGTCCCCCCTGTCCTGCCATTGTCTACCCCTTTAACCAGCTGATTCCCCTCCTGTTTCTCTGCTCCCTATCATACTGTTCCTCTCAAAGATGACTCCAGCAGCCCTCAGTGCCCCCCAAACCCCAAGATCAGTACCCCAAACCCTCTACCTGGCAGGAAGCAAGGAGCCAGCCCCTGTGGTGCCCTCTTGAACAGGCTGGTGAGCATCCTCTTGAACTGGGCAGGGTCGTTCTTCCCACACATGCTGGAGAAGCGGAAGTTGCCATCAGAGTAGTTAAAGCCAAAAGCATCTGAGAGACAGGGAAAGAAAGGGCTCAGGTCTGGCTGGTGCCATGGGCTCTGCAGTGCTGATGGGCAGCTTCTAGGTTTGTCTTGGGGTAAAAGACTTACTGTTCCTGTAGAGGAAAAGGGCAGTGTCCTGGTACCCTTGGGAGAAAATGTCGTTCAAGACCTGCAAGGAGAAACACTTGAGGTCACTAAAGAGCCTTCCATGCAGGTACAGAGAGGATCTATCCAAGGCTGTTTGACTGTGGAGGGTTGGGATGGCCTGTCTGGGAAGGCAGCAAGCACAGATTGGTTTCCAACCACCCTTTGGTGGTCCTTCACCAAACTAGACTCCATCCCCAACAATCCACCCATCAGCAGTGCCCTTTGAAATCTGACTAATTGATGATGGAGATTGAGCTGAACCTTAAAGCTTGGAAAGGCAGGTCCAGCATCAATTTGTTTTAACCCAAACAAAGCGGGGAAGAAGACCTGGTGGGCTTACCATGGTGCTGGGTGGAAAGAGAGCATAGCTAATCCTGCAGAGGTTTTCTATTGAGATCTGAATGCTGCCATTGAAGATCTGGAAGCAGAAGAAGATAGCAGGACAATCCCGTGGACAGATATCGAGCTCTCCAGTGAATGGGGACACAGTGATCACAGCTTCCTCCAGGCTGGAGACAGGCTGCAGGCCAGTGAATCCTCCATCCACGTAGCGCTGGGAGGGAAGAGCAGAGCGAGGGGTTGCTCTGAGGATTGCCACAGCCTGCCAGGGCAGTGTCACCAAGAGGAAAGGAAACAGTTGCAAAGGTGACATCTGTTGTGAGCCAGTCCCAGCACATCCTCCCTTCTCATTGCAACAGCGTCTCAGCCCACCACCCCCCTGCTCCTTATCCTTTGCCAGCTCCTGCTCCCTGCCCGCAGCACCCACCCAGCTCCTTCACCAGGTTCTGTAACCCACAGCCCTTATTAAAACAGAAATGGAAGTCTTTTCATTTCCAAAGCTCTGTGAAGCTGTTTGGGCAGTGGTTAGCCAATTCAACCAGCCCTGAATTCACAGGGTCATAGGAATTTCAAGTCCTGAGCTCCAGCAGCAGGACTCCTGCATTGAAAAACTGCCTGTGGACCCCTGGGGGGTGACTCCCTGGGCAAGGCAAACGTTGGTTGCTGTGTTCCAAAAGGTACCTGAGTTTACTGGCCACTTCAGTGGGCTCTGAGCTGGCAAGGACTGCAGCTGATGGAATGAAGCCCTCCTGAGCAAACAGTGCAGAGGGGCCTCACGCAGCCATGGCACCGAGCTCTGCACCCTGCTGACCTCGTGGGTGAGCCCAGCAGTCCTGGCTAAGCTGGAGATGTGACCCAACAGCCAAGGACTAAACAGCCTCGATCAGTGCAGATCCAGGAGGGATCCTTCCTGCCCCAGCTGTAATTCCAGTATCGTGGCTTTGTGAGCTCTAACACACCAGTGGGTCACTGGGCTGCACTGTGCTCCACCTGCCCTTGTTTCACCACCACCTGACTCTGCTCCCTTTTCACTGAGGGTGAAGACAGCCCCAGTTCCAGAGTGTGAACACACACGTAGCTGGGGGAGGATCCTCCCACAAGCTCTTGGTGTTTCAGCCATGCAAGTCTGCACCTGAGCTAATGGAGACATCTGCACTGCAGACAGATCCTGCCCAGGATAACTGGGTTGGTCCTCAGATCCCGGAGCGTGGGTGTCCTCTCCTCTCACTCTGAAGGATCTGCAAGGTGATACCGACTCACCCAGGCTCTGTCTGTAGGAGAAGGCTCTCCAGGTGGCACCCACCCAGCTATCACCTTGGGATGGGATGAAGAACAAGCTAAAAGACTTTCTCATCCTCCATCAACTACAGAAGCAGCCTAAGCACATATATATATATATATATCCCTCTCTGTTGGAGCAAATGTAAAGCTCAGACCAAGGAACATGCAGCTGGGAGCACATGATTTATTGGAAACACCACTCACCACACCTCTGTAGGATGGAGGGATGAATCCACAGTAGATTGGCAGAAAGCAGCTGCAGAGGAGAGCCTGCGGGGGGAGAAGGGTTGCAGAAGTCACTGTTCTTGTCAGAGTTCTCATGGGCAAAAGCTGTTGTGGCTGCACAGTCAGGCCTGACACATGTCTGGAGCCAGGCTGCTGGTACCAACTGGGCTTTGCACTTGAGTGTGTCAAGAAGAAAGGGTTCAGAGAAGGGGAAAACACCTCAATGAAGTTGAAACACTGCTCCTGAGAAGGGCACAGCCCTGCCTTTCTCATGTCTATAGCTGCCAGCAATTGAGAGTCATGTATCTACACATCACTGCCCAAACCCTGCTCTGGGAGGCTGGCAGGGTGAAGCTTTGGGGTCATTTTTCATGTTTGTGGGTTTGGGGGCAAACCCAAGGCATTCCCACAGCAGATTTTCACTCTGCTGAGATTTGTCAGTGGTAAAACCACTGCTGGGCCAATTGCAACTATTTTCCACCAATGTCATCAGCTGGGAATGAGCATCCCAGGCTCCTGGGTTGGCCTAGGACACCACAGGGTCAACTCCAACATCTCCATGGCCATTCTCTACTGTCTCCCTGGGACAAGCAAGCCCACAACCTCCTGGTCCTCTCTGTTTGAGTTTTACCCTGGGATTCTTTCCCCAGCAGCTAATTAACTGGTTAATCAGCAGCTTGCTGTTCAGCAGCACAGATGCTTGGTCCAGCTCTTTCCTCCCAGGAAAATGCTGAGGCAACAAGGAAAATTACTGCCAGTGGGACTTGGCCAAGGAGAATCCTGTCCAGAGAGCTGAGAGGTCGTGTTAGCATCAACACAGCTCTTTGCAAAGAGTCGTTAGCACTCTAATTAGAGCTGGCCAACATGCCAGCATCAGCTTTTTGAAGCTGGAAAGAAACCTGCTTTTTTGTAGTGTGATGGCCAGATGGCTCTGGACCTAAGGTCTTCCTCCATCCCTCCAAGCCCAGTGGAGCTCACTGTGGTGGGACCACAACTCCAGCAGAGCTTCCTGACACTGTCCCCATCTTGGGTGGAAAAGTCATTGATGCTGAGGTGCCTCCACCCTGAGCAGCAGGTGGAAGGCATCAGAGGAAGGTGCCTTTACCTGAATGAGCTCCTCCTTCGAGCTGAACTCGGAGGCCATGACATTCTGGCCATCCACCACCCGGGTCAGCGAGATGTGGAGCCGCCCTGAAGCCAGCTGGTAGGAGTCCTCTGGTAGCATCCTCTGCAGAACAGCCTTGATGTTGGCCAGCAAGCTGCACTTAGGGGAGAGAGGACCCAGGATGGGTTTCCTGACCTCTGTTGCCATGGCAAAAAAAAATTCCTTTAGGTCATCTGACACAGAGGAAAGAGAGAGAGAACATCAGGATCCCTGGGGTTGGGAGTGTGGAGTCCCCTTCTCTGGAGATATTCCAGACCCATCTGGATGTCTGCCTGTCCTAGGGACCCTGCTTTGGCAGGGGGTTGGACCCCATGGGCTCTGGACGTCCCTTCCAGCCCCTACAATCCTGTGATCCCTGCTGCCCTCACAGTTAAATTTCTCATCCCATTTTTAGCACTCCTCACAAATAAAGCCTCTCACAGCCCCTGTGCAGCACCCCAGCATGAGGATGATGCTGCTACAACGGGGGGCATTGTGGCAGGACAGGAAGGGGGACATCACACCCATGATGTCCTCATGGGACCACGTACTGCTGAGCACAACCCCACTGGTGAGATCCTCATCTGCTTTGGGGATGGGTGCTCAGGATGTGCCTGGCTGGGGATTAAGGAAAGGCTCTTCAGAGCCCAGGGAAGGGGGACGTGGGTGCTGACACCAAGTTATGGGTGCCA
Source organism: Porphyrio hochstetteri (assembly GCA_020800305.1). NCBI lineage: Eukaryota > Metazoa > Chordata > Aves > Gruiformes > Rallidae > Porphyrio > Porphyrio hochstetteri. The sequence continues at coordinate 5,234,365 of CM036930.1, read as the reverse complement.
ATATGACTTGCAGAACATGTTCCTGCCTTCCACCTCCACTTCTGCATGTGGGCAGCTCCAGGCTTCACAGAGGAACTGGAACTGAGTAGAGCTGCCCTGCAGGCTGGGCACCCTGACTCCACTGGGACTCCCCGCTCATCTGAGCTCCTCCAGTGACCTCCCAGACGGTGTTAATAGTCATTACATGTGTCTGGACATCTCAGAAGCTGGATTAAAGGAGCAGAGCTGCAGAGCCCTGGCTGGAGGTCAGGAGACACCAGGTTTTAAATGCTGTGCAGTGATGGGGGAGAAGAGGGGTGCAGCAAACCCCACCGCCAGCCTGATCCCAGGGAGGGACCTTGGTTCCTTCGCTGAACTGGGACAATAATGGGCCTTGGGTGGTTAAACTCTTGCAGCAAAAAGCTTGTCCCACTCCCCAGTGCTGCAGAGAGTTGTCCTCATGCCCAAGGAGGCTCCTGGGGACTTTGCACCGGCACAACACACTGTGGCTTTGTGGGGGCAAAGGTTTCTCAGGTGAATTAGCTGGGGTGTCTTAAAGGCAAATGGAGCAGCACAGGTATTAAGAGGGGTTAGAAGTGTTTGAGCGGATCTTCAGCCCATGTGATGTGATGATTCATGCTTGGCAGGTTCATACAAGGTCCTTGGGGATGCCAGAAGAGACAGAGACACCCCAGGCAGGTAATGCCCCTGCCAGGCATTGTTTGAATGCTCCATGTGCTGGAAATGGGGAAAAACTGGTAAAACTGCCTTCAGGCTACTGGGAAGGATGGAGAGCCACCCCCAGCTTTGGGTGCTTTAGCTCTGGATGGGGCTTTGACTCGAGGTGGGCGCGGGATGACCCTGGCATGCAGTGCTGTGACTGTCCCTGCCTGCACCAGCTGCTGGGGAGGTCACCAGCCCATGACCAGGAGGTGACCCATGGGGTGGCAGAGGACAGCCTGGCTCTGAGAGCCCACAGCTCCCCACATAGCCCTGTTTGGGACAGGGAACATGACTGCACCCACCCCATGGGACACCCACCAGGAGCCAAACATACCTCTGACCTCTTTTTGCCCCAGCAGGAGATCATCTCAGCACCTCTGGCTGGGTAAGATTTGGGTTAGTTTCTCATCATCCTGCTCCAGTTTGGCTGGGCAATAAATGAGACACATTCTGTCCTGTGCTGAGCCTGGTTTGCCCGTGACAAGTAGTTGCTGAGTGATCTCTCCCTGCCCTTATCTCAACCCAGGAGCTTTTTGTTGTGTTTCCTCTGCCCCATCCAGCTGAGGATGGGGTGACAGAGCAGGTCTGGGGGCACCTGGATCCCAGGCAGGGTCAGCCCTGTCCTTAGTTGGACGCTCAAAGCCCTGATGCTCCTCAGCATCCCCAGTGCTTGAGGCAGGGCTGGATCAGCCTTGGAAGACTTAAGCCCTGTGTACACTTGTTTACACAGGGGCACTAATTGGAAATATGGGAGGATGTGATTATTAAAAGTGGATTAACTGCTCTGAATTAATTCTACACATAGATGATCTTATTGCTAGTGGGGCCTGTTTCCACGTTGTCTAAAGAGGTTCAGGAGAGTTCTGCCCTCTGGAAACAGGGTTCATGTTGCATCTTCCCTTGTGCTGGGCAGGTTGAGTGGAGTAATGGAAAGCAACAAGCAGACAGGGGTGGCAGCACTGTGGGTCTCTGTGTGGCTGCCACTCCAGTCCCTTGGTTTCTGAGGATGCCAAGGGACCCAATCCACAGGGAACAAGGGGGCTTTACATGGGCATATCCACCACTGCAGCAACCCTGGCTTGCTTTGTGATGCACCTCAGCACTCCTGAGACCTCAGAGCAGAAGAGAAGGAGATCTGCTCCTTCAGCAGGAGCAGGGAAACGAGCCAGTAGAATACAGGTACATCCAGATCTACCCAGCCAGTATCTACCCAACCATCTGAGATAACAGTCAGACAGTAATAACCAGCTTTTTCAGTCTGCACCATCCGAAATTGCCCCAGAGTAGCTGCCCAAAGTGTCATCAGCTGCAAATCACAGAATCACAGAATCACAGGGGTGGGAAGGGACCTCCAGAGCTCATCAGGTCCCACCCCCTGCCAGAGCAGGGTCCCTGGGACAGGTCACACAGGTTGGTGTCCAGACGGGGCTGGAATCTCTCCAGAGAAGGAGACTCCACACCCCCTGGGCAGCCTGTCCCAGGGCTCCCTCACCCTCACTGGGGAAAAGTTCTTCCCCATGTTGGTGCAGAACTCCCTGTGCTCCAATTTGCAGCCATTGCTCCTTGTCCTGTCCCCACAGACACTGAAAAGGGGCTGGCCATTTCCCCCTGCATCCCATACTTAAGATATTGATAAACATTAATCAGGTCCCCCCTTAGTCTTCTTCTCTCCAGGCTGAACAGCCCCAGCTCACTCAGCCTTTCCTCACAGGGGAGATGCTCCAGGCCCTTCAGCATCTCCGTAGCCTCCTCTGGACTCTCTCCAGGAGATCCCTGGCTGTTTTATCCCAGCACTGGGCACAACACTCCAGGTGGGGCCTGACCAGGGCAGAGCAGAAGGAGAGGATCCCCTCCTGTGACCTGCTGGCCACACAAATCTATACCTTGGGAGTGACAGGACTAACACAGTATCACATCCCCACCAGAGCTTTAAGGCACCAGCTCCTCTATTTCTGCTCTGAAGTGAAAATACCCCCGGCAAGGAAATGCAGGCAGTGATAGTCTTACCCAGGCCGATGCCACACACCACGGCAGCAGCAATGAGCGAGCCAGCAGACGACCCGTAGACCTTACAGGCAGACTTGAGCAGCTCAGGAGCCAGCTCCAGCAGGGACTGCACCACCCCGACCTGGTACAGGGCCAGGAAGCCGCTGCCCGAAAAGGAGAGGGAGAAGGGGGTCCCCGACCCCCGCAGTTCCTCCTCACCCATCTCGGGTTGGTGTATCCTGCTCGGTGTCTTGGCTTGTCCTTTTTCCCCAGGTGAACCTCAAGCTCTTGTCTCCTCCGCTCTCCCCAGGCTCATCTCTGGCTGCAGAGGAGCCCAGAAGGTGGGGTTTTCTCCTCCTTTGATGGCAGCTCCCCCAGGCGTTTCGATTCACGAGCTATTTTAATTGCTGCCTGTGCTAAAAACAGACTTTTTCCCCTGATCAAAACAGCTCTTGTAATCCCCAGCCACAAGCTCGATGCTCAGGGCTCAATCCAGGCTCCTCTTTTATACCAAGCGATCCAAAGCACCCCAGGAACCCTGCCAGGGATGGTCCCTGCGTTACTGTGCTGTCACTCTTGGAAACACCCATGTAAAATTTCCTCTTTGCTTCGTGCTTTCTTCATCAAGGGTGTTTTTCTAAATAGGATTCTCCACCAATCCCAGCTTAGGCACAGCTCAGTACTGAGTGAGCAAAGCCTTGTATAAGACACTTAAAGCCAGAGGGTGTTACACAAGGGGTGGATGCAGGGCGTTGCATGGGGTTAGGTTTGGAAATCCTGCTTTTATTTCCTTCCCATTGGAAGGGGGTTTGTCTCCTTGCTTGACTCTTGGAGAAGAAAAGGAGATGGATTTTGTTTTCCCTTTGCTGTGCTCCGTACAGCCCCAGAAGAATGCTTACACAGTGTTCCCCCAAATCTGGGCTTCCTGAGCAGCCACCATGCTGCCCTCAGGCTTCCCTCAGTGGCTGGGTGAGAGTTAAAAACCAGGGAGGAATTCAGTAGATTTCTGGTGCCTTTTCAGCCTTAATCACCTAATGCTGCTGCCACCACGCAGAAGGAATGCCATTCTCAACAGATGGATTTATTCAGTATTACTAAATACCCATTGCTTATGCTGTCTAGATACATATATCTGCCCAATATAATGAATATTACATATGTTATGTTCCAAGAGGTGTATAAACACATCAACACATCACATGGGCATGTGTAGAGTTGCTGGCTGGGGGAGAGAGCTAATGAGAGCTGGTCAGAGCTGTACCAGGGAGCAGAGGGTGGTCCCAGAATCCTCATACAACCTTTGCAGTGCTGTTTCACCTCAAATTTTCATATGTTTTTTTTTCCCTTGGTCTCCCCAGCCACGGTGTGTCTCACAAGAGCTGTGTCCTGGGGGATGCCCAGGGGCCAGAGCCCCCCCCCCCCAAAACATCCCTGGGTTGATGTCGCTGCCCATCAGCGGGTGAGTGTTGCCTGCAAATCCCCCCAGCTAAATGGCACTCAGCATGGCCAAGGCTGCCCCAGCAGCTGCTGCCTGGGTGATAGGACAAGCAGGAGCAAGTTCTCAGCTCACAGGCAGATTGAAACAGGATCTGGACTATCCCTGAGGTGAAAAGCACTTGAATCAGGGTGTTTGGATGTGGCCACGTCCTGCTGCAGGTACGCAGCCCCACTGGATTCAGTCTTCTCCTTGCTGGTTTTTCCAGTGTCTGATGTTTTTACATTATCCCGTTGGTGGGTGAGTCTCCCACATGCTCCAGTCTTTCCAGCAGCCACCTGATGGTATCTGAGCTGGGATCTGTGTGAATCATCCCACTGTCTCCAGCCCTTGGGAGAGCCAATTCCTCCACATAAAAGGCCTTTCCTCCAGCACTGGCAGGGAGGAGAAGGGGGAAATGATCACCTCTCACTAACACCCAAGTGCATCAGGAGGTCAGGAGTGTATTCACACTGGAAGAAATCGTTTCCCTGTTCCCTGTGCATCGACTCTGCCAATGACCCAGGTCAGGCCCCAGGGAATTCAGCTGGCACAGCATGGAAGAGCTGTAGGATGCTCCTGCTTCACTCAGCACTTGCAGCTCCTCAGTCAAACCCAGCCCCAGCTGCAAAGCTTTGGGAAAGGTGTGAACAGTCCCATGGGACCTGCAGGAACACACTCCTCCAGCCAGTGCATGGCATGAGGATGGATGGTTTCCCCATAGGAGCTGGGCTTGCTACAAAACACAGTGCTGCAGGAGGACCTGGAGACTGCCAACACCCCTGGGAGATGTTCCCCCCCTCCCCAGGCTCTCCTTTGGGCATCTTGTTTCAGTCTCTTCCCTTGCAGCTGCCATGAAGTAACGTTTTAAAGGGGGTTTTCCATTCCCAGAGCTGGATGAGGAAGAACCATGTGGTGGCCATGAAGAAGCCACCATCCCTGGGAGAAGGTGAGTGAGCAGCTCCATGGGGAGGTGCACAGTGAGTGCAAGGAGGGTCCCAAGAAGAAGAAGCCAGGTAGACAGCACAGCCCCCCACCCAGGCAGCAGGAGAGGGCAGGGGAAGCAAGGCAGGATGGACAAGAGAATGAGTGTCCATGTGCAGGGAAGGACAGAAGACATCTGACCCAAGAAGGGGAGGGCAGCACCCCAAAAGCCAGCAGCTCAGATCTGTGAGGACTTCACAGCGTGCTCAGATACCCCCGGGGGTCCCCTTGGGATCCTCCAGCCCCAGAGAAGCTGGGCTCTGGGGATGCTCCTGGGGGGTCTGCCAGCCACGGGGGTGCCCAGCCACATCACAGCATTTCCCAAAACCCCTGCCATGAATTCCAGGGGGCTTCTCAGGGCAGGGGAGGGATGCAAAACCTGTCCTGCACCCTATCCCACTGCACACACCGGGGCCCTGGGACAGCATCCCTGAGGACAGCATCCTTCCTGGCCAGCATCATCCTTCCTGGCCCAGTGCCACGCTCTGTGAGATGAACCCTTGTCATCATCCTCTTAGTGACAGCGAATTCTGCATTAATTGGCTCATTAAGTGCCAGGCTGATTTCCTAAGCTGCCCTCCCCCCCTGGCGCTGGCCAGAGTGGGATTAGTGGGGCACTAACGACTTTGAGATGCCAGAAGCAGCCTGGGATGCTGTCAGGAGAAGCCCCCATCATCCCCCCCAGCTCACACTGAGCCCCAGGTTGGTGGGGGGCTGCATGGGGCACAGGGCAGCTTTGTGCCCAGGCAGGATCAGTGCCCAGATGGCTGGTGTCCACCATCCCAGGGATTTTCAGGCGAGGTGATGGCTTTAGCTGTTGGAAGCCCTGGCAGGGCATCTAGGGAAGGATGAAGGTAATACCAAGAGTTGGAACCCGATCAAAACCCCAGGGCTAATAACTCACCCTTCTTTAATACCTTCTTATTATCTTCAGTAGCCACAGAGTCTCATTTTTATAACTGAGAGATTAAGCCCAGACACCAGAGTCACTCACAAGAAGGGACCTGGGCTCTGAGAGCCACAAACCCTGGGCTGCTGCACCCAAAGATCATCCCACTGCTCCTAAAACCACCCCACAGTGCTGGGCTGGAGCAGCATCCCTGCTTTGGTTTAGGTTATTTGGGAGCAGGAGCCCCTCGTGCAAGGGGCTGTGCAGGGTTTTCCTCCTGTTTCCCCAGCACCACTGCACTGATGGGTGGGAAAAGGTCCAGCAACCACAGAAGGAGGATGTTTGGTTCAGTGGTGATACCAGGAAAAGGGCAGGAGGAGGGGATGGGAGAGAGATGAGTTGTTTCTCTCTCAGGTGTTTTGCCTGGCGGGCACGTCCCTCGTGCCCAGGGAAGATGATGTCCTCTGGGAAGTCAGTGAGGAGACAAAACCCTCTTCTGCTCCATGCAAATCCCAGCCCACACCTGGCACCACATGAGCTCAGATGCAAAATAAACAGGGACATTGTGTGATCCTCCTGCCAGGTCCCCGACCCCAGGTCACCCTGCCCAGGTCACAGCCCCAGCACTGCTGGGACAGGACCGGTGTGACTGTCACTAACAGGCAGGAGCCTTTGTGTTTCCCCCTGAATAAAACTCTCCCAGTTTGGTTCATGGCCAAAAGGAGCCACGATGCTGGTGGTGTGCTTGTTGCTGGCATTGCCAGGCAGGATCCAGCAGTGGGATTTGATGTTATTCACAGTCCTAGTTACCTTGGACTGAATTAGACTGAACCCTGTAAGGAATCCCCCCTCCTTGGGGCTTTTCAGCAGCTGGGCATCCAACCCTCTGTGTCTCAAATGCTTCCATAAAGGCTTTGCAAGCCGGGGATGTTGATGTGCATGGGAAGCTCTGCTTGCTTCCTTCCTTCCAGGGCTCCTCTTCCCCACTTTGCTTTATTTAGGGCTTTAAAAGGGCTGGAAAGATCAGATCCTCCAGGATGGGAAGTGCTGGGCAGACACAGGTTGTCACTGGTGGCCCACAGGGCACTGTCACCCCATGCACAGCGCTGAGCCTGACCCACAGGGTGGTTTGCCACCATTGTCACCTTCAACTCACCAAGTCATCACACCTCTCACACACTGTGAGCCCCAAAATTTTGTCCCTTGCCCCCCCAGGCTGGATCCAGCCCTGGCAAGGGAGATGCTCTGGCTGGTGCCACCACGCTGAGCCCCGAGCTGCCTTAATCTACAGCCCTGCTTATTAGGGGGTCTGGGCAAAGATTAGCTGGGAACATTCCCAGCGATTAGAGCTTAATCCCTTTGACATTTCACATCTCCTCAGGCCTCTAGGTGAGACCCCAGCAGCTGTAAATCCCCTCAGTCCTGGCAGGAGCACCAGCGAGGGCAGCTCCAGAGCCACACGGGAAGGAGCTTTACCCAGTTCTTGGTGTCAGATCAAGCTGCTTGGGTGAACAAAGCTCCTTCTGCTGGGAAGGGGATGGCTATAAATAGTAAAAATATAACAGGACCACACCATGGAGCTGCTGCAAGGCTCCTTTTTGGGCTGAAAGGGGACGTCCTCAGCAGCTGTAGCAGAGCAAATGTTAACCCCCAATGTGATGACCACGCACATCACCCACCAGACCAGCCTGGTTGTCACTTAGGGACCAGTTTATTTTTTTTTCCCTGAACTTCTTGGCTGACAGCTACAGGAAATGATGCTGTACAAACCCAGACAGGTGTGGGAAGGGCAGGTGAATAAATACACAGACACAGACACGAACGACCCGCGAGTCTCCACGCACGCACTTGGTGGGAGCCAAACCCCAGAGCAACCCCCAAAAGTTGGGCTTGGTTTGGTTTACAGACTCCTCACCCCCAGCCAGGTGGGTTTCAGGCATTTCACGCTGCTGTGGCCACTGCTGTAGTTTTCCTCAGAAGATTTTTAAATCCACAGCTCAGAAGGTCACCCCACGTCCAGGTCACCAACAGGGACCATCCTTCCCCATCAGTAAATCTGCATCCTCGGGTTCCCAGGCACCACAAGCCCTCTGGAGAAGCCAACATCAATCTGGGCTCTCGCAGTTGTCTGTGCTGAACTCTTGCCTGTTCTGCTGAGACAGGAGAAAACACTCATGAGGTTCCCTTCCCAAGCTGAGCTTTGGTCTCCTAGGTGGGTTTAGGAGGAAGTTCTCCCCTGAGGAAAGCTGCAGGTCACAGCAATGATGGGCACTACAGGGCAATGATGGGCATCTCCCGCTGCAGGGATGCAGCAGGCAGGGAGCAAAGCAAGTCCTGCTGTGCTTACACTGGAGAAGGGCAAAGACAGCCCAAACAGCACAGGGCAAGACCCAGCACCCAACCACCCCCCCACCACAGCAAGCCAGCACGACTGCTACCCACCCAGGTCTGTCAATCACCCGAAAATTATACCCCTTGCCCTCATTTGCTGCTTGGGAGCTCAACCCCAGGCTGAGTCCTCCTCCCTACCTGGAGAATTTGGCTGTAGGACAAGGGTACAAATGAGTCTTCCAGGTAGCGGGTGCCGAAGCCCATGATCCTGTTGACTGCCTGGTTGCAGATGCCAGCCACCTTGGCAGTGAGGTGCACTGTGAAGGCAAACTGGATCTCCTGGGGGTTGATGTTGGGTCTGCTGGCTGTCATTTCCTTGCGGACATAAGCATCAGCCAGGTTCTTGAAGGAGCTGTAGGACATGTCTCTGAAGAACATCCGTAGCCGTGCATCTTCCTTCACCTGGTTAAGAAGGGAACACACAGGTTCCAAGTGAATAACTCAGTGCAGCATCCCTGTGTCCGTGCCCTTGGTCCATGGCTGGATTGTGGTTGGGGGAGGACAGACAGACAGCCTGCCACGATCACACCCAGTCGGGGAATTAAAAGCTGCCATTTCCTTGAGTGTGCTGAGCATTTCCCTGCACCAGTGCATCCAGCACAGAGCGTGGCCCAAATTCCCTCCCCCCCACCTCTGCTCGCCTCTCACCTGCCTGTCCAGCTCATCTCCTGCACTCTGGAGCAGGGCGACGATTCTCCTGATGGCTTCATCTGCAGAGAGAGACCCCAGGTTATCTCCAGATAACCCCGAGCCCCACACCCAGAATCTCTAAGGGGGCAGCAGTGCCTGTTTAGCCCCCCTGAAAAACTTCCCCGAGCAGCATCCACCCACCTCCACCCCTCCAAACCCCCTTTTCACTGATGGCCACGTGCCTTGGCACCCTCAGCCAGCAGAAACCCCCATGCCTTTGAGTCCCTCCCCAGCTCGAGCCCTGATGCTGAAGATTCCCCCTCAAGTCTTCCCAGGACTGTTCAAGTCATGTAAACCCCAGAGCCAGGGCTGAAGCAGGGCACGAGTCCCAGGCAGGCTCTGCCTGGGGGCAAACCTCATGCATGTACGTTGTCTCTAGGTGGTGGCAGGGGCATCACTCACCGACCCCGTCGGCGCTGACCGGCCGGGGGGGCTCCCCGCAGCCACGCGCTCGGCTCCCCTGGCTCTCGCTGCCCTGCACGATCAGCCCAATCTCCTCTGAGACCTGGGCGTAGTAACCATCGGGCTGCTCCACGTCTGCAGGAAGAAAAACAGGGATTCAGACATAAGGATCCTGGGATTTTCCCTTCTTGGCCATGGATTGGAAGGAGAAGCAGCTGCAGCCACGTGATGCTCGTGCCCAGCCCTGCATCAGTGCGTAGCGCTGGTGAGCGATGGGTCTACGCTCCCCTCATCCTCACCAAGTGCTTGAGACTCGCCCCAAAGCTGCCCAGAAATCCCCATGCTGGCTTTTCAGCAGGGGATGGGCTGAGGTGGGGATGGGGGTGTCTCGTGGGCTCTGCCTGTGGTGCCATGGCAGCCAGCCACCCACACCCTGCCCCACAGCAAACCGAAAGCAGCTTAAGACAGGCCCCAGGGTGGATTAAGAATTAATCTCATGTCTTTAATACAGGTTTAAACTAAACCACATCCACATCCTTCCTTTTTGCCAGCGCAGGAAAACCTGTGCCTGGGTTGTGCCTGGAGGAACTTGCTGTGCTCAGAAGCCAGAGGGGAGACTGAGCCTTTCCTGGGGTTGGAATCAGAGTCCCCCAAAATCTATCCCAGACCCCAGAAAGCAACAGGAGGGTGATGCTTTGGGTGAAGAACCAGCACCAAGCAACATGTCTTTGCCAAGCAATGCCCAACAGAGCTCCTGTTAGCCATAGGGTTGGCTTAGGGGTGGTTGGGGTCCCACCTGGTGTGGCTGGTGCCTGGACGTGCCGCAGCGGTAGGCAGCTGGGTCGCTTGGCCTTCACCCCAGCTGCCGCCTCTCCCCGCTCCTCATCCACATGTTTCTTGAAGGAGAAAACCTTCTTGAGGCTGGATCTCCTCTTTGGGGCCCTGCCCAGCGGTGGGGACATGCTCATGTCCCCTCCAGGTCTGTTACTCCCTTCTGGTTTGGAGGTGGGAGGAGCTTTAGCATCTCTTTCCTTGGCTTTGTGACCTGCATTTTCCTTCTGCTCCTCAGGGTTCTTCTTCAGGAGGAAATTTAAGACACTTTTGAACCAGGTGCGTTGGGTTTTGCCCTGGGAAGAGTTTTTTGTGCTTTTCCTCTTGGGCTCTGGCTCCTCTTTAGGGACCTCCCCAGGAGCTTTGCTCTCATCATCCAGAGTCTCATCCACATCTTGTGCTTTGGGTTCCTCCTCCTGGTCCTTCCTGGGGCTGAGTTTGCCAGGAGAATACTTGCAGAAGTCGCTTTCTGACCGTTGCAGCCCACTTGCCTTCTTCCCTCTCCGTTCAGCTCTCTTCCAAAGGGGTTTTTTGGCCACTGTGGAGTTTTCATAGCAGCTCAGCGAGCGGCTCACATAGATCTCCAGCACCTTCTTGGCCCCTTGCCTGTCCAGAGAGAGGATCTTTCCCGACGGCTGCATCCCCACATCCCATGGAGGCTTCTCCCCAGCCAGAGCCTGCACGTTGCTGCAGAAGAAAACAACATTTTCAGCCTGGTTTGGGCTCTCCCCAGGATGCTGAACAGTCAGGTTGGGCCCCGTTTTAGCTGACGCTGGAGCCCAAAGGAGCTTTGGGTGTCCCAGTCTGTTTACGTGCCCAGTAAATGATCAACCCCTTTTATGGTGATTGCCTGAGCGCCCCTTACGCAGCGCTGCTCGTGAGGAGGTTTATGGTTCAGCCTCACTGATAAAGGAAGTGAAACTGCAAGGAAAGGGAGTGGGGGAGATGAGCTGGGCACGTCTCAGAGGGAGATCTGTGGTATCATCCAGAGGGTTTGATCCAGCAAGGGTATAGATCCCACCATAGATCCCACCATAGATCCCACCACAGATCCCACTGTGCTCTATCTTCTCCGTGCTACAAAGCCAAGCTCCACACTGGGGGTGCCTCCATCCCCCCCCCACCCCAATGAATCGCACAACACAGATTCATTAGTGTCTCCCCTCGATGTATTGGCTGGTAAAAAACAACCCCCAACGTTCCCCAGCAAAGCTGGGTGCTCCCAGCCCTTGGGAAAGCCAAGGCCAGTGTGGGCTCCTGTAAATACACTCAGTCACTGCTGGTATTGACTGAGCACCTTGTGATGATACAGCCCCTTCACCAGCATGGGGCTCAGAGCTTGGAGCACCCAATCCCTGCCCTTCCCATCAGCCTTTCCCAGCAAAATCCAACAGGAGAAGCTACTATTGAAACAGCAGAGTGCTGTGCCAGTGTCGTGCACTGGCTCTGCTTCCAAAACCAAATTCAGCCTTCAGAGAACCAAACCCCAGCCAGACTTTCTTCCTTCTGAGCAGGAAGCCAGCACCAAAATCCATCACACTCCAGTGTACAAACCACCCTGGAGCCAGGCATCACCCCCCCTCAGCCTAGATAAGCTTCATGGCAACGCACAAGCAGCCCCCCCTCAGCCTAGATAAGCTTCGTTTAAAGGCACAAACACACCCACCTTCCTTTGGATCAAGGAGGCGAGTTCCCCCCATCCAAACCAAGAGCAAATCCACCCAACCACCCAGTAATAAACTGTTGAATCCAATGTAATCCCAGCAAAGGGATAACCCCCATCCTCCTCCAACCGAGCCCAGCTCATCGCCCGCATCACCCTCCGCCGGCTCTGTTGGTGTTTACCTTTCCATCGGTATTCCAGCCCTTCTGGACATGGCTAAAGACAAACTCCTCAGCTGTGGCTGCTAAGGGTTGCCAGGCTCTCCTGGGAGGTGTCTGTTTTATACCCAGGGCTGGTACCTGGCTGAGTTAAGTCCTATTTTTAGCAGCCACTCAGGTAGGAGAGCGGCGGGTGCTTCCTCCTGGCTTCCCTGCTGTCCCCTCCCTCGTGGCAGAACAACCTGCGGGCGTGAGTTTCGCTGGAGGAGAAACCAGCTTCCTTATAGCAAAAAGAGCATAAAACTCACCTGGCAGCTGGTGTGAGCGCTGCCCTTTGGCACCAGCTCACTCAGCCCCTTGGCATTTGTTTGTTGGTCGGGGTGGTGGTTTTTTTTCCCCCGTGGGTGTGATGCCGTGTGTGGGGTTTTCTGGGTTGTTTTTAGAAGGAGCAGCTGGAACTTTTCACAGATAAATGGGGTTTCACTGCAGTGAGCAGATCAGCACCCTGCCCTTGGCGCATCCCAGAAGCTTCCAGGAATGTGGATGTTGGGGTTGGGGCAGGATGCTGGATGCTCTGTGGTTCGGTGCTGTTGGGTTGTTGCCTAATCCTGAGTATGGCTGAGCTGCAGCGTCTCTGAAACCCACCCTGGGGGCCTTCCAACAGCATGTGCACCCACCCTAAAACATGGACAGGGACCTGCTTTGTGACCCCCACCCTTTGCACCCTCATGGCTCCCACTCAACCTTGCCCAAGGGCAGAGCATCTCCCAGAGCCCAGCGCACACACAGCCCAGATCCCTGTGTCCCAACATCCACAAGCTACCCCTGGACCACACCCCTCTCCTTACACCAGGGATCCATTTGGCCCCAGGGCCGTCCCCGTGCCCCTTGCACCCTCCTGCGAGCCGCTGCCCTGCATCCTCACTGCTCTTTTGCCATCTGATGGCAGCAGCTCGCACTGCACCTCGCAGGGACACGCTGGGTGCCACCTGCCAGGCAGCAGCTGCCTGTGGAAAACCCCTCAGCAAGATCCCCACCGAGCTGGGCTGTGTGTCTCCGGGTCTCAGCTGGGATGATGTGGGAGCAGAGGAACAGGAGGGGAATCAGCTTGTTCAAGGGTAGATAATGGCAGGACAAGGGGGATGGAGTGAAGCTGGAGGAGGGAAGGTTTAAATTAGACATTAGGGGGAAGCTCTTTGCAGAGAGAGTGGTGAGGGGCTGGAACAGGCTGCCCAGAGAGGGGGTGGGTGCCCCATCCCTGGGGGTGTTCAAGGCCAGGTTGGATGGGGCCCTGGGCAACCCTGTGTAGCTCCAGGCCTGGAGGTTGGTGGCCCTGCCTGTGGCAGGGGGTTGGAGCTCTGTGATCCTTGGGGTCCCTTCCAACCCAGACCATTCCATGATTCTATGTGGGGCCCAGGTGCCCCCCGGATAAAAATGGGTCTTTTCCTGATACCATGTTCGGGTTGGACTGAACCAGTGCTGGGTCATTTCCTTTGTGGTTCTACAAACAGGCTGGGCTGTAATTTCCTGTACTTGGGAGAGATCCAGTCCACTTCCCTCCATTTCTCCTGAGCCCACAGGGATCAATCAGTCTGGTATTGATTAGGGATTCCCTGGCGCTGTTTTTCAGCACCCTCATCTACTTCTGATCAATAATTAAACCATCCATCAGGAGCTCTGTGCTGATAACTAGCATGTGACCACAGAGACCTTCCATAGGCAGGTTGGTTCCAGAGGGTGAGAAGGAGTTTCACAACCAGTTTTGATTGTTTTGGGTTGTTTTTAACTCTGCAGCATCCATATAACAAGAAACCTACATTTATTCTGACCATAGGGCATAGTTTAGTCATCTCCAGCTTGGAGACCTTGCTACTGGAGATCATCCAAGGCTGAATCCAAACACTGTGTCTGCTCATGGAGGACTTCTCGAGTTGAATTGGGAATGGGCATTGAGGTATGGCCCCTCACAGGCTTTTCTTGCTTGTAGCAGCATTTCTGGACACAGCCTGAAGATGTGATACCCACAGGGACCCCAGGAAAAGTCTTGATCTGAATTGTGAATCTGGATCCAGACCTTTACCCAAGTTCAGATCCCTTCTGGGATTTGGGACAATGGGAGAGGGGCAGAAGGTGCTTGCAAGAGACCTGAGACAAACCAAAAGCCCATTATCAGAGCTGGGGGAAGATTCTGGATCCAAAACTTGTCTGCTTTTCTCATCCATGCTGGGAGACAGTGAAGAAGCTGGCTGGAAACACAGTGGTGTGGGGGGAACACACAACATCAAGGTTGGTATCTTCAGGCCAGCAACACTGGAGGGAAAAGCAGAACTAAAAGCAGAACCAGAGGGCATCACTCAGTCCTTTACTGGAACTTGCTCATGAGGGTGGAAGGAAAACAAGGGAGAGGGATTTCCCACACAGAGCTGTGAGGCTGAGGGGCACCATCCTTGCAGAGGGGGTCTGGTTTGGCTAGCCAAAGCCACAGCCAACCCAGCTGGGTGTTAGAGGCAGTTGTTGTGTTTTAAGTGGACCAAAAAGGTCCCTTCCAGCCAACACCACCCACCTGGGCACAAAACTACCCACAGCTTCAGATCTGACCCACCACAGGGATGCTGAGGGCACCCACTCCTCTCCTCCCCTCCCTGTGCCAGCCACAGGGGAAACCTCTTGGCCCAGTTGTGTGGAGCCTCTGATCCAAGAGGGTGGTGGGCACCAGCCCCCGAAGCAAATCCTCTTTCCCCCAGCCCTGGGACTGATTCTAGCAGCTTCCCTGAGCAGATGAGACACGTGAGATGCACAGACACACACACACACACACACACAGAGTCCTGGGGCTGCTGAAGCTGGATGGACAATCACCTCTGGGGCACGAAGCACCCACAGACCTTGGGGAAAGCCCACACGGGGCACCTATCTGTGTGCCACCACCCCTGGACTGCAGCCCTGGCCGGTGTGTGCTGTCCCTCCCCACACACACACCCCGGAGCACACGGCGGTTACTCGGCTGTTTACTGAGCGGGATGGGTCCTTGTCCTCCTTCCAGAAAAGCAGCAGGTTTGCAGCCTTCCCCACTCTGTTTACTGCAGGGAACAGGGACACATCACCCCAGGAAGGACAGGAGGGCTTCCTGGGAGCATGGGAAGAGCTCCTCTTTGCAGCCCATCCTTGGAAAGGTGGCTTTTCATCTTCACCCTCCAAAGCTGAGGCAGCACAAGTGCTTCTGGCTGCTTCCCAACCAGGAGGGGAAATCCCCATCCAAGTCCAACACAATCTTTAGTCACTGCAGGAAAAACAGGTGAAGAGAGGTGAGGAGAGGGTATCTCAGGCTCCCTGAGAGTGCAGCACAAGCACCGTGGTCACTGACTGTCACCTGCACCCACAAACCCAGCCAGGCAGGCTGGAGAAGCCAGGGGATGCTCAGGAGTCACCAGGGCTGTTTCTACAGCTGGGATGAGTTGTTAGGAGAAGGTCAGGAAAAATGCACCCATGGGTGTGTATCCCAAGAGTGACACAGGGCCAGCTGCTGAGGGAGGATGCCTGGTTTCTTACCAAGGCTGTTCCTCAGGGCTCAGCGGGACTTACACTGTGTGACAGCCTGCTGGATCTCACCCCAAGGAAGAGCTGGCTTTAGTCTTCTCAGGGACAAAAAGCACCCTTTGTGGAAGCCAGGATGGGGTCTGGGTGCTTCACTGCACCTTCCTGCTACAGCTCATTGCCAGGCTGCAGCTTGGCTGGGTGCTAGCTGACATCCAGCCCCTCTCCTAGCAGAGATTACAGCCTCCCTCCCCAGCCAGGACCTCCCAAAGGCTGTGACACTGCCTTCACTTACCCACTGGAGCTTCTTGTTCCTTTCCCCCCGCTGCTTGCCTTGTGGTTTGCCACCAAGCTGGTGATTCCTTCTGGAAGTGAAACTTCTCAGCCAGTATTTCTGGAGGTGTCACACTGCTGTGACATTCTGCCAACCAGCCACGTGTCCCACCACTGCTCCTTGCTGGCCACAGCCCACCAGCATCTCCAGGCTCCAGGCAAGGGGTGTAAAGTGGTTTTGGAGGAGCAGCATTGATTACAGGGAGGGGAACTGTGGTTTCAGGGTGACAACGATCAGTTTTGGTGGAAACCTCAGTCACCAGCCCTTGGCAAAGCTTCTCACAGGACAGACAGTTCCCAGGCCCCTTCCCAGCACAGCTGCCCAAAGCAGCCAGGAGACAGCAGCTCAGGCTTGGGAAAGGATCCAGAGCCAAGAAAGGAGGCAGCAGGATAACTCCTGCAGTGGTGGGACACTGAGGATGGAAGGAACTCACCTCCTCCCTTCCCAGCCTTCATCTGTGCTGGTCCATGTAGCTACAAAGCACCGTGTCTTTGCACCACGTTCCCCCACCTGCTGAGCATCTCTGGTGGTCCCACTCAGGTTTAAGGGCTGCTCAGTTTGGAGACAAGACCCAGGTACCCACAGGAGCTGGTTTTAAGTGAGGAAGGCTTGGATTTTTCCAGAATCACTCCCCTTTCAATGAGCAAGAGGTGGGATTTTCAACCACACACAGACCCACAGGGCTTTATTTCCTCAGCAAAAAGCAATCTGAAAATACTGACAGAGAGTTTCAGATCTAAAATAAACCCCCACCAAACCCACAGGTTGTTTCTTCTGCCTCTCACCTGGGCACTCCTGGGGTGGCTGGAATTCCTGCTTCAGGCTCAAGGCAGAGAGCTGTGGGTGTGCTGAGGAACAGGCTCAGATCCATTACCAGCTTTGTTTCTTTTCACATTATTTATTCAACTGAGGACAAAAAGCATTCAGTGGAGGGGAAGGAGTTAAACTAAGACCCAGCTTAGGGCATCAGTGCAGCCTGGAGCTGCAGCCAGGCCTGATCCAGGCAGATACTGGAGGATATTCCCACCCTTCATAACAGGAGGAGACAGGGAGACTGCAGCAGATCTGGGGCCTAAGTCTGTTCTCAGGTGGGGGAAGCGGCTCAGGCTCAGCAGTGTGTTCACACTCAGGGCCCCTGCTCCCTGCAGAAGCATCTCCATAGATGCTCGACCAGGAGGACACACACCGGTGCCCTGGCTCAGCACATCTGGCTCAGCACATCCTGGTCAGGACAGACCAGTCTTTACCAGCAGGTTTGGACCTTACAAACATCATGTTCCCTCCCTGAGGACAGAAGAGCAGCAAGCAGAAGACCAGCCCAGATGTTCACCAGCACTTTGGGGGCTTCTGGGTGTGTTTTGCTAATGAAGCCTCAGGGATGTCACAGCTTTGGCTCAAGGCAGGTTTTGAAATCCAGGACCAGCTCTGTGGCCTCTCTCCAGGAGATGCAAGAGGCTCTGGCACTTCCCAGAGGAGCAGAACTCTGTCTGTGATGCACTGTGAGTGCCACCTCCAGACACTTCCTACGGTGAAGCCTCAAGTGAGTCTTCTTTCAGATCCTCATGGTCCTCATTCTCCAGCTGCTCCAGTTTGCTGGACTTCTCGTGGATGATCTCCCCAGGAGTCTTCAAAAACCTGCAGTACATTTTTTAATGGCTTTAAGGACAGGTCCAAAGCCAGCCCCAAACCAGGCTGTAGATGCTGGAGCCCTTGCCCTCACCAGCTGAGCTCTGCAGCATGCAGCAGAAGGTATCTGCCACCCCTGAGCTTTGCTGAGGGTCCCAGCTCTTGCTTTGCATCCAGGATGCACCAAGACAAAGCTCAGGGCTCATCAGCCCAGAGCAGGCACCTTAAGTCCAAACTAGTCCCAGGGAAGCAGCCAGTGCAGAAAATAGGAGGCTCCTAATTTATTTCAACCCCTTTCTTTGTCTGGAGGTGAACTTCAGACCTGGTGTCACTGGGGAACAGGAGGGACCTGTCCACTTGGCTGGGCTTGGGGACATTTCCTCCAGCACCAGCTGGACTCCATGAAGGAGAGGGGATGGATGTCCCCCCAGGAGGCTGGACTCTATGAAGGAGAGGGGATGGATGCTGGCCCTGGGGCAAGGTGCTGGCCCTGGGGCAGGGTGCTGGAGCCCAAGTACCCCAGCTCCTGGCTTGCACAGGACAGAGCCTGGACACAATCCCACCAGGGTGTTGCCTTTACAGCCTCTGATGTCCCTTACAGCACCGTACACCCAGAGGACAGCCCACATTCCCATGCCTTATCCCAACATATAGCAAGGGCACTGCAACTTCAGCTCAGGCTGGACCATAAAGCATTCAGCCAGATGCCAACATCTGCAGCCCACCACCTTCCCGTGCCCACCCACAGCTCCTTTCTCCCATCTTCTTCACCTCACCTGAACAGCAGCTTCTGCCCTGGCTCCTTTTTGATGATGTTGAGTTTGTAGTAATGTCTGAGTGCTCGTGACATCTTCTCATATGTCATGTTCATCCGGTTCTGGGAGAAGAGGAAGAAGAAGAGAATTGAGGGGTGGTGGAGTAAAAGCAGCCACCAAGACCTGGTTTGGATCAGCAGGAGGACCACATGCAGGACATTCACAGTGGCATCACAGGAGCGATGGGTTTGTTCTCCACCTCATGTACCTTATGGTTCCCCCAGAGCTGGGCAAGTCCATTTGGGTTAACGACCCGAAAGACCTTGGCTTCCTTGTCCTCCCACTTGATATACGGCTGGTAGCGGCTGTCAGAGAGGAGCTGGTACACATAATCCCAGAGTAACCTACAGTCTGAGCATTGGAGGAGGAGAAACAGTCACAAACCTCCCACGAAGGCACCTACAACCCCACTGAGGGCTGGTCAGCAGCAGGACTGCACGTGGCAGCAGTGCTAATACACACAAGAAGAGCCCAGCACTTCTGGTGCCACGTCTCTAGTGGGGAGCTGCAGTTCTTCAAGTGGGGAAACTGAGGCAGGGAAGCACACATGGATATGGCAACCTTGTGTAGCTCCAGGCCTGGAGGTTGGTGGCCCTGCCTGTGGCAGGGGGGTTGGAGCTCTGTGATCCTTGGGGTCCCTTCCAACCCAGACCAGTCTATGATTCTATGTGGAATAAATAGAGGGGGGGACACAGATGGGCAAACAGGGAACAGCATCCTTTTTATTACCCCGATGAACCAGGCTATAAGTTCATCCTCACCTGCAATTTTCCCATCTGCTGGGGCTGGCAGGGCTGTAGGAAAAGAGGAGCCAGTCCCTGGCCTGCAGCTGCCCTCAGAGCTGGGATGGGAGAGGTTGAGTGGCTCCGCGTGGCTGTGGGACACGGGCTGCTCAGCTCGAGCCAGGCAGGAGGAAACAGCACCTGGAGCAGCCTCAGCACCACACTCTGTCCCTGGAAAAATACAATAATAAAGTCTCTGGTGTGTTATGGCAGGTCCCAGGGGAGCTTCCATGAGGAAGGACAGCCCAGGTTGGTCATCAGCCCTCGTGCCAGCCCAGGCAGAGGAGGCAAGCCCAGGGTTTTCCTGAAACAAGAGCAGCAGAAGGTCCAGGAGAGGTTAGAGAAGATGCCAACTTGGATGAGGGTCAGATACAGAAGAGAAGCTGGAATGTAACACCCCAGAGTACAGGCACACCCTTGTAAACTGTGGGGGCTTGAGATGCTCAGCACCCTACACAAGAGCCAGCAGAACTCAGGGAAGCACTCCCAGATCCACCTCAGTGCAAAACCAGCCACTGACACCAACCCCATCCTTAACTCCTGCCTAAATCCCCCAAGAGCACTAACAAGCCCCACTGGTCCTGACCAGCCTCCCCTGGGATCTCTCCCCACCCCACTGTCCCTGAGCCAGCTCTCAGCTTGCAGATACACTTCCCAGTGTATATCCTAGCGTGGCCTTAGCTTTTCCTGGTCACCGTGGACCCACCTGATGCTCTCTAGATCTGATCCTGACCAGACCTGCTTCATCACTACAAACTTCCTTGATGACTTTGGTGGCCCTGGACTCCATCTCCAGGACTGTCCTGCTTTGCCTTGCTCAGGTAGTGTGGGATGGGTTCAGCTGGCTGAGCTTCAAACCCCAGATCCGTGCAACCGACAGCAGCTGAGGGCAGGTTGTGCTTGATGGACAGCTGCCATTCTCCAGCATACCTTCCTTTGTGGTCCTGGCTTCCCTGAAGGGTGAGCTGAGCAAAGGGCTGCACACCAGAGCTCTTCTCTGAGTCTTTATGTACTGGAGTATTTCATACAACACATCACCTGCAGGGAAGGGAAGTCTGCTCAGATCAGGCTGTATGACAGGCCAGACTCTCTCAGTTGATGTTGCTGCTTAAATTTCTGGGCTACAAAGGAAGAGGCTGTCCCCATCCCAAAGCATTTGCAGGCCAGGTGGACTAAAGGAAGGAAGAAGGTTGTCCTTGTCTCCAGCACCCAACTGGCCAAGTAGGGCTAAACCCTGGTCTGCTGGGGCACATCCAGCCCCTCTCTGCAGACCACAGCTCATGGCTGTACTTGGATGGTCCTCAGAGACACCCTTGAGTTCAAAAAAAGGGTAGATGGAGTACTTAGGGATGTGGTTTAGTTTAGGATGAGAATGGTTGGACTTGATCATCTTAAAGGTCTTTTCCAACCTTGTGATTCTGTGATTCTGTGAGTTGGTCTAACCTGAGCTGGGAGCTCGGTATCTGAAGTCATCCTTGGTGAGGATGCACAGGGCTTTGCCATTCATTTCAAACTTGCTCTCATCCGTGTGCCGAAGGGAATACTCCTCCTCAGCCCATCTGAGCCAGTGGATCACGTCGTCCTTGCTCCACAGGGAGGGCTGGATTCCTGAAACCAGGGGCAGGCAGCTTCTGAAACAACTCAGTCTCCAATCTTCAACACTGCCGAGGGGGGCAGGGTAGGGTACTAGTCTTCTCCACCACCAAACTTTCCCTCTACATTAAGTACTCACAGAGAAAATGAACCCTGGTGACTGGTCAGTCTGGTACCCCTGGACCATCCCTGGGTAGGACACCATGGCTGTACCCACCACGTCCCACCCTGTGGGACCTCCTGTTTTTAAGCAGCGTTGTCTTGTTCGACATCTACTCACTCAGCCTGCCTGGAAGCTTGAAGATCTCCCCATCTCTGCTGGGTGGGTGTGCATCCTGGGACAGGGCTGGTGACAAAGCTGTGACAACGGGGCTGGAAGAGCAGACTGCCACTTTACCCTGGGCAAAAGAGATCAAACACATGAGTGAGGGGAAAATTCCCAACTCCCATCCTGCCTTCGCTTTGGAGATGCCTCTGGGTGTGGGTTATCCATCCCCACTGCCCCAGGGCTGCAGGGAAGTAGAAGATGGAGCTCTGACTTCCTGCAGGATCCTGCAGGATCCTGTTGGATGGCCAAGGGTTTGGGCCAGCACTTCAGTTCTTTGGAGCAGTGAAAACACAGCTGGCAGCAACACTTAGGTGTCTGCCTTAAAAATGCCATCTGAAGAGACTCAACTTCCCAGTGACCATCTGGCTGGCACTGGAAGTAGCCACCCCCTGCTGAGGGAGACCTCCACTCATCTTCTTCTCCTGCCAGTAAGTCCCAGCCCCTCCAGAATTACTCTTCCCTCTCGTTAAGGAGCCCCTCCAGCCTCACTGAGTGGGTGCTGGGAGGAGAGGCAGCCCCAGCACCCCTGCCAGACTGGGGGTGGGGGGATGGGGGTCAGCATCGCCTCCAGTCCCTCATCCAGAGCACGTGAGCCAGGAGGAAGCTCAGACCCTGCTTTCCACCTCCTCTACATCTTGAGATGTTACTGGCAGTGAAGGAGAGAACGTTTCCCCTTCACAATCTATTAAGCATCAATCCCAGGGATTTCCCAGCTTCATTCGCTGACAAATGAACAATTTTCCTTGGAAAGAGTCATTTTCTAAGCCCTTTGATGCCCCCCAGGCAGATTTCCAGAGGTGGTGAGAGCAGCCAGCGCTTCCCAAAGGCACGTGTGGGTCGAGGAGCTGAACTTCCCCCCCAAAAACCTCAGGGGTGAAGGGCAGAAATATAACCACTGTGCCCTGACAGCGCAGAGGGCAGTTGGGAGCATCTTAAATCCAAAGCTGGTGTCCCCAGAATCGAGATCAGGGGAGACAGGAGCAAAGAGCTCCACCACTTCCCAGGAAAACACTTCCTGGTGATCTGGGGGAGTTGGAGCGGTTTGGGGTCTATATCTGTATAGAGCCCAAATATATCTATATATCCAGATATATATCCCTAGTCACACTATAGATATCTAGATATCTAGATATAGATAGATAGATAGATGTATTGTCCCACTATAGTCACACTATAGTCACATATCGATATCTAGATATCTATAGTCTATATAGTGTGACTATAGATATAGTGTGACTATATAGACTATAGGTATCTAGATATCTAGATATAGATATCTAGGTATATAGAGATCTATATATATGTATCTAGATATTTGCTTCTATATGTATAGATAGATATCCATATATATCTAGATATTTATAGTTTATACATATAGATATATAGTGTGACTATTTATAGACTATATATATCTATATAGAGAAATATATAGTGTGACTATATATAGACTATATATAGACTATAATATAGTCTATAAATAGTCTATATATCTATAGAGATATATATAGTCACAGTATATATATCTATATATAGATATATATAGTGTGACTATAGACTATATATAGTCTATATAGATATATATATACACTATAGTCTCTCTATGTATAGACTGTATATATAGTCACACTATATATCTCTATATATATCTATATACATATAGACAGACATCTATATGTAGAGAAATATAGATATCTAGATATATATATAGGTATCTATAGTGTGACTATAATCACACTATTTATTATTTAGGTTTTATCTTCAGTGGGATGGGTGGTAGTTTGTTTGGGGGGTGTAAGGGATGCTGGCTGGCTCGGGGGTTGTTGGGTTATACCATGGTGGGAGGAAAAGAGAGACACTCCGGTCTAAGCTCCGGTCTAAACTCCGGTCTAAGCTGCGGTCCAAGCTGGGACCAGGCTCGGCAGCGACACGACCGGCCTTTCGGATTCATTTTAAGCAACAAGCTCCGGGAAAAAATAAAAGCGAAAGAAATCCGAGGCGTGTTGTGGCCAGAACCCCCCTGCGGGGTGCTGGAGGCTCCCGCGGTGCCGCTCCGACCGGGAGAGCCACCGGAGAACCGGGCTTTTCCCGGTGCGTGCCGGGTCGTGTCGGGGTGATGCTCCTGCTCTCTTCTCACGCCCGGCTCCGGGACGGTGTGTCCTCGCTTCAGGAGGAAGCGGTGTGCTTTTTTTTTGGGGGGGGGGAAAGCCAGAAAAGGGGGTGCGAGAGCAGCTTTCGGCTGGGAGCCAAACTGGGGGATGGAGTTACCCCCCGCTCCCCGTGTACCGGGCTCCGTGAAACCGGCTGGAGGTGGATGGAGAGGAGGGGGGAGCCCCCCGGGACATCAAGCTGCAGCCCCGAAATGGGGCGGGGGGCTCTTACCTGCATCGCCGGTAGCGGTGGGCGGCCGCTCCCCGCCGCGGTGCCCGGCGCTGCCCCGGTGCCCGACACGGGTGGGTCCCGTCCCTGCGGCTGCTGAGGCGCGATCCTTCCGGGAAACGAAATCGAAAGGAGCCGGAGCCCCGGGAGGCAGGAGAGCGGCGCGGCGGGGCGGGGGGGACACACACCACACAGCTCCCGGCACCGTGTCACCCCCTCTCGCCTCCCGCTGCCGTTACCCCCCGTCCCCTCCGCCACCACCACCACCGGCACCGGGACAGCGCCGGATGCCCCAACCCGCCCGGGGTTCCCTGTATCCCCGGGGATCCCCGTTCTCCCGGGGGTCCCCCTTTCCCTCCCGGGCAGGGCGGCGGGGATGGACGCGCTGCCGGAGCGGGGCGGAGGGGTCCCGGGACACGCCGGGGGCGGGGGGGCGGCAGCTCGCATGTTTATTTCCCTTTATCCCGTTTTCTCCACCGGACACGGTCGGGACGGGACGGCGCTGCTGCGAGCGGGGCCGGGAGCGGAGCGGGGGGATCTCGACGAAGGGGTTGGATGCTCCCTCAGTCAGTTTGCAGGTGACACTGAGCTGGGAGGAAGTGTTGATCTGCCTGAGGGTAGGGAGGCTCTTCAGAGGGATCTGGACAGACTGGACCGATGGGCTGAGCCCAATGGGATGAGGTTTAACAAGGCCAAGTGCAGAGTGCTGCACATGGGACACAACAACCCCCTGCAGCTACAGGCTGGGGGAGACTGGCTGGAGAGCTGTCAGGCAGAGAAGGACCTGGGGGTGTTGGGTGACTGCAGGCTGAACATGAGCCAGCAGTGAGCCCAGGAAGGCCAAGGGCATCTTGGCTTGTGTCAGACCCAGTGTGGCCAGTAGGTCTGGGGAGGGGATTGTGTCCCTGTTCTGGGCACTGGGGAGGCCGCACCTCGAGTGCTGGGGCCAGTTCTGGGCTCCTCACCATCAGAAGGACATGGAGGTCCTGGAGCGAGTCCAGAGAAGGGCAACCAGGCTGGGGAAGGGGCTGGAGGGCAAATCCTCTGAGGAGCAGCTGAGGGAGCTGGGGGTGTTGAGCCTGGAGAAGAGGAGGCTGAGGGGAGACCTTCTCACCCCTCCCCTGCCCTGCCAGGAGGGTGCAGAGAGGTGGGCGACGGTCTCTTCAGCCAGGGGACAGGAGATGGGACAAGGGGCAATGGGCTCAAGCTGCCCCAGGGCAGGGGCAGAGCAGATGGGAGGGAAAAGTTCTTCCCTGGCAGAGTTGTGGGGCTGTGGCACAGGCTGCCCAGGGAGGGGCTGAGTCCCCACCCCTGGGGGTGTTTAACAGAGGGGAGATGAGGTGCTCAGGGATCTGGTTTAGTTCAGGATGCGAACGGTTGGACTTGATGATCTTAAAGGTCTTTTCCAGCCTGGTGACTCTGTGGGGGGCCCGGAGACACGGGGGGGGGGGGGGCAGGGCAGGGCGCGCACCCGAGGCCGCGGCCCCGCCCAGCCCTACGCACGCTCCGGTACGTACGCACCGAGCCTCCCGCGCGCACCGGGACGCCAACGCTCCGCCCCCAGCAGCCCCCGTTCCCTCAGCCCTGATTGGCCAAGCGGCTCGGAAGACGGGACCAATCGGATAGCGGCGCTGCCGGGGCGGGGCTTAGAGGTGGGACTCCGCCCTCCGCCCGCCTAAGGGAGCGGCCTCGGCGGGGACGCGGTGAGTGAGGCCTGAGGGCGGTTGGGGCCTTTCCTTGCTCTTCGTGGGGCCTGCCCGGCCCTCTGTGGGGCTGGGAGGGGGGTTGGGGTCCTTTCCAGCTCACTGCGAGGCTTGGGGGGGGGCTTCATGGGCCTTCTCCGTGCTGTGAGGGGGCCCGTTGTACGCTGAGTGCTCGGGGGAAGGCGGGGCGCTCGGGAGAGGCCTCCCCAGGCCCCCGCGGGCGCTGAGGAGGATGTCTGTGGGCTTAGGATGGGCTCCGTTCTGGACGGGCTTTGGAGGCGCCTGTGAGGCGGTGTTCGGCTTTCTGGGGGCGTCTGGGGAGGCGCGCCGAGGGAGGGCCGTCTGCGGGGCTGGGGGTGCCTCCCTCTGCCCCCGGTTCCTTGGAGAGGGGGCTTTGGGGCCTGTTTGGCACAGGGCCGGGACTGCTATCCCTTGAGCCGGTGCTGTATCTTTGGCCTGTTACCCCTTCCCCCGGTACTGCGTGGGAGGCCTCGGGGCCTGAGCTGTGCCCGGTGCCCTTTGGTGAGGCTGCTGCTTGTCACCACCGTCCCCAGAGCAGGAAGCATCCTACTCTGAGGATGCTGGTTGGTCATGCCGCCCTCCTACGCGTGTTCTGTGGTTGTAGGCTGGTGCATTATGAAGTGTGGTTTTAGCCTTGAGTCTGCCTTCCCCTTCCTTCCTCCCTTCTGGCCCCACTGTGCTTTGAAAGGGATTCGGAGTTCCTAAATGCTGTTTTCCTCAGGGGATGCAGTAGGTGAGACCTCAGCCTGCCTCTGCTCGCAGGCACCATTTTGTGTCCTGACTTCCCCTGTCTCTGCTGCTGCTCTCTCTGTACTGCCTTTTCAGTGACCTTAGGCCTCTCAGGGAAGGGGTAATAATAATGCTAACAGTCTTAGGCATAATCCTGGAAGGCTGAGAACACACCTCTGTAGGGAGAATGCTTTGAATTACTTTGCCAGGGTTGCTGCAAGCACAAATCCTTGTAGGATACCAGTAGGGTATGGCTTTGAGGCAGAAGATTCACCTGCGCTCCCTGTGCGTGCCTTATCCTCCCTGCAAAGTCATGCTCATTGCCACTGGTGTTAGCAGCAATCATGAGCTGTTAATCAGAAGGAGGTTGTGTCTGGGGAATCCAGAGAAAGGCTCAGCTCTCCCTTTTGAGGTGTGTCCTTGTTTACCCCTGTGCCCAGACTGTGAGACTGCGCTGCTGACAGTCACATGGATTTAAGGGTTATAAATACTTCTGTCCCCAGTTCATAGAAGCATTTTTCAGTGATGTAAGCATCAAAGCAATTAATTACTCGCCTCAAAAACTCTGGGTGAGTCTGTGAGCAAAGCTTGTGAAGAGTTGTTATTCTTCAGGCTGGGCTTGCACGTGCCGTTATTACAGTGGAGCAGTTTTGCTTAGGGAGTCATCACCCTTTACTGAGATAAATAAGCTGTTGCTGTTTTCAGTCTCTGCCTACTCACGTCACTTAAAGAAATGAAATGTGCTTTTTACAAAGCAGCCTGTTGCACAGCAGCTGCTTATGCTAGTGCAATTGTCTGTGTTTCCTGTAAGGGCATCCACACCAGAGCCTCTTCTGTAGCTGAGTTTATGGTTGAAACGGAGTGGTTTATGTAGACTAAGTAAAAAGTGGAACCTGAAGTGAAACCTCCACAAAAGACTGTGTCCAGACTTATTTCAGCCTATCTTACAGCAGTTAAGAACAGGTTGAAATAAAATAGGCTTTCATGGAAATAAGTGTGTGCTGGGTTAGCTGAATTGGTGTTTGCTTCAAGGTAGATTTATTTGCAGCTCATGAAGCACTTCTTAATCTCAGTACTGTCTCTTGCTGCCAGTGTTGTCAGGGATGAGTTTTCTGTTTGATTTGGGCTTAAAAAGAGTGATCTTTCTGGTAGGAATTAATTACACTATTTATTTTTGGGGGGGAGCTTTCTGTTTTGTAGTTACTCTGTATAAAGTTGAGTGAACTTCAGTCAGCACAGTCAAGCTGCAGGTGCTGACCTGGAAGGAGCTGTAGTCAAAAGAACCACACTGGTTATATATATATTTATATTTATTGCTCAACAGCAGTGAGAAAGAAGTTTTAGCAAAGGCATTTGAGCTGTTTCATGTAGAGTGAATATACCTACAGGCAGGGAAAGTGGTTGGGGTTTGGGGTTTTTTGGGTTTTTTGTTGGGTTGTTTTGAGTTTTGTTCTCTAAAGGTTTTCTGACAGTTATTTGAGTACAAGGCAAGACAATAATTCCAGAGCCTCAGAAACAGGCAGCCTCATCACTGGTAATTGTGCTGACAGAGAGGTATCATCAAAGATACACGTGAATGTGACCAGGATTGTTGGATGTGTTGGGTATAAAACTCCTTGGTGTTACACTCTTTTTCTGTGCTCCAGAGGTAGCCTTACCTGAGCTATACCCAGCAGTAATCATTATTTCCTTCCCCAAAGTATTTTTAACCATTGGAATTGAGAAACCCTTTTCCTTTAGCTGTTTTGATCATAACTCTGATTTTACCTCTGTCTTCTTGAGGTGATTCAGCATGTTCAGTCTTGCCTTCTCCAAATCCAAGAGGTTTCATAACCACTTGCCTTCTGCTTTCTGCTCAGGATATTGTAACCTTTCCTTTGGGTGGCGATCCAGTCTGTCTTTACAGGTCATGAGAAGTCAGAATCATGTCTGGATTTATTAGTTGATGCTTTCAGCAAAAGGTTTGGGGTGTGTTTGGATGTGTTTGTCACTCAACCTCATCTTCAGCTTATTCCCTGTACCCACAACAGGCAGACCAGTGTTTAGCTCATAGGGCAACACAGTCAGAAGCAGCAGAGTATAATATAGTTTAAAAGCAGTGCTATTAACTCCACTTGAAACACCTGAAAACCCCTAAGTAGAAAATTTGGGTGTGGAGAAAGGTAAATAACACTTCACCCTTTGTAATGTATTTGCTATAAGCCTTCAGTGCTGTGTAGCAATTAACACCACCTTTGTCCTCTTTAGCCAAAAGCTGGGATCATAATGGAATGTTGGCCAAGCAGCAGGTGGTGGTGGCTCTGTATTAATAATTGCATCACAAAGTTGCAGTCCTGTTAGGAAAGTCACTGTGTGATGACAGGCAGACTCAGCAGCCAAATAACTTCTGAAAGGAGACTTGCAGGGCTGAAATGGCATGTACCTGTGCAGTCTGTGTTCTCTCCAAAGCCAGTGTTGAACTTCTTCCTCTTGCTAGAAAGTAAAATCTTATTTAATGAATGCAAAAGTGAGCCTCCCTAAAATTTTAGCTTGGGAGCAGACTCTGGGACTGCTGTGTTCTGCTTAGAGATCCCAAAGGAGTGAGTAGATAATGAGCTCTTTCTTTACAGGAAAAATGCTGAATTGGTGCCTGCTGATAAAGGCCACTTCAGCTGACTAAAGGATCTCCTGATTTTTTAATGAACTGCTTAATAGAAAGTAAATTTAGCTAGAGGTTCAGTTCATTAGAGGGTAATTTAACCCTTATCCAGAGAAACAGCATAATAAATACTTTTTTTGGGGGGGGTGGAAAGGAGTCTCTATCAGGAGGGCAGAGATGAGGAATGTGTCCTGTCATCTCAGGTCTAGAAATAGTGGGGAGACTTTTATTACCAAGACATTGTTAGCAAGTACCTACAGGACTGGTGACTGGAATTCCTTTGCAGCAGACTGGTGCCCAAAGTAGGCTGGGTGGTAACCTAGCAGAACCACAGAGGCAGAACAAAGTGGGCTTTCACATGGGTGTGTTTCAGGAGTCTATTACAGGGAGGTAATTACAGATGCTGGATGTAACTGGGACCTGCCTTCCCTGTGGCTCACTTCATCAGCTTTCATGGCTGTTTCTCCTCCTGCCTCTTGTTCAGGTTCATGATGTGTCCTCTGACCTGAGCACAGGCCTGTGTGTTTCTCAGCTCTGCTTGGCAGAGCACAAAAGAGGGCAGCTTGTCTGTGAGCACAGCCCTGAATTTCAGAAGTAAAATCAGTAAAATCAATGGCTGTTGGTCTTAGAAGGGGCATTGATCACAGGCTGTAATCACTGAAGTTCAACAGCCAGCAATTTTGTCTGTGATAGCTGGGATTGTTTTTTCCCTGGGTTTTGCCCTCAGAACAACCTAAAATTTGTTACATGCAGCTATTAAAAATGGTGTTAAGCCACTGATTGCTCCCAAGTGTGGCATCAGCTTTGCTGCTGAACACAGAAATATGCTCATAGCCTTGTGTAAATGGGAACAGGTCGTATGTATCCCACTGCCAGAGTGACTAGAGAGCTAGTCAGCAGCTTACTCTGAGAATCTGCCAGGGATCCAATACTGGGATAGCCAAAAGAAGCAAAACAAGCTGAGGGAACTTGAGCAGAGATAGAGAAATGAGAGCACAGCTGTGTCAGGCTTGCCTTTGCAATTTGTGGACAAATAATATAGATTAAAATGTATTAGTCATACTCTCAGTGGCAGAAGCACATGTTAGAAGAACAGGGAAGTGCATGTAACTACTAACTAGCTCTCCTGACCCATGTGTTGGGTTGCAGTAGTTTAGTCCATCGAATTTAAGACTTCTCAGAAGGAAGTAGAGCTTGGCAGCCACGAAAATAACAGAACTGGACCTTGTGCTTATCGCAGTGGGGTGGTGGCAGACGTGCAAGTCCAGTGGCAGCAACAGAGATGGTGTATAGTCATTAGAGATTGCTGCTGCCTGATAATGCTGCTTGTGTGTGAAGTTTGGGCAAGATAGCTTTGCAAAACAGATTAGGCAGGCAAAAATAGTGAGGCTGTATTTAATAAAAGATTTTCCTCAATAAAAGTAATTCTGGGTCTAGAAAGTATGGTCGGGTCTCTTGGAGCCCAGCCCCTGGGCTCGCTTTGCTGGGGCACCAGAAGGTGATGCTGCCTGAAAGTAATCTGTGAGTCCATGTGTAGGATGTCCTGCTAATGGTCTTGTTTAAGCATGTCCCCAACTCTAGTGAATTTTTTCTCAATTTAATAATCACTGATGTAATTTTCTCTATTTTACAACTTGAATGACTGCAGTTCTCATTCGGGGTGTCTGGTAGCTTGGAGAAATTGGAGTGAAACGTCCACAAAGGAACTAAGAAGGGAGAAGGCAGGAAGAGAGAAACTGTTCTCAGCCACTGGGTTGCAGCAGCAAGGTTTGGCATAGCACTGGAAGGTATCACAGTGGATTTTACAAGTCTTCCAGTTCATATGCAGTGAATATCATCTGCTAGTTCATCATAACTGCAGCAGCTAAGGAAAACAGAGTAAGGAAGCTTTAACCTCTGTGAAAGCTGGCTAATTTCTTCTTCCTCTGGGTGAGTGGATTAACAGTCCTGCTGTTGCATAATCTCTAGTGACAGGAAAGGTTACATCTGCCTGGAATGTTATCTGCTGTAGCAGTTGGTAGTTATGAATGAGTTCCCTAATACATTGACATAAATGTGCTGGCAGACACTTCCAAGCCTCCTAGGCATCTAATGCTTTTTGAGAACACTGCTCTTTGTCAGGTGTCAGTAACTGATCCAGGCTCAGGAGATGGGAGGGTACAATGGCAAAGGGCTTTTCTACAAATACAGTCTTAGGAAAAGACTTTACTGCATGTATCAGGTAAGGAGTCTTTGGGGGTTTTCAAAAACCTTGCCTTATTCCTTGTAACTTTGTTTGGGAGGCCAGCTAAGGAACAGAAGAGAAATACAGGTTATTTGAAATTCATGAAAGGCTGATTTGCTGTTACAATTTGCTGTGTTAAATCTATGGAGTTTAATATATATGAGCACAATCTTTTTTTTTTTCTTCTACAGGATCTACTAAGTTATTTCCTTTCAGAGACCAAGTTGCAAATATGAAAAATCACAAGATTACTCAGTGATCTTCAGAACAGCATCAGTCAGGTGTATTTTGTTTTAACATAAAGCACCTCAAAACCTGAAGTTTTTGTTAATTTCCACAGCTTTCTGATACACACTGTAAGAATGGATATCTTAGCCAGTGCTTCAGTCATTTTTGGACTAGACAGGTTTTAGCTTTCCCCCTTAATGCTGTTTATTATCTGGATTAAGCTCCACAGCAATTTAAAACCTTCACTTCAAGTGTGATCAAAAGCCATTAATTTGGATGCTGCACTAATGGAGAAAAATATTGATCATGTGTATTTCTTGGGCATGTGTGAGCAGCAGGTGGGAGAGGAGCAGTCTCATTATTCCCCCCACTTTGGATCCTGCAAGGGGGGTCTGAGCATGTGCGTGTGTCCCTGCAGCGTTTCCAGATGTACAGGTGAGGCTGTGGTCTGATGTGCTGCTCTGGCTGCTGCTGAGCGATTCGAACGGGTTGCTGTGACTCAGTTCTGCATCATTACTCCCAAGCTGCTGGAGATGGTCATCCCCTGGCAGGGCTGGATGGTGTAGCTCTCTTGGAAGGACCTAAATGAGTATTTGATGTCGAGGAAATGCGTTACAGGCAGTTTGGAGAAGCAGTGATAACCAGTTGGTTTGAGATGGTTAGCTTGTCAGTGTGCTGTGCAGGGTACTGGGGTGAAATCAGGCTAATGATGTGGCTACCTAGAGCTGGCTGAGCAAGGGGGGAAACTGGATTTCTGTTTACTGATAATTATAAAGCTGTGGAGAGCTTAGTGCATTAGGACTGTGCTATATTTAAATGGTACCCTGCCAAATGTCCCTATTACAAAATGTTCTTTGCCAAGATAATGGGGTAAGCCTTTCCTTTTAAAAGCTCCTTTTGAAACACTCGATTGTTTTCAGAAAATTGGTTAATATGCTGTGGCATCTGTGCCTGTCTTCACTTTCTGCTCTTAAGTCACTCCTAGACTGTTGTGAAGGTGGTGTGGACAACTATGGGAAATGCCATTTCACCACTCACAGAGCAGAATTACTGTGTTTCTGAGAGGTGAAGCTATTATTAACGCAGAAAACAGACTTCTCCAGTCTCTCACCCTGTGTTGCAGATACTTAATGCTATCTTTAATTAGGAGACTGTCACAGCTGAATTAAAAATAACAGTTCAGAACAAAACCTCTTGTGAACTCAGGCCAGCCAGATTGACAGCTGGGAGACTTAAAGCTTTTACTTATCCCCAGAGCAGCTGGAGCCCTGACAGTGAGCATCCTCGTGCTGCCCTGGCAGTGTCCCACAGACTGGGCTGGAAGAAGTGTTTCCCCACTGGTGTGGAGTGTGCTGAGACTTCTGCCTATGTGAGTTTTGGTTCAGGTTTACCACCAAGAGGTTCACTTAGTGATGGTGGTTTCTTCTAAGTGTCTAGTTGACTGCTGGGTTGCAAACAGCAAACTCCTTTCATGCAGTCCACCTCAAGCTCTAAAATGTCACGGTTTTGGTCACGTCTCCTTGGGATTGACTTGAAATCCTAGGCTAAAGAGAGCTGCTTTGTACATTAATAGACCCTATAATTAGCAGGCTCCACAGTAAGACCTATCTTCTTAAGGATTCATTAAAATCATGCATAAGCTCTGCTACAGGAATATGCTAATTTATTTGTGAATCTCTTGGATTATTCAGCAGAGGAGCTGAATGTTCCTCACAAGGACAAACTTTAAAGACTGTTTCCTTGAAATAAATAAATTTTTTAAAATCCTAGCCTTTGTTTTGCTTGTTGTCTTTGAGATAAACACTCACAAAGCCAGGAGCAATTTTTCCTTGGGAATTGATGGGTGGGTTGCTTGTCAAATGAGCTGGAGTGGACTGTTCTGGAATACATTTCAGTTTTAGAACTTTCCACTTCCAAGAACGAGCTTATTCTGTGCCCAAATGGGCACCTTTCCTCTGCACCAACACCTCATTATGTGTTTTGAAATAGGTATCATCTCTGCTTTTGCAATTTCTTATTTTTCTTAGTGGTATTTTCCCTTTTTTTTTTTTAAACTTCCACACAGTATGACTACAGTTCCTGGCTAATTTTGCTGCAACATGACACTAGCCAAATATTTTTGCAAAAGGATTATTAGTCATATAAGAAAGAATGTAACAGAATATTCTTAGAAAGTGTCAGAACTATGCTTGACATGTAAAATATTTATCCAGACATGTAAACAAGGCCAGAGGTGTCTTGCCAATGTACCATCTAAACCTTAGTTATTTTGAAATCTCCAGCAAGATGTTTTCCAGTTCTTGAAAACAAGGTATCAAGTTCTCTGCTGACATAAATTGACAGAGTGCTAATAGATGGCTTTACCTAGCTGAAACTTTGGCCCCTGCTCTTGCCTCCCTAAAAATAAAGAAAGATGTGCTTTCCTGAGAGCTGTGATTGTGCTAAATAAAACTCCTCTGCTTATTTTGGTTTCAGATTGCTCTAGTATTACTTGCATTAGGAAGGATCCTGCACTGGGAAGGGTAGGCCTTCTGTTTGTTTTGCTTTTTCCTGTTGTCTGTATCTTGACATGAATTAACCACCTTGCTTGTTTCAGGGAACTGTGTCACTGCTACAGGCAGCGCTGATAGTTCTCCCTGCTCACCAGGAGTATCTCAGCCCTGCAGCTGAACAGCACGGCTGTACCTTCAGTGCCTTTATCTGAACTGGCTTCCAGTGGCTGTCCTGGGGAGATACAACAGCACTTCCTGGGCTGCCAAGCAGTTCCCCTGGCAGGGATCCACTCTTGGGTGAAGATCTCCTGTGCTGTGCTCTGACTCTTGAGTTTTGCCAAGGCATCTCTTGCACTTCCACACTGGGCGTGAGCTGCTGCTGGGTCTTTAATCCCAGTCTGTGCTGGGGCCTTTCCCAGTCTCATCCCACTTTTACAGCTCTCCTTCAGGCCCTGAATCCAAGCCAGGGGGTCTGTAGGCAGATCAGAGCCCAAGTCAAGAGCACTGCGTTTTCATACCTGGAATATTTACTTTCAAATTTAATTATGTTTCATTAATCAGTGTGCAGAGCTTCCCTAGTTGGTTGGGCTGGGTGTTTTTCTGTGTTATTCTGAAATCTCTTTGGTGAACAGCTACTGCAACTGCATTCAACTTTGAAAAATCTGCCATCTATTGTTAGTTTCTCAAGTTGCTGCAGTGTCATTGGTTAAAAATGAATGGCAGTTGGAGTTGTAGCAGATGAGCTGGGAATGAGTTAGCAGTTACTTGTTGGGATCCCTTCCAGAGAAGGAAGGTGGAGTTTAAGCTGCTCACAGCCTTTCTAAAATAAGAGTCAAAGCAAGTAGGTGGTGTTTTTTTTTGCTGTGGGTGAAACTTCAGCAGAGTTTTTTATAGGGAACTAAAAGCTCAGTAAGCGAGGAGAGGAATTTTTAGTCTGAAAAATCTTTCTACCTGTGTTCTGCTGTAAAATAATCCACTTGTATTAAAACTGCTGTGTATTTCAATGTACACTGACTCTTAGTACACTGGTCCTTGTCCCAAGAGGATCCATGCTGGCTAGTTGCTGGGCCAAAGGCAAATAGGGTGGTTTATCCGTTATGGTGCTACTGGGTGTTGGGACCCTGCGTTGTGGGTTGAAACGCTGTCTGTGGTCTCTGGCTCTCCTATGGCCACTGTGGTGAAGGAGGGGGTTCTGGTGTGTTCAGCCCCTCAAGTGTGAGCTGAAGGGTTAATTTGTACCTGTTGTCTCCTCTTGCTGATTTTTGGGGTGAATGCCCTTCTGCATGCTTTGAAAGTGCCTCAGGCTGCTTTGATTGCACTGTATGCTCTATGTAGATTTTCATAGTGGATGGTGGTAACCTGCCTCACGTTGTGTGGGACAGTATGTGTTCATGATTAGAGTCTGTTGCTCTTTCTTTTCACCCTTCCACATTTCCCTTATTGTACCTCTGTCTGGACAGACCAGATAATTGGACATTAAAGAATTAAAAGCTTGCCCTTAAACCAAATACAATAAGAATTGCTTGCAATATGTTGTACATACAGTACAAATGTGTTAGTAAATTAGTGACAACTTCTATTAAGTTGGATCAATTGGTTGGGTTTTAAGTAAGATATCTCTTAAGGCATCTTTCATTACCCAGGTGCTGTGCCATGATCAGCCTTTAAAACTTGTCAGTGTGTATACTTTGTCACTGGCATGAGTCAGGATAAAAGGAGTTCTTACATCATCAAGTTCCATTGCAGTACAAGCTGTTTATTATTGACGGTATTGGAGAGTTCATTACGTTGTGTGAAACTGCACTGGAGCGGTGGCTGAGTGATCCAGATACATCCCAGGAAAGGATTAAGAATGACAAACTGGATTGATTTAATGTTTGAACTGATAGATGGAAGCGCTTCCAGGAGGCACAGATGTGCAGTGCCTCTGCAGTGCATAGGCTCCCAGCCCAGAGAGAAGGTGGTGGTTTTTACTGGGGCTCTTTAGCAATGCATCCTGTGGGCAATGACCTAGCAAAATACCTGATTTTATCCTCAGTCTCTGCACCCAAATCCAAGGTCTTCTGGACTCAGGAACCTGTATGGACATAGTTATGTATATATTCAGAAATTCAGAATTAATTCCTTTCTGCCTGCATAAGGGATGTGTGGCAGATGAGTGACAGGAGTGTTTTTAGCCATGTGGCATTATGGGTTTAATAAAACACTGCCTTTTCTACTAGCCTGAACCAGGAAGCTGGGGAGAGAGAACTGGGGGGCAGGGGTTTTGCTGAAAACAGGAGGCTTAAAATAAAGCTTCGTTCCAGATTACTATATTCAAACTTGGCATGAATCAGCTGGGGGGGACACCACGCATGGGACTCTTAAACTGAAATATTTACATGAATCAGACATCTGGGCTTTGGGGGAGTGACCAGTGCTGCACAAACAGTTTAAACTCTGGAGCTTTGCTGTGACTTAGTGCTTCCCTCTGCTACAGAAGGGTTTCAGGATATTGGTGCTGGTAGCACTGAGGACATATGAGTCGCCAGTAAGTAAGGAGCTGTGTGGTTTGGGAGGGGATGCTTGGCAGGGGGTTTGCTCCAGAGTTACAGTAGGAAACGTGGGTGATTGTTTCTGTTCAGAAGTTCTGATTGCTGCAGGTACATCAGAGTTGGGGGTTGGGGTCTTATCAGAAATATTATTGCCTTTATGCTTTTTTAGTATCACTTGTAATCAAGAAGTTTGGCTTCTTGTGCAGATGTAGAAATTGGTGTGAATTTGGCTGCTCAAGATGAGAAAACAGCATTTTAAAATCTAAAGGGCTGTGGTAGGTCTTGCTTTGGTGCTTTGTTAAAACATGTTCTTTTTCTGGAAGCTTTGGGGTAGTTTTGTAGAAAATAGTGAAACAGAATATAGGGCAAAACTCTTAACTGCTGTTATTGCTTCTCTTGAAGATTTTTACATAAGTATTTGTAGCTTAATCTAATACAGGTGAAGACAAAGTGTAACTCATAGTGTCACCTGGCTTAAAACTTCTTTATTTAGCTCAGTATTGTGTATTTTTGGAGGGGAATGTTTCTTTTTCCAGTCTCTAGAGGAGATGATCCTACAACAGCTCATCTTTCACCAAGGCTTTTCCCATTACCCTGATCAGATGTGTATACTGCATCTCTCTGCCTATAAAGGAGGTCTATGTTCTATAAGACATGGCCAGCTTTAAATTGTGACTGAATTTAATCAGATGGCACTAGCAAAGCTGCCATTACTATAGTGTTAAGCTCTTTACAAGGGACAGATACAAGAGCTATAATTTTTCAGATGACTATCTTAAAACAAGTAGTGTGAGTAGTGGAAACAGCCTTTATGGGTTGTGTAGTTGTGCTCCTCAGCAGTAGTACAGAGCCTGGCAGGGAGGGAGATAGCCCCAGCAAAGCCTTAACCTGTTGCCATATTCAGAAATTCTGTTCCCTCCTGAGACACCCAGTGGTAGGACATTATGGGATGCACTCATCTGCTCCCACTGGTCAGGCTGCCACAGTATAACTTGCCTATTTTGGAAAAGTTACTTCAGGTTAGTAAAGATCAATAAGTCTTCAGCAGGTTATTAGTCTTGGTGACTGTAGGCTGGCAGAAGTGATGTAGTCAGTGTGGGGCACCAAAGTGGGTCAGTGCCATCAGCAATGCTGGGAGCTTTCAGCACCTAAGCCAGGCGTAGGTATGCAAGAACCTAGTGAACCATGGGTCATAAATCAAGGGTGGGGATGTGCAGTGTTAAACCATTAGCAAGAAACAGTGGATTCTTGTTAGGACTCAAGTTAAGGAGTAAGTCTGTAGACTTTGCTAACAGTGAAGCACTATGCACAGAATAGGGGGAAACAATCCAGCATTTCATCAGCCTTCTTGCTGTCCCGTGCCAGGATTCTCAGGCTGTCCTGCATTGCATCAGTCCTCCTGGGCATTATTTTCCATTTATAATTCAAAGCCAGATAGAAAATGAATCCAGTGTATATTGATAATTTCATAACAAGGGAAAAGCCTTTTGTAACATGCCTGTGCTAGTTCAACCTATAAATCACCCTTTTATTGTCTAGTTATGGCCCTGGCTATAGCAGAAAATGAAGCGAGGCTCATTAGGAGGCAAGAGAAGAGCACTTTAAAGGCTCCATGCAGACTTCCTATCTGATGCAATCTGGGTGAATGCACTTTTATGCTGTTCTTTGTGGTACAGGCGTATCTACAGGTTCCAACCTCAGACCTGCCAAATCTTAGCTTGTCTTGAGCATCCCTCTTTTGATTTGGCCATGCAGGGCAGTGCCTGGGGCTCAGTCCCTTGTCCTAGGAGGTACGCTTGCCCAGAGCATCCTAATGACACACACTTCCCCACTTATGTGGCACCATTCATGGCCTTCCCCTTCTGGAAGAGGATAAAAACTGGTTTTATGCTAAAAAGAGAGGTAGTAGGTGAAGAGCCAGATTTGTTCTTGATAACTGAAAAAAAGTCCCTAAAATAACCGTGCTAATTAATGAGACCTTCTGAATCTTAAAATGTTTAAAGACTAGAATTTGACCAAAAGCAGGGAGTAGGGTTTAGAAGCAGGATGTGTCATTGCTTTAGAAGTTACTTTCTTCCCACATAAGCTGTGTGGTGCTGACAGTGTGAGCCCATCACTAGCTTTTATTTTTCAGTTCAAAGCCAGTAGGCTTGTGCTTGTTCCAAGGGACTTGTAAAGGGAACGTTGGCTTCTTGTGTGTTAAACTCTAAAGGAGTTTTATACCATTTACACTGGAGGTGTGTTTTAAAAGGCAGGTTTTCTACATATTTTGTCTATTCCACTTTCCTAATGATTCTCTCTTTCCCTCTGGGAATGCAGAAGGGAACAAAGCGGAGCCTGAGCTGGGCAGCTCAGTCTAGACTAGAGCAGGCACAGCCTGGCAGGTTTTTTCCAGTGCCCTTCTCTTCTGTTCCCTTTCTGTACTTTCTGCATTTTATATTTTAAATCTTCGTGGACTTCAAGTTCCAGATGTGGGAATGAACAGAACCTGAGACCACAATTCCTGGGCTTTGACTCCAGTCTCGTTCATGCCAATTCAGACCCGCTGTTTGCAGCTGTTTGCAGCAGGTTTGATTTCCCTCATTTTACAGAACAAGACCCCAGGTCTGTTCTCAGTCTTTACTAGAGCAGGAAGTTTTACTTTTTACCTTCCTAACGGTTGGATTACTCTCACTCTGCACACTCTGGAATGCTTCCCTGCAGCTGGGGAATTTTTATTGCCACTGAACTGACAAGCAGTATGCCTTTCCCCCCTCTTCCTCCCTCTTCCCAGGAAGGTGTATGTATCTAACCATCAACAGCAAGTAGATTTTCTGGAAATTAAAAAGTTGCATTGCTGCCTATTTGCCAAGACCATATTTTTTCATAGCCAGTTTAATTGTTGCCTTTTTTACTTAACCAAATTCCATAGGGTGCACACGAGCAGACCAACAGAGAGACAGTGAATGGGAGTAGCTACTACATGAGGTCAGCCAGTTTACTAACTCAGGGTGGTGAGGACTGATCGCACTAGACTCCATCAGCCCTTGGACTGACAAATCCACACAGGCACAGCAAAGCCTCTCCTGGCTGGGTGTATCTCTGCTTCACCCCCTGCTGTGGTTTAGACATACCCTATACTGATACACTAATCCTTATCCATTCCTCCTTTATATTATTTATCTGCTGCCCATGATATTCCCTTTTTCTCTCCCAAGAAGCAGTTCAATCATTGCTAATTTCTTTCTCTGCTTTTATGTTCAGAGAAACTTTTGCCATGTTCCAAGGATATGCTATAAGAAATTAAGGGGAGGCTAAATTTTTTTTGGAAAGGCTTGCAATTCTATTAGAAATCCCTCCTGTTCTGCAGAAACAGATCTGGAATTAGGGCAGGCACACCCTGCGTGTGCATGTTTCCTGCTTGCTCATATTTCGGAGAATAATTGTCCATGGGAATGTTTTTGTAGAGTTAAAGGAGCGTTGTCACCTTAAAAATGAGTTGTTTGGAGTTTTATTTAAGTCATGGTGGTTACGCTGTGGCTTAGGAAGGCTGGAAGATTGCTAAACATCTGATTCACCCTGTGCTGGTGGTTCTTCGCTGTTTGCAAGGTTACTCACTCGAACTATTTTTACTCTCTTAGGACTTCCACCTTGCCATGCCAGGTGACAGTGAAGCAGTGCACAAGCTGTCAGATGTTCCAGTAAAAGGGCTTTTACTTTTTAACACAACGTGGCAGCTCAGCTTTACGTGATGTTTCTTTGAAGTTCCTGTGAAGTTCTGCTAACCTGATACAGCAATTATTTCGTAATGGCTCTAAAAACAAAGTGGTGGGGGTGAGGAGTGAGTACTGGAATAGAAAGTTAGAAGCCAGCAAGCCTATAGTGATGATTTTGTTATCTTTTGCCTAATAAAATGTCCTGCATCTACGTGGGTTTTCTCTGCTGGACCTGTCGCTGTGTTTGTGTTTCCATCCTTGCACACACCCCCTATGTGCTGTTTAGGTTGGGCTCTACAAGTCAGGCCATTCAGCTCCTTCCAGCAGCTGGCTGAGATGTGTGTACCTTGGGAAGTGGGTTTGGATGGGCTGCAGCTTCCTGAGCCTGGGGAGGGGTGATGTGCTGAACGTCATCCCAGTTTTTTTACATTGCAGTACACTTCCTCCTTTAAGAATTAGGTAGAACAAGAATTGTCATCTTTATCTCTGCAAAAGGTTTATCATGTAAATTGTTTGTGCCAAAGCTGCATTGCTAAATTGTTTCCAGGTTGTCTTAAAGAAAACAGAAGTATCACTTCTATATGGTTTTTCCCTCCACCAAAGTGTTGGCTCTAAACAAGTTTAAATCAAGATGACTTTACCATGGCTTTCAGCACGTGGTTTGCAGAACAGAGATGCTTGTGCCATTGCACAGCTCATTCTTAACATGGCCATGTTCTGGAGGGAGGAGGGGACCTGTAGCCTCTAAGCCAGGCAAAACCAACAGCCAGAGTCAGATGGGAATTTTGACTTTGATAATGATTTTCTTTCTAATTAAAAATAAAATAAAATCACAGCCTATTTAAGAGCCTTTCTGATCTTCAGTGCTGAATAGGATTTTGATATTCATTAATTCCCAGTTCCCAAAATCCAGCTGTCCACAAGCCACAACCCTTCAGGTCCTCTGCAGACTGGTCCCTACCTGGAGCTTCAGGACCTGAGCGTACAGATGAGTTCCTGAACAGCGATGTCAGGGTGTTTGTTTACTGCTCATTACCAATTCTGTGGTACCAGCTCACTTATGCTTAGCAGAGGGTAGGAACGTGCATGGAAGCAGACCTCAAAAGAAGATGGTAACGTGCTAGTATTCGTGCTGTTAACCACGGAGTAATTGCTGCTGCCCTGCCAGGGAGTGAGAGCAGCGAACGTGCTCCAGCTCAGACTAACGCCTGTTCTCTTGCTGGGCCTGGTACTCTGCCTGGTCCTGAAGATTCCATCTCTATTTTTCCTGTGCCCCTGTTTTCTCTCATAAAAGACTTCCCTGCAGTGCTTCCCAGGGCTGTTAGGAGCAATGAGCAGTTAATAATTGTAAAAACCTTTGAAGATGAACAGTGCTAATTATTATTTATAGATATTCATTCTCACCACGGGTAGTTCACCTTGATCCTGGGCATGAAAGGAAACCAGGACATTTGTAAGCTGGTCAGGCATGAGTAGGGCCTTCTGAAGTCTTTATGTACTGGTTTCCATACGGGGTTGTATGCATGGTTGTAATATATTTGTCATGTTAAATGACTAGTTTGGATATTTATTGTACCAGCCAGATGTGCTAAAGGAATCCTTACTCATTTACCTCAATTCTGCTGATGCCTAATGTGTAGGATCTGGGCATGCCAAGAGGGGCAGAAGTACAGTATGCAGCATAATGTATAATTCCCTGTATGGAATTGAGGGAAAATGCTTTAAACTACAATTCTAGTTGTATGAATAGTTTAACACTGCGGTCTGGAAAACTCCACCTCCTCCCAGGAATTACAGTGGGCTGTAGGAAACAGGGGAACAGTAGACTTTTGCTTGCTCCATTTGACACTGTCAATTCTGGAATCAATTTATTTCTTCCAAGGTGCTGTCCAGGATGTAGGTTTGCATATTTAGGTTTACTTTAAACAGTATCTTCTGCATGTTGTGTATGTTTACTCATTTACACAGATCAGTCCTGGGATGGTAGCTTTGTCCTGAAGTTGTAGGAGTGGGGCAGTTGGTGTATTCTGTGTAGATACTGGGGGCTCCACACCCCGTGTCCCACCACGTAGTGATGCTCCATGGTTTGCTGGAATGAAGATGACCCTCATGGGCTCCATGTGTTCCTGCCAGCCAGGCAGAGCCTTTGGGGAGGGGAAAAAAAAGCATGAATAGGGTAGCTTTTCACATGGTTTTGCCATTGCCAGAAATCTGCCTTCTGATGAGCATCACATGATGCATAAGCAACAGATTTTTCTAAAAATACCCAGCTATAATAATGCTGGCAACTTAGCCTTGGTTTTATGGAATGAGAGAAAGGATTTGTTATCACTTTTTTTTAACATTTCTAATTAAGAATGAAATGCTTACACTGACTGCCAGTAGCAACAGGCTTGAAACCCACCACTGAACTGCTCATTAAGCCCTTCATCCTCAGCAGGGCTGGACCAGAAAGCTGGCCAGCTCTCATTTGGCATTTTGTTGTCTTCCTAGTGCTCTGCTTTATCTGCTTTGCATTTAGCCATGTCAGAGTTCTGCCCTGCTTTACAGATGGCACCCACAGGCCCTGGAGTCTTAATTCAGCCAAGAAAAAGACACAGGACAATTGTTCTGCAGGGGGGAAATTGGGAAAATTCATTAATGAGAAAATTGGTGGTTTATATTTGAGAGAGTGAAAGGAAAACACTTAGAGCCAAGAAGGGAGAGCTGTTTCTTATCCAAGGCAATAACAGGACAAAATGTATGCCAAAGAGAGAATAAGGGAAAGAGACAGCAAGAGACCTGTTAGATCTGAGTGAAGAAAGTCCTAATGATAGGAATGGTGGAGGAGACTCTTCCATAAGAGTGAAATGGATGGTATGTCTCTGCCTGTGCTGAAAGAACTTACAATATTTGACTGGCATTTGTTTAAAGCGGCGTGCACCAGGCTGAGGCTTTAGGCTTACTTTTTTAAAAAGGAAAAGTTTATAGAAGAAATAGACTGCTGGTTACTTTCAACCCCCTTTTTTCCTCTTCCTAGTTAGAGTACACCTAGCACCCTAAGTTCCTCTGAAGCCCAGCCTGAAGAAATGCCTTTTGAGCCTGAGGGATTTCACTTGCAGCACCAGATACAGGGATTGGAGCTTCATTGCTTGGGGGTTTCTTCCCAAACTAACCACCTGGTATTTTCTCTCCTAGCTCTTCTCTTAGGAAACGCCACCAGCTCCTCACATCACGGAGGCCCAGCATGAATGTGAACTGTGCTGGTGGGACAGACTGGTCAAGAAATCTGGAGTCCAGTTGCTCTGTGGAAAACAAAACTGTTGCAGTCCATGCATCAGAAGAAAATAACGTGGTGCTAGGAGGTCACAGCCCTGCTGCTGTTCCCAGGACTGAGGGTATAGATAATGTCTTTACCTTACAGTCACCTTGAAGTGAGAGATTTTTCTTTTTTTAGGGGTGCTATGTTTTGGAAAAATTCCAGTATCCCAGGGCAGTTTGCACTGGGGTGCATGTACCCAGCCTTTGCCAGGCTGGTCTAAAGGATGACAGCCCACAGCAGAGTTTAGTTTGGGTCTTGCTGTCTTGGCAAGGACATCACATGTGTGTGCCCAGGCCAGCCAACTTGCAGCTTCTGAGCTGTTGGTCTGTGCCTGAACAGATGAACTGAAAGTAGGTGGTTGGTCCTGAAGAGCTCTCTGCCCACCACAGACCAGGCATCAAGCACTGCTGGCCTGAACCACCTCTTGTGTGGTGTGTGCTTCTGCTCTGGAAAGCCTCTGAGAGTAGTTGTTAGGAGTCTGTGTCTGTCCTTCTGGTCCTGTTTAATTCCTGTGCTCCTGCTCTTTACACACTGAATCCATCTCACTTTAACAAGGGGTTTTAAGCATCATGGTTCATCAGGAACTTGTTTTTATCCAAAATCCCACTGCTGGCTCAAAATGAAAATGCAGTTTAGTTTTCTGCCGTGCAGCATTACCCTCACAGTTATGTATTCTGACATCTTTTGTTATTGCATGAGTCAGGTTTGTTCCTAGAGTAGGAAGTGTTACTATGAAATTATGTTTTTTCAGTAAATTACATCCTGTCCTTGCAATACTCTTTTGTCTCTCTCAGGTTTGGATTCTGAGTGCCGGCACACTGCTTGTCCAGCCAGTCCCCACATCACTAGCATGTTGTCTGCTCCTGAAGACACTCACAACTGTCACTTCCAAGATGGAAATAAGAGACAATCAGAGTATTTTAGTAGCCAGGAACGCCATGGATGCTGCACTTCATCTTCAAGCATCAGTTCACAGACAGTGGCTCCAGAGAAGGTGACACTGGTGGTAGA
Organism: Porphyrio hochstetteri; assembly: GCA_020800305.1. Taxonomy (NCBI): domain Eukaryota; kingdom Metazoa; phylum Chordata; class Aves; order Gruiformes; family Rallidae; genus Porphyrio; species Porphyrio hochstetteri. The sequence continues at coordinate 5,190,231 of CM036930.1, read as the reverse complement.
TGGCACTCGCTTTGCAGTGAATCCACAGATTTTCACTGCTCACCCGGATACTATGCTGGGAAGGTGGGTGATTTCCACCATTTTCAAGGTACCTTTAAGGGGTAACAAACCCCTAATGTTTGTTTTGTGATCTCATCTGTACCCACAAGTGAAGCAGGGCTGACCTCATTCAGAACTTGGCTGTGAGGGGAGGTGTTTAAGGCAAGAGCAGATGTAGCGAGTTTGTAGTTCTCTAGATAACCTTCTCCCTTCAGTCCTTTCCCTTCAAACCATGTGCACTTTCAGCTACACACAGTGTGTTTTTGCCTTCTCCCCAAGTGTTTGCTCGGTCTGTGAGGAGTATGTCTGTTCACAGCTGATAAATTGCCTTCCAGAATGGGGAAAATGATAATGCTCCGTCCCCCTTCTGCTCTTACCTCCCAAAACAGAAGTTACTCAGCTCCCTGTAACACAACTCAAAGGTTGGAGCCTACTGATGCAACAAGCACCCATTTTCTGGGGTTCCTTCGCTTTCCCCCACCTCTGACCAGAGGGAGCTGGGTTTTGTTGGGTCACTGACCCTTACCCAGGTTGTTGTGCAGCAGTTATCTCACACAGCCTCAGCAAGAAGACTTTATTGCCCAAGTGTTTTCTGCCCCAGGGTTGAATATCTATCTATTCCTTTGAGCTGTGGCTTGTTCCACACAGTACAGTAGCTGCAGCCACAGAGTCTGGCTGTAGGAGGACTCAGGTGAGCCAGCTTTTGTGCTCATTTACTACGTAAGAGATTTGCACTTTGGTTTCAAGTTACTGTATATATGTGTCACTGCTGGTTTTGTTTAACCTCAGGGTATCTCTTGGTATCTGGAATGAGTGTGTTTAAGTATAACTTGGGCGCTTACCTAGCTTTATTTCTTTATCTGCTCAGAATGTTTGGACCAGGAAGAGAATATAATTTTACCAGACCAAATGAAAAGGGAGAATATGAAATTGCAGAAGGAATCAGCTCAGCTGTGTTCCGGACTGTGCTGGTAAGATGTTCCCAGCCTGAAAAATCACAATCTGTTTGTCACATTGCAAAACCAAACCGTCTCCCAGGCAGCTACACACCCCCTGGGACATAACCTTTTATTCCTGTTTTGCATTCTGTGTTCTTTTAATTAGAGGAGACTTTGGTATGAGTCAACATTTCAGATATTTGTGTGTGTTGTCTTTTACCTTTCTTGTGTTGTGCCACTGTAGTTCCTGAGCTGTGCCCTGACCTCATGGTGGATGTAAATGTGTATTGCATATGGGGTGTTATGAAACCCTATGCCATGGGAAAAGTTTTAATTGGAGCTCAGAGTTTATCAGACCCAAGAGGATCTGCACAGAGACGTGGATTCTCGGACACACAGAACTATTTATAGCTTCTGTAACTCTCAAATGTTGGTTAACAACACAAAGAACTAATTTAAAATTATCACAATCCAAGCTATTCTTAATTTTTCCGACCAAAACCCTTCCTTTTACTTGCAGGATTATTACAAAACCGGAATCATTAACTGCCCTGATGGGATTTCCATCCCAGACCTTCGAGACACGTGTGATTACCTCTGCATAAACTTTGATTTCAACACAATCAAATGTCAAGATTTAAGTAAGTACAGAGAGAAATCAGCTCATAGGAGATCTCTGGCATGGTGTAGAGCATTCTGATCCTGTTCCAGTGTAGTTCTTAATCATGTGCTTTAATTTAAGCAGGACAGTATCAGCTTCACTAGGACTCTTGCATGCACTGCATTTAAACAGCTTTTTTGCTGCAGCAGTCCAAAGTGAGGTGATTGAATCCTGCAGAACACAGACACCTGGCTCAAAAAAGCAACTTGAAACTGCAAAAATTCTAGTTTCCACTTTTAACAGGGGCTGAGAAGAAGAGCTTGCTGTTACAGCCAAACAAAATGAATGCTAAAAGCACTTATAGCTCCTATCTAAAATGTACCAGAGAATTGTGAATAATTTAAGATGACAGATGGTGGGCAAAGCAGGAACTGGAGACACCAAAGCTGTAAAGTAGTAGAGAGCCCCTAGTCATGAAGGAATCTAACTGGGAGCAGCTTTTTGATGGGCATGCTGGCAAAACCCCCCCATACTTCTAACATGGGCAAAGCTGTGAAAGGCACTGTGCTGGAATGGGGCTTTGGTGTCATAGCACAGGCCTTGGGTGGAGTTTCCCACCCTGTCCTCTGCTGAGTGATTGCAGAGAAGGCAGAAAATGTGCTTTAAAGGACAGAGGTTGTTGCTGGAAATTCAAGTTAAGTATCAATGAATGAATTAATCAGTCTATGGCTGTTTCACTGTATTGATTATGGACCCTGTTGGTTTTTTAATGGGAATGGAATGGTTCTGCAGTGTCATTTGCATCCCGTTTGAGATGCAGTCTCATGTTTCTGATTTTGCCAGTTCTGGAGCTGGAGACTATTGATGGATCTGAACATATGTCAAGGAGTTTGTCTGAAGAAGAATGCAGGAGGCTGTGTTCTCAAATGTGTCTGGAAAGTGTAGAGCTGAGGCATATTTTCTTCCTGTGTGCAGAAGCTCATCATATGATTTCTGTCTCGTTAGGTGCTCTGTTACACGAGCTCTCCAACGACGGTGCTCACAAGCAGTTTGACAGCTACCTGGAGGAGCTCATTCTGCCCATAATGGTGGATAGTGCAAGGAAAGGGGAACGTGAATGCCACATTGTTGTGCTGACAGATGAAGACACTGTGGACTGGGATGAAGATCATCCCCCTCCCATGGGAGAGGAGTACTCACAGAGTAAGAGCTGCACGCTGGGACTCGGGGCTCTGTGCTGAGTGCACCCACACAGCTGGCCAGAAGGAAAGGGCCCGTTGCCCAGACAGCAGGCTTCCTCCAGGAGGAGATGCTAGGACGTGGAGTTCTGTTTTGTATGTTCCTCCTGAGCTGAGTGCTGCTAGAGGCAGGTTATGTGGGTAGTTAGAGCTTGGTGTGACGTTGGTAATGACAGCACTTGCTGCATCCTTTCCTTTACTCTGCTGTCTATAAAGGAGGTCTGTATTCTACATGGCACAACCAGCTTTAAATTCTGACTGAATTTAATCAGATGGCACTAGCAAAGCTGCCATTACTATAGTGTTAAGCTCTTTACAAGGGTCAGATATAAGAGCTATAATGTTTCAGATGACTATCTTAAAACAAATAGTGTGAATAGTGGAAACAGCCTTTATGGGTTGCTTAGCTGTGCTCCTCAGCAGTAGTACTGAGCCTGGCAGGGAGGGAGATAGCCCCAGCAAAGCCTTAACCTGTTGCCATGTTCGAAATTTTGCTCCCTTCTGAGAGTCTGCTGCCTCCTCCTCAGCCCTTTCCTGGCTCCCTAGTGAGTGGGCACAGGTTCCATTACACACCCATCACCGCCCCTTCCATCCAGACTGTAATGTCTAGCATTTACTCTCACCAAGGAAGCACAGCTAATCCCAGTGACAGGAACAGACACCTGAAGGAGTTCTTGGAAACCAGACTTGCCTTTTGGCACCCCCCACAGCAGAGCATGGCAAAAACACAGAGAAGATCCCCCTGCCTTGTAAATTCTAATCCCTCTTTTCATTTCTCAAGTCCTTTACAGTTCCAAGCTGTACAGATTCTTCAAGTACATTGAGAACAGAGATGTTGCAAAAGCTGTGTTAAAGGAACGGGGCCTGAAGAACATCCGCATTGGTATTGAAGGTAAGGGTTTGCTTCAGAGAAGGAAATGCTAAACCAAGTGACTCTGTAGGCAGTAAAGCCAGGTTTCCTCTGGACTCTAGGCATTTCCTGTTATGCTCTGTGTGTCACAAGGCTTTTCTTTTCATGAAGCTAGTAAAATCCAGGCATGTTCATTCACGTGTATCATGTTACACTGAAATTGCCCAGAAGGCTTAAAAATTCAGGGAAAAATGAGAGAGATATATAGCATGTACCCACAAGCCTTTTGTCTTTAGGACCGAGCAAACAGGAAGGGGGAGTCAAACACTTCCACCTGCTAATCCAGTCATTCCCTTAGGGAGGTCAGAGAATGTTTTGCTCTGTCCTGGGAGGTTTTTCTTTTTATAGGAGCTATGTTTGTTCACCAAATGGCTAGTGCTGTGCAGCCATTGATATTATTATCACAGAATCACAGGATTGTAGGTGTTGGAAGGGACCTCAAGAGCTCCTCAGGTCCAACCCCCCTGCCATAGCAGGTTCCTTAGGACAGGTCAGACAGGTCAGCATCCAGACAGGTCTGGAGTATCTCCAGAGATGGAGACTCCACACCCCCTGGGCAGCCTGTCCCAGGGCTCCCTCACCCTCACTGGGAAAAAGTTCTTCACAGAATCACAAGGTTGGAAAAAGACCTTTGAAGATCATCAAGTCCAACCAATCCCATCCTAAGCTAAACCATATCCCTAAGTACCTCATCTACCCTTTTTTAAACACATCCAGGGAAGGTGACTCAACACAATGCTGCACTCTCTTTTTTGAGGGGAAAAAAGCAAGCCAGTAACATGGAATGTAAGCATTTGTTTATTAAGCTCTGCTTGTCCCCATAATCACCCCTGCCTGGCTGTTCCTCTGGGATCCCCTTGTCCCTGTGTACAACTGACTGTGTCTCTGTGTCTTCAGGCTATCCCACCTGTAAAGAGAAGGTGAAGAGGAGGCCTGGTGGCCGCTCAGAAGTGATCTACAACTACGTCCAGCGGCCGTTTATCCAGATGTCCTGGGAGAAGGAAGAAGGCAAAAGCCGTCACGTTGACTTCCAGTGTGTCCGGAGCAAATCCCTGACAAACCTGGTCACTGTGGGAGATGACGTTTCAGAGGACCAGGAGGTTCTGATGCATCACCCCCCACAAGTAGATGAACTCGACAGGCTAAATGCACCGTTCTCCCAAATGGCTGTTAACGATCTACCAGATTAGTCCTGGCTCAGGGTGAATAGTCCTGCTTGATGTGGGAAGATCTCAGCATGGTTTCATCCCAGGAGATGCAACACAGACTCCTGCAAGGTGCTTTATCCTCCTTCATGCTCTTACTACATTGTCATATTTCAAGCATGTTAATAAAGAGCCACACTCCATAGTCTAATTGTGCAATCAAAAGCAATGCCTCCTCAGACAGAAGGAAATCATGCTCTTTGTTTCTACTACAAAGGCTTCCAGACTGGTGGGTGCTGAATATTTTACCTAAACTTCTAAAAGAAGAGCAGAAGTATTTAGAGATGTCATGTTTGACATTGAGAGAGGAAATTCTGGGCCTGTCAAGACAAAGCTCTCCTTTACCATTAGGCACTTAGCTTTGCTTACGTGATAACCAGTTACAAAGGACTGAACGTCAAAGCAGGACAGATGATGCTCTTTCATCAACCAGCAGAAATGTAGCACAGTTGTGACAGCAGAATCCTGAGTGTGGAGGAACCTGTTTACACTGCCACCTGGCTTTGCATCCAGCATGTGGTACTGATGTTCTAGGGAAGGATGAACTAGTTTAATAGGAGGCATATGCATGTTCACAGGAATTTCCCATATATATTTCTCCAGAAGATGAAATTACTGGTTTTAGGGACGTTGCCTGTTAAATTCAGTAAGACAAGTAGATCATGCTGAAGGAAAAAGACAAAAAGAAGATACTGTAGCTGATATTTTAACAACAGAGTAAATGTGTTTAGTAGCCTGGTAGAAGTAAGAAGCTTTCCAAGGTGACTGCATGATAAGACTTTCAGTTGTCTCCTCCATCCCCTCTGCTAAGGCCAAAAAAGCCAGTGGAGATGCTCCCAGCACGGTTTACTACCTGAGTAAAAGCCTTGGTCTCATCAACCTTAGCCAGAATTTCTGTAGACTCTCCAAGGAGCATCCTACTCCTGCAGCTTTGAGGCCAGCTGCTTTCTTCCCAATTTGGAAGTGACTGGACCATTTTGATGTCAGGCAGGTAAGAAATACCAAGAGTAAACCAGCCTTTAGTAGAGAAAATACATATACCTAGGAAAAACTCTCCTTTGCTGCTCAGAATATATAATCCTAGTCTGGGTTAAGGCTCATTTTGGATTCAGGGCCAACCAAAGCCATGACTGCAGGGATAGCACACTCCAGGCTGGTTTAGCCCAGTTAGTTATGTTAGAGCCTACTGGTCCCGTTGCTGTAGGTTTGTGTAACTCCCCAGTGAGCACACAGTGTGTTCAGTCCTGCCACAAGAAGAGGCCTTACAGAACCATGGCTTCTGATGGTTCTGTAGGGGCCTGATGTACCTACAGCAGAGTACTGAAACATGGTGCTAGTGCAAAGAAAAGCTGAGACCCAGTCAAAAAGAAAGAGGAAGAGAGTTCCCTTGCAAAGTTGGTTAAGTTCAGGTCAGTTCTCTTGTGGCTGCTGCTGAAATCTGTAATGCTCAGGCATTGAGTTACCTGGTCCTTGGCAAAACAGAGGTAGGTAGCAGTCTACCTCTAGAAGGTTTAATCCTTTGTTTTCATCAAGCAATTTTTTATTCTGCTCCATCTGTGTGCAAAGTGTGTGACAGACGTAGCATCAAAAATAACTTCTTACTCTTTGGCTACTAAGGATGTTTGTGTTCTTTTCTCAGTGTAACTAACAGGACAATATCAATCACAAATCTTCCTGAAGGTTTATGAGGATCATTTTGAGAAACAAAATCTCTGCCAAGGCATATACTTGCTGATGTATTTATTTCCCATTCATATGGATACAGGTTCCATTCTTGCAGTGTTTCTGTTCTTCAAAGTGCAGCAAACATCTTTCTTCTTTTTATAAGTGCCTATGGGAAGATCTCCAAGAGTGCTTCAGGACTTTGAGAGTCCCAGGGCTTGAGATGCCCATGTCCACCTGCCAACTTCTGAAAACTCCTCCCTGGGTGTCACTGGATCAGTATAGAGAAGTGTCCTTCAGTATCTGCTCAGAGATGGTGTGCAATCACTCTCCATTGTTGTTCTAGATAAATTTCTATTTTTGTAGTAGAGAAAGCAAGACACATGGACCATGAACCTTGTAGCTAAGGGCCAGACCAAACCCAACACTTGCCTTGGTAACAAGCCATTCCCACAAGTCAAGCAAAGTCACTGGTGACACTGTCCCCCCCCAGCAATGATGGAGCTTGTCCCCAGGCCCTTGGGATTATTTTTTTTCCTGTGTATTTATTTTTAACAGCAGTATGAGATTAAATGTGTCTTGGGATTGACCAGGGATTGGAGTTGACACGTGCTCTGCTCTAAGGACTTGAGGTGTGGTGTAGAGTGCTGCCCTACAGGGCTGTGTCAGGGCATCAGAGGCCAAGCATCTGCCACCAGTGGCACCTTATGGGATCCATGTTCAGCCAAAACAAGTCCCCACAGTGTCTCTCCCCATGCCCCATGTTAGCAGTAGATTATTGGCTTTCCCAAGTAACTGTAGTAGAGTGAGTTCCACTGGAACACTAATCCCAACTGAGAAAGTGTATGTTTGCTTTCCTCCTTCTCTTGTGGTCACCTACTTCAGGTAAAAGATCAAGTTTTGTCTTAATATACTGAAGTGTTAACTGTGGTGTGTATGACCTACAGCTGTATGGTTTCTGTATTAAAGTATAAATTATATGTGGCTTGTTTGGCTTTTTTAAATAGTAAGTGTGGAGAAGAATGAGTAGGGGATAGATTGTTAGAAGGTTTGATTTCCTTGCTTCTTAAACTCAAGTGTGGTTTGTGACCCCAGAATCTTTGGAAGTACTTTTGCATCACTCAAAAGTTGCTGGTTGCTTTGGCAGGGACCTCACACAGCAGCTGCACAGAGATGTTACTACTGGGAGGAGCACAGAGCTTAGAACTCGGTGCAGCAATGTTCTAAAAGCAGCACATAGCACAGGTATGACACAACCCTACTTAACCCACAAACTATGCAGAATCCAGAGCAGGCCCCTGTGCTATTTTGGTCAGCATGCTGTGGAAGTAGTTCTCTTCTGTCTTTGGAAGAAAACAGCTTTGGAGCAGGTCTGGCTTTTATTTCCATCTTCAGCCTTGGATGGAGTTCAAGGGTTTTCTTGATGGAAGCTTGAGAAAGGCAGGAAGAGTCTGAACAAGGTGGAGTTTGGTGGAATTACTAAAAAGTGGTAACAGGAACTGTGGCTCCTGAGTGGAGATGCTGCAGAGTTAGGGCAATGAAAGAACTCAAGTTGGTTTTGACAGGTTACAAACTGGTAAGAAAATGAAGCACTGTAGATTTGCTTCCACTGCCCCTTGCTCACTGCTTTTTATGCCTTTTAAAAATAGAAAAAGGGTATAAAACAACCTGCCCTGAAGTTGGGAAACCAAAGGGCCAGTTAGACAATGCAAACCCCAAGCCAGGGTCACCCATCCTTGCCAGCTGGCCAGGCAAGGCTTAAATCAATTACAAATTAAGCCTAGAAAGGCTTAATTCTGCTGTTCGTCATTAACAGGGTGCTCATTTCTTCACATCTATGCACAACCTCTGGAAATTCAGGCTTCAGCCCATGAGTTACTACTGCATTCTCACACCAAGCCTTTGATTTTTAGAACCAGTTTCAAGTCTGGAAAAAAAATTAACCCAAACCAGAGAAATCTAAATTTATAAAACAAAACCTCCCAGGAAATGTGTTTACTAAAGTTTTTATTTACACAACACAATGGGAAGATGGTTCCATAAAAAGTTGGCTCCCCCAGTAACCCAGAATACACTTGCCAAATCTTACAGTGCAATTCAGTAACAGCTTGGAAATATTTACAGAACACTTCTTCAACTTACAGGTTAAGGCAGAGTTCAGGGCACAGTGATAAGAAACAGTGCAGTTTTGTGCTACGTAGGATACAAAGATGAACTGGCAGCACAACTCAGCTTCAGATCCACTGGAAATTCAGACTGGAATTACTCCTACAAGTCCAGCAACTGCCTGCAGCTTTAAAAAAACACTAAAAAAACCCAAAAAAGATACATAGAACCTCAATACACAAACCAGCAGCTAAGAAAAATGTTTGGCTACTGTGGGAGATGGAATAGACAGAGAAATTGCATCAGTTCGCAGTGAGAGATGCTGTACTCTGTTCCTGGGGTTGGTGAAGAGCTGTCCTAGGAAGCAGGCTCATGATGCAACTGTGATACAAAAGGTGTCCAAGATGTCTACAAAGACATCCCACTTCTACAGAAAGATAACAGGAGTGAGGTACCCAACTGCTCCTTGTGCCTTAGAAAACTTCACCTTTAACTCAAACAGTGAACAAACAGAAGATTTCAAAACACATGCACTAAAAATGTACAAGACATATGATTAAATAGGGGTTTTTCACAGCATGTTATCACAACTTACAATTGTGTAGCTTACTCTTTGGTATTTATAAATAAAAATGCCAGTCCCTTTTAGTAAAGGGCAAATAATGCAGCTACTATCTTATTTCTTACTAATCCACAGCAGCTTTAAAGGATTGATTTATTTCTTTTTAAGGCAGTAACTAAGCTGTTAGGAAGTTTTACACATGTTTTAATAGGAATACTTCTTAGTTTTCCAACAGTTTATAAGGCAACAGTGTCAAATGGCTAGAAGAAACTGGGATAAGATGGAGCAAATCTCAGAAGTTGGTATCAGTCCTTCATAAAAAAGAGGGAGCAAAAGGTGACAGTACTGACCAGTTGATAGAAAGCCTGATCCTAAAAGTGATCATTTCAGTTAGCCCTTGGTCATCTGGAGTAAGCCCTACTCACTGCAGCAGTTCTGCTACATCTAATTAAGGCTGGTTTTGCATTTCAGCTCTGTAGGATCCAACTGGTATCTAAACTGCTTCTGGCAATTCATTAAACTCCAAGGACACACACAAAAAGCAAAGCACACGGGGTGGGGAGGGAGGGGATGCTAACGGGTTATCACCTGGCTTTAGCTAGAGGTGGGACTTTCACCCCCAATCAGTCCTTCACAATGGCACTCAGCTCAAAAGACATCTAGGTAAAAAAAATAATCCCTACAAAGCACCTATTAAAAGAAGTTTTGCTACAAACCCATTGTCTTTCATGTCCTAATCTAGAAAGTTAAGACTAAATATAACCAAAAGCCTTCCTTATGCTTTGAAACACTGCTCTAGCTGTGCTCCTAAACAGCAGTTGGTATTTGTCTGTGCTGTGTATTTAGTGTTCAGCACCAGTAAAAGTTTGCAAGAATCCAAGACAGTTGAAACTGATACATACTTGAAGAAACCTCATTAAATTTATAGTTAAACCACCTAATTGCAAATTGAAGACTGAAACTGGGCAGTTAATGCCACCTGCCCCTGGAAGTAGAGAGTTCATGACAGAGTGGGTGCAGAGTGGAGCTCAGGGTTATACTAAAGAATCACCAAAAGCTCAACCCAGGCAGAATCCTCCCTCCCTAAATGCAGTCATGTTCCAAGAGATGCTTCAGCAAGGAAAGGCACTTTGGGGCTCTCCTGGAGAGCATCCTGATCACAGCTGAAAGGACTTTTATCAATTACACTGGGCAATAATCAAAGCATGGACAGGGTGGGTTCCGCTGCCCCAGGAGCCACCTCGGGATGCGGCGTCTCTTGGGAAGGTGATGGGGACAAATGGTTCAGTCAGGACAGCAGGAGGAGCTCTGTGAGGAGCAGCCAGGGAGGCCTCGCTCACCAAGAGTCACAGCAGAATCCTGATAACTGGTTTTTTTGCTCAAAACCAAGAGCAAAAAGGCCACAAAAAAGATGGTTTCATCCTTACACCCGGGAAGATGCAGCAGATCTTCAGAGCGGCCAAAAGATGGCAGCAGCAGGAGAGGGAACTCTGACCCAGCCGTAGGCAAGATGCCCTCCAGTGATCAGGTTAGAGCAACTTCCCTCCCTCTCTGCCCCGATTCCAGATTCACTTGTGGTACCAGCTGTAGTTCTTAGGATCTGCACTGTGTACAGATCCATCCGTCCTCGTGTAACTGGCAGCCGGTGGCTCTGGCAGAGGTGGCCCTGTTCCTGGCTCAGAAAGCAAAACCAAACAGATGTTGAATTTTTTTAAATTTAGAAAAAAATCCTCAGTGCCTTGAGGGTCACTGTTCTAGTACCAAACATAAAGTGCAGTGCAACTGGAGCTGTCAAACGCTATTAAAAGAGGCTCCCAAGTAGCATGGTAAAAAAACAGGACTACAAACTAAGGTTAAGGCAGTACAAATTGTATCCTTCGACACCATGGTTTGCTGGAGAGTCATCTAGCCCAAGCTTGAATTATTGCTTTGTTTGCTCTGTCCTGAAGTCCTTAGCCACTGGGGAAAAGAGCGCTGGCAGAATTGGCAGATTGAGTTTGTCACGCTGCAGGACTGGCAAAACAGTCCCTGTAACGAAGTCCAAGTGAAGGCTTGCTCTCCTCTCCCAATGGGCTGTACAATCTGGCAAAGAATTCAAAAAAGCAAACTGAAACTCTTGCTCCTGAAGCAGCAAAACGTGCTTGCAGCAGAGGTAATGCAAATATTTTGTGGAATTTTTTTTTCAATGGCAGAGAAAGAAAAAAAAAATCCTTAGTAAGAACCAGGGTGTGTAACAAAACAGGGTCCTGAGGTCTTCTTCAAGAGTTGATAGCCCTCGAGTTTTCTTGTAAAACAAAGTTCTTTTTTTTTATGGGTAGAAATCCAAAGTGTAGGAACAGAATTCCATGGCTCAGCAGTTGTCCCAGGGAAAGGTTTATCACTTCCCTGCTTTCATATAGGATGGAATCGCTCCTCGGGCTGTCAGACCTTCGAAACGCTTGTACGTGTAATTGATAAACACCCAGTCTTTGTTCTTGTAGTCAGTCTCTGGATGGTTGCTTGTTGCCACTGATAAGAAACAAGAGAAAAATACAGCTTGGCTTTTGAAGACTGCAAAGTTTATTCTATAAAACACTGGATAGGGAGAAATACTTCTAAAAGAAAGAAATAGCCTCAATCTAGGTGTTCAGCAGCATTCAGTCCCAGGCAGGAGCTGCTCCATCACATGGAGCAAATGCAGCTATGCTTTGACACGTAAATACAAGGATCCTTCAGAGATTTACACCAAGACATATCCTCCTCTTCTGTCCCACCCGCTCCCTACCCTACTACTAAGTGTTAGAGCAGCAAGCATTAGCCAGTCCCAAGGACTACTCGCAGTGACCCACTGAGACCTGAACTTAGGGCATCTCGGAGAGGCAGCAGAGCTCCCCTTCCTCACGTGGCTCCTGCATCATTTACCAGTCTGCATCCCATCTCCTGCCACCCAAATTACAGCATGCACACCCCTATCAAGCTACCAATTTGATCCTGACTAAAAAAACCCCACAACCACCATACCCTGGGATCTAGTAAGATCCTTTCTCTGACTAACAGGGAAGGTCCATCATTCTCCTGGAGAAAAGGAAGGACTGCTTACATGCAGAAGCAAAGCATTTACCTGTTGGTTTAAGTATATCAGATTCTGGAAATTCATCGAAGTTGGAGGTATCATCAATACTTTTAATTTCTATGGAGATTGCAGCAGGTCTCTCTCTGCCAAGAAAAGCAGATTCAGCTTTAAGATTTCAGAGGCAAAAGCAGGCAGGATGCAGCCGCTTCACGGTGTTTAAACCTCAGCAAGCTTCAGATAAGGAACAAAATACTCTCACCCACACCTGGATATGACAAATGCTGGTCGAGCTGCTCCCTTCTGCCAAGCAGGATTACCTTTAAACAGTGTTTAGAGAAGAGCAGCTCCCTTTCCTGCAAAGCATCTTACCTGATATGCTCCCAATCAACCCCTTCAAAGAACAGGTTACTCTTTATTTCCTCCACACCAGACGCACCAATTCTGTGCTCCCATTCACAGCAAAATCTGGGATGGAAGGAAGAATGAAAATGAAGAATGAAAACAAAAAGCATTCCATCCAGAAATGGAACTGCTTTCTGAGCTTCTACACCTTCTTACCACATCAATGGAGAAGGTTAAGAATCCCCACTGCAAAACTAAGTTATGCTTAGGAATGTCATGTCAAATGCTACAATTACGATGTGTTATTCTTCCACAAGAAGATAATGTGCCCTTTCTATTTCAGGACAAGAGTAGAGCAGAAGGACATTTAAAGCCTAACAAGCCAGACATTTGTGTTTCTGTCCCAAGAATACATAGGTAAGTGACTGAAAATACAAATGCAAGAATCAGCATGCCCTGAGATACGTTTGTATGCTCCAGTGCAAGAAGCTAGCTGTGACACAAAGATTCAGCTGCTTCCCACAAGCAGCTCACAGACAAAATACAGAGCAGAAACACTTGTATTTTGTTAGATAGTTTGGTCAGGACTCCACTAAAAAACCTCAGCAACAAACCTATTTGCCTTGATGTGTGTGCACAACAGAGCACGTGGCTGTCACAAGCATGAAACACCCCAACCCCGATGTGAAGCAAGCTTTGAGAGATACATAGTACAGTTTGCAAGACAAGAAAATGAGTATTATCTTAACTGGCAAACCATAAAGCTGGCACCTTAAAATAAGATCCTTTGCTTTATCAGAGATTGGAACTTCTGGAGGAAATGTCAGGGTCTCTTTCCAATTCATCACTTTCTTATATGTTTCCTGAGGGGTCTCAGAACAGAACGGTGGGTAACCTGAAAAGAAAGAAAGATCCTGGACTTACCAAAGCTTACACTGCATGACAGCAAACCTCACAAACCATGCAAGGAGTGGATGCTCTGAGAACCTGACCCCAAGCCCACAAATACAGCTGAGTCCTTCCTACAGCACGATTCCTGCTTCAAACTCCTGCGCTGCCCATTTCTTACCGATCAGCATCTCGTACATGATGACCCCCAGTGACCACCAGTCACAAAGCTTGTTGTATCCAGTCTGCATGAAGACTTCAGGGGCAATGTAATCTGGAGTTCCCACAGTAGAAAAAGCCTGGAACAAATACCATCAGTTACATATCTTGAGAGAAAACTGCCTGGAATGGAAGTGGGAACTTAGGTAACAATGGTTATTTTGAGGGAGAGACCAGATTGTTTCTAAGATGCTTTAGCAAAGTTGTTTAAAGCCTTTACTTCAAGATAGGTGGAAAGAAAATTAATATGTTCATGTGAAAAGTCTTAAAATACCATCAGGGAAACGGGGAAATGCACCAATGTCAGTATAAACCTTGGAATGGGTTGTTAGGCCTGTGTTATATTGAAAGTGGCAAGAACTCTTCATCTGAGCTGGGAGACATCAGATTATCAATGTAAATAACTACAGCAGTGCTATCTTAGGCACACATGTCACCAACAGGTGGGTGAAGGACAAAGGAGAGGCATTCATCTTGAGAAGAAAATGCAGGAATCTTTATTTCAGCCTTGTTCAGAGCTCTGAACTGGATTAACACCTGTGGTTTACAGACAGGGCCCATGTAAACACAACAGCTCAGCAGGGGACATTTCCAAGCAGGTAAAACACACTCACCAGCTGCCGTCTGTTTCTCTTCCAAGTCTCTGCTTTCCTTTTGGAATTCATGTTCTGGAAAGCTAAAGGAGATGGGAATATATGTAACTGAATCCTACACAATTTTACCAGCAAACCTTTGCACTAAAAGTCTCCTTTATGCATCAAAAGATGTGGCCAGAGCCCGGGCAGCTCAAGTTGGAGCACAGGCAGTTCCCCCCCAATCTGGGGAAGAACTTCTTCCCAATGAGGGTGAGGGAGCCCTGGGACAGGCTGCCCAGGGGGTGTGGAGTCTCCTTCTCTGGAGAGATTCCAGCCCCGTCTGGACACCGACCTGTGTGACCTGTCCTGGGGACCCTGCTTTGGCAGGGGGTTGGACCTGATGATCTCTGGAGGTCACTTCCAACCTCTACAGCTCTGTGAGTCTGTGACAGCCAGCCTGTTGTGTGTTCAGCCACGCTGGGCGGAGGTGACAGTCCCTGGGTCCTCACTGCACCCTACAGCCAGGTTTTACCACCGTGGTGAGGCTGGAGGTTATCTGTGGAAGCACAGCTTAGCTCAGCTCACTGCAGATCAGCCACGTCAGCAGAGATGGAGCAGTTAAGCTGCCTCTGCCTTGCCTTGCTCAGTTTATTTACCTGCACATCAAGCAGGCACTGACAGCTGGCAGTTAAGAGCAAAACCAGGGATGTAACCCCTTCCACCCACATCTGTCAGCACCCTAAGCCTATCAGTTCCTTCCAAACCTATAGACTATTGATCATTTCCTAATCGAGCCTTTCATCAGTGATCCATGCTCTCAGGGTTTTTTCAACCCCATGATCAAAGCTGTTCCACTTGAGAAAATTGCTGAATGCTCCAAGAGACTCTGTGCTCCCTTATTAAGTAACACTTGAGACACAGGCAGCATCTTCAAAGCCTGAGCTTTCATGAGAAGTCTGTAACATGAAGAAGGGCTACAGCAGAGTCTATTTCAAAGACAAAACTTCTGAAAATGAAGATGATTAAAGTAACTGAAATTATTTTTGGAAAGAAAAGCAAAATTACACCTCAAGATGCAATGTTGATTATTAGAACCCCAGTGCAGCCTTCTAACCCCACAATGACACAAGTGAACCTCAGGGAAGTGCACAAATGCACTTCTGAAGCCAAGTCACTCACTGAAGTCACTGGGAAGACTGTGGTTCAAGTTCCTGTAGAATTCTGTTCTGTGGGCTTTCTTCAGTCCAGTACACAGGCCAAAATCTGAGAGCTTCACGTGGCCCTAAAACAGACAAACCGCCCCCAAAATTATGAGACATTATCAGAGCAAATACATTGTTCTCCTTCTTCCCCTCCCTCTATTTTGGATAACAAATAGATGTGCTCTTTTTGCACCCTTTGTTTTAGCCTAAAGCTGGGTGCATACATAGAATGAAGCTATTAATATTGTCATCACTGCTACACAGAGAAAACTATTTACTTCAAGAAACCTCCTGCAAACTCCTCTCCACTGCAGACTGAAAGCAGAGGGCCAGAGGGAGCTGCAGTCCCTGGATTCTGCCTTGCCCAATAAATAAAAAGAAACACCTTAAATTCAGTGTCTGGATCTGCTCTACTGCATAATGTGCAAGCACACCAACTAGGTGCAATTTTTAGATGTGTATCTAAAGGATACATCCTTTCCAAAGCCCTGTGTTTATCCACATCCAGCTGGAGACATACTGAAGTACAGCAGGAATTATTGACATGGTTGCAAGCTTTTTCCGAGCAAGGTGAGTTTTAAGGGAACTTATAGTGAGTGATAGGGGAATAGCAAAACAATCATGCCTTCTGCAAGCTGCCTGCAAGAACCATCTAGAAGCAATTGGATGGCCTGGCCAGCCTTCTGAAACACATCCTGAGATGGTACCTCAGTTGTCAGTCTCACTAATGGAACAGCTCCATCCTTCACATCCAGTGTGCTCATCTACCCAGTAGTTGGCAAGTGTGAGCAGAACAGATGTGAGGCCAAAGGAAACATCTTTTGACTAAGAGGGGAGAACTGAAACTGCCTCTTTTAAAAACTGCAGCTGAAAAACCCCAAAATTGGTTTCAACAACTGTAAGAAGGGAGCTCACAGCGTGGTACCAATACAGCTGGGTGGAGGAGATGTCCTTCTTGACTTGTTTGTTCTCTCCCCCCAGCAATGTGGCAGATACACCCTCATAAACTAGGAGGAACAGGGCTAAGAAAGAAGCACTGTCACCATTCACAACTGCCAACACCAGTTCAGGTCACTATCAAAGACTACAAGACTTGTTTGCTACTGCCCAGCCAGTGGTGAGTGCATACCTTGCTATCCAGAAGAAGGTTGTCTGGCTTTATGTCCCGATGGATAAAACCCAGCTGATGGATCGAATCGATGGCCAGCACGGTCTCAGCTATATAGAACTGTGTCTCTTCTTCTGTTAATGTGTCTTTTTTCATTAACAACGTCATCATATCACCTAGGAACAGCCCCCCACAAGCAGCAAAGGTAAATACAGGCAAACACACCAACTCCTCATTCTGAAGACATTCACCAAGGAAAGAACTAAGCTGTTTAAAACCTTGGGAAGTCCCAAACTGGTTTCATACCAATACAGCTCCCCAGCACTTGTGACAAGCTATTTTCCCTCTGTAACTGTTCTGTTTTCTCCACACATGGAAAGGCTTGTACTGAAGTTGCATTAAACTCAGGAAGACAACTAGAGAGCGTAAAGATGAAACACCAGTACAGAAGCATCAGTCACAGGCTGCCACTCTCCACTGCACATCTGAATCACAGATTAAAATAGACACTTTCAGCTCCAGAGCTGGTACAGAAAACACTGCATTTGTGCAGTGTCATCTCAGAAAGCGTTCTTGTGGTTTCACTAGTCACAGATTTTACAGGCTGTTGGTGTAACTGTCATCTTAAGCAAGTTCAAGGACAAACATCAGCATCTTGTGAAAAAAAGGACTTACAAGTTACTCTTGCCACAGGCCAGCTCAAAGCAGGTTAGAAAATGAAAAATGGGTTGAGTTGAGGTTCTGTAGATAACCAGGGCACACTCAGGGCAAGTACTAGCACATCATTAAAGCCAACCCAATAAGTAACCTCCACCTGACCCAAAGACCTCAGCACCCTAACTCTGAAAAGCAGAAAGCTTCACAATAACTTGTCTCCTCACAACAAATCATCCAGCCCAGTAACCACATACACTCTAGTCCCAGCCTACATCTGTGATTGAGGAATTGGGAAACCACAGAGAAAAGGAGAAGAGCCTTTTGATTTCAGGTAGTTACCTCCTGGCAGGAACTCCATGATAAGGTAGAGGTTTAGCTTGTCCTGGAAACTGTAGAACATTTTCACCACCCACAAACTGTCTGCCTCAACGAGAATATCCCGCTCGGCACGAATGTGGCCAACCTGGAGATACACATACACATGTGATGAATTACAAGCCTGGGTTTTATTAAGATAGACTGATTTCACAGGCAATTCAAGTATTGTATTGAAAAGCATCAAATATTGAAGAGAGAGCAGTCAAACTTCTGCACGAGGGCAGAAACACCAGCAGCAAGTCAATAGTTTCACCTCCCCAATATTTTCAGGTAATAAAATAGTGTTGGAAAGCAAATGTGAAGGTCATGCTTCTGACAGCAGAGAAGGTGAGAAGCTTTCATTGAACTGCTGTGCTTTTCAAGAATGATTCTTTTTTTCCCTGCAATCTGATAAAACCCACTGAACACCAACTCCATTTTACTTCTCTGAGAGACCCTTCTACATCCAAAAGTTCCTACCAGAAAGCTTCAGAGACTTCTGCCTTTGGACATTTACACACAAATAACATTTATAACTCACTGCTTGACCATTGCTGCCACACACTGAGGCACGTGCAAGGCAAGAGAGCACTAACCTCATTCTCTTAAGCCAAAACCTCAGGTTAGATAAATTTAAACCACCCTCCCAACCAATGAGGCTCTGCACAGAAAGACAACCCCCATTTCTGTCGTTATTCCTTCCACTCTTAGGGCATGTGGGTACCCTTTAAAGCAGAACTCTACAGGTGAAACAGGACATGGATGGGAGCATTGCAACTCACCTGCTCTTTCTCCAGCATGTCAGCTTTACGCAGTATTTTCATGGCATACACGTGCCCTGTATCCTTCTTCTGCACGAGTCGCACCTGGAAGTACACAAACGTTTGAGTCAAATGCAGCAGCATCACTACAGCTCTTGATAGATTTGGGTATCAAGCCCTTGGCTTCCACTCAATGAAACCCTATCAGATTATAAAAACAAATCCCAGTGGTATTTTAAAGAAGGTTTTAGTCATTTTTCCTGGACTTACCTCTCCAAATGCTCCTCTGCCTATTACTTTTAAAGACTCAAAGTCTTCCAAACCAAGCCTTGTTCTCTTCAGGCGAAGGAACTCCGTTTCCTTCTGTGCATGTGCTGACCTCCTGATCCTTTTCTAGAGTTCAGGAGAAAAACAAACCACCTCACAGTGGGAATTCTGCAGGTGGGCTCCACAGAGCTCACAGCAATTCCAAAGAAAGATCCCAGATCTCCATCTATAAATAACTTGTCTTTAAGCATGAAGATAATTTTCCCACATTCATTACCTCTTCATCTTTTAAGCCTTCTTCTTCCATCATTTGTTCCAGCTTCTTCTGTCTAAAGCAGAGACAAATTGGGAAAATAAAGGTTGAATCATTGGTTTTTAATCACATGCACACAGCAACAGCTCTGGTCACTGCTTGCTGCCAAACAAGGATGCAAGGCCAGCAAATAACAAGAGTAAGTGATATGTATGGGAGACTCAGACACAAAATTCATTTTGAAGAATCTGATATTACATATATATATGTGTGTGTATATATATATATATATTACATATATATAACATTGTAGCCTTGTCCTCTCTAATTTTGATGATCTAAACCCACTCTGAGCATCACATCTTACTCAAATACATATTTTTCCCCATACGCATATGTAGATTGAGGAGATCCACGTCCAATTCTTGTCTCCCTCAGACAACTGGGCAAGTCACTTAAGGCCAGAGCTGTAATAAATATTTAAGCAGCAAAGTCTCACTATTCCAGGGGGAATTGGCAATCCAGACATCTCTGTGGATCTGTACTGTAATCTATCTGCATCTCAAATTCATCACATGCAAAAGGAGAAGTTTCTCTCCATTTCCTAATACCTGAGATACTGAAAACGCTTGGGATGGGAAGAGGAAACATGTCTGTACACATCCCCCCCCTTAAAGGGTCAGAAATATTTACAACCTTGATACAAAATGAGTATTTGGGAGCAAAGAAAGGAAGGAAACAAGACTTCAGAGGGGAGATGGCTTCAGGGGAGATCGGTAATGAACCTTTCCCCAACATCGATCACACTAATAGCTGGTTGAACTAGGATTGGTGGGTTTGGGTGGGTTTTTTTGGTGCAACATTACAAATGTACTTTAAAAATTCCTTCTCTTTATGCAAGTCATTCTTTGCAAGATCCTCTTCCGGCCTGGTGTGCCCCCACGCAGCTGCTGCAAGGCGATAGTCTTTTGGGTTATCGCTTCCACAATCAGGCACGTTTAAATCGCTTTGCCCTTAGTTGAGGAACCAGTGAGAGCTGTCCAGTCACCCCATGTACACTCACAGTGGTGAGGCCCACAGCAGAAGACAACTGCTGCGAATTAAACAGCTCAGCACAGAATCACAGGGGTTGGAAGGGACCTCCAGAGCCCATGGGGCCCAACCCCCTGCCAAAGCAGGGTCCCTAGCAGGGCGCACAGGTCGGCATCCAGACGGGGCTGGAATCTCTCCAGAGATGGAGACTCCACACCCCCTGGGCAGCCTGTCCCAGGGCTCCCTCACCCTCACTGGGGAAAAGTTCTTCCCCATGTTGGTGTGGAACTCCCTGTGCTCCAACTTGAGGCCATTGCCCCTTGTCCTGTCCCCACAGACACTGAAAAGGGGCTGGCCATTTCCCTCTGCATCCCATACTTAAGATATTGATAAACATTAATAA
This sequence comes from Porphyrio hochstetteri, assembly GCA_020800305.1. Taxonomy (NCBI): domain Eukaryota; kingdom Metazoa; phylum Chordata; class Aves; order Gruiformes; family Rallidae; genus Porphyrio; species Porphyrio hochstetteri. Next base: position 5,169,854 of record CM036930.1, on the reverse strand, counting down.
GGTCCCCCCTTAAGTCTTCTTTTCTCCAGGCTGAACAGCCCCAGCTCACTCAGCCTTTCCTCACAGGGGAGATGCTCCAGGCCCTTCAGCATCTTTGCAGGCCTCCTCCTTCGCAGCACGACCCAGAGATGCTCAAATTCCTCAAATACCCTTAACTGGTCCTATCTCCACCTCAGCACCCATGTTGTCAATGCCATTTAAACCCCAAACTGCACATTCACAGACACATCTATTGTTAAAATAACCCACATGTAAACTATAAAGTCCAGAATGTTTCTTCAGCTGGAGATCCTGAACAGAAACACCCTCTCACTGAGGTTTTGGGGGCAGACAATAGCGCTCGTAATTAAAAGTAAGAACTATGCAAAGAGAAAGCAAGGAATTAAATCAGGGATATTTTCTGTTTGGATTAGAGCTCAATCTCTCCTTACTAATTTGAAGCTGTGAAGAAATGGTGTATGCAAGTTGGTAATTATTTCTAAATTGCTTTCTCATTTCTGCAGTTACTGGAGTGAGCAGGAATTTCTCTTGGTTCTAATTCAGATTTGCCACCAAAAACCTCGAACAACCACTGAACCTTTGTGAAAATTCTGATTACAGACTGCACAGCAAGTTGGGAGAACATCAAAAGTCCCAGTGCTATGAGTTGAGGGTATTCAGCAAATTACAGGGTTCTAGCCAAAGGAAAGTAAAAGTAAAACTCATCAGTTAAACGACTCATCGTTATTTCAGCCAATGTATTCGAAGAGATGCCACAGGTTCAGCTAACACAGGCCACAAGTCAGCACTGTGACAGTCCTTACAGCAAACCCTCCATGACTCTGAAGAGATCCTCTTCCTTTATCAGCTGCCTGGGGCACACACTGCAACTCAAACTGAAACTCCAGAATGGGTTTTAAATATTACACCCAGGGATCTAAAACAGGAAGAGGCGACAGACCAGACACCATCAGGACAAGCACTGCAAACGGTGCCTTTCCCCTTCAGAAGGGCAAAGTTAGTTTCTACTTAGCTGCAGCATCAAATATATGGATTTTTTAAACCTTGAGAACAGTGGTCTCAGTTTGGCATTTACAGAATCACAAGGCTGGAAAAGACCTTTAAGATCATCAAGTCCAACCATTCCCATCCTAAGCTAAACCATATCCCTCAGTACCTCATCTACCCTTTTTTAAACACATCCAGGGAAGGCGACTCAGCCCCTCCCTGGGCAAATCAGTTGCAGAAGAAACACAATCAGTTGCACATAAATCAGTTGTAGAAGAAACACAAAAAGCTTTTTTTAAGCTACCACAGTATTCAGAAACCCAGGAGCTGCTCGGGATGCTCGTGCCGAGCCCCATCCAGGTCCAATCTCCAGAGTTTCAATAGATGCTCAGCAAAGATCGATCTATTTTCACTTCAGCTCCAGAAAAACACAATTACTCTGTATTTTTGGCCCTTGCCCAGTTTGAGAAGGGATAAAAAGATGTATTTACCTCATCTCTCTCTCTTCGTGCTGCGCGATGAGATTGCTGTAGAAGTTCTCTAGCGTCACCTTTGTCATTGTAACTCGCTCCTTGGTGTGATTACTCATGGACGAGCACGGTGTGGGGCCTGTCATTGCCATGGCTGTTAGAAAAGAGAAAGGGAGGAAACATTTCACATTAGAAAGGACAAATGACCTTCAACCAAGAGCTGCAATCGATGAAGTGATGCTGAATCACCCAGTTCAGATTTTTCATGGCAAACACCAACAGCCCAGGCTGAACTGAGGCAAAGCAGAGCAAAGTTACAAAATAAAAGGTACCCCTCAAACTTCCTGTTTTGCACATGTTTGATCTGGAAATAAGAGGGAAGGAAACTTAAGAAACACAGTGCCTCAAAAACCACAACTTCAGGCAGTACTGCAAGTGTTTATTTGTCCCAAAAATGTTATCTTAGATCTTTAAGAAACCTTAAAAATCCAGAAACATCTAATCCAGATGTTATTCTTCCCTTGACTCCTGCAGAACCAGCTCCCTCAGTTGCCTGCTGTCTCCTCTGCTGGGGGATTCATCCAAACCCTCAAAGCCAGGTGGGAACAGGGAACAGAGAAAGGGAAATAAAAGGCATTCACTTGCTTTTAAGCACTCTCACTTTTACTAGCTGCTTCCACACAGAAATCTGACCAAATCCAGAGGGACGCTGCCTTTGAACAAACTGTGGTGTGAAAAACCACCCTGGAGTAAGTATTCTACATTTACATCCTGGATTATAACTTAGGGTATATATTCCAACCAGCAGCACAGCTCCAGGGCATGTTTGACAACCCAGCTCTACTTTCTAAACTGCATTAAAACAATTAAAACACACGGATTTCAAGTGTAAAATGACTTTGGAGTCGAGTTCTCCTACTCACAGCGTAACCAGCAGTAAGGTAACCAAGCTTTTGCAACTCCTGTTACTAGAAGCTGCAGACAAATATAGGTTAGGCACACACTTCCCCTTCTAACAGCGCTGTATTTTAGGAGTTAATTCCTCTCTGTTTCCTTCTTGCAGCTCTTTAAAAGGCAGCATTACATCGTCCTTGCAAATCGCATCCTTTAGGGACCCCAGCTGATCTATCTGCTGCTCTTACAGGTTCCTTCACAGCAAAGGTGGGAGCAGGTGAGACCCTGCAGCTGTCTGCTTAGATGGAACTATGTGAGGAGGAGGCTCCGAGTGACACCCCGCGAGTGACAAGGTGACAACACGCCCCGCGAGATGGCAGGGTAGGTGTGAAAGCCATGCCTCTGGTTTTTGGCTTCCTAGGGAACAGGACTGAACAATCACCTGGCACAAGCGGGTGGGAAAACACAGAAAATATAAAAGCAAAGGGAAGGGGAAGAAAAGAGAAAGTAACTGGTGCCAAACCACCTGTTGGGGTTCAGCTGCCCCTGCTACGGGAAGCGGCGCTCGGGGCCAAACGACAGCCCCCGCGGCGACCGGAGGGTGACAGCGCAGGATGCTCCCGGCACCGGGGCTGCCCAGAGCCGGCCGGGGGGCGAGGCAGCCCCCGGGGGCAGCGGCTGCGCGGCCCTTCTCACGGCTCGACCCGCCGCGCTGGCAGAGGGGCCCGGCAGCATCACTGAGAGCGGACAAAAGGGGCCCGAGCCCCTCGGCCGAAGGGGACGACGGTGCCCTCGCCATCCCCGCAGCACGGCCGCCCACGGGGCGGGGTGGGGGGAGCTCATCGCCCGCAGCGCCCGTGGTCCCAGCCCCACCGGGGCCGGGGGCTTCGGGAGGGCCGCTCCTCCTCCCCGGGAGCGGCAAAAGGCCCCGGAGAGAGGGAGGAGCTGGGATGCGGAGCACCGGGCGACGGGGGAACACGGGGATCGCCGCGGCAGGGCGGGGGGAGCGGCTTACCAGAGCCCCCCGGGAGGAGGGCGGCGAGAAGCTGAAGGCGGCGGCGGGGCCCCGGTGCCGCCAAGCCAGGCGAAGCGGCTGGGGAGAGACAGGGCGGACCTGGCGGGTTGGGGGACGGGACCGGGACAACCGGAGCCCCCACACCGCTGCCACAACCCCCACACACACACAGAGACAGACAGACAGACAGACAGCGACCCGAGCGGGACCAGCACCCCTGGGACCGCTGCGGCACCGCGCATGCGCCACCATCCTCCTGGCTCCGCCCCCGGCGGGGCGGGGCTGCAGCACCCGCCCTCTCCGACCACGCATGTGCGGGGCTCCCCGCGCCACCCCGAGGGGCGCGGCCTGGCGCATGCGCGGTGTGGCCCGGGCCGAGGGCGGGGCGGGTTTACCTGAGAGGAGTCGGCGGTTCTCCGTCGGGCCTAGTCTTACGGGCGTTATGCTGCAGGGCGCTGGCCTGGAGGAGCCCTGTGCCGCTCCTCCGCCCTGCAGCGGTGCTGTGATACGCAGCCTTCCCCATACTGCCGGGCCGGCCGCAGAGGGGAGGCTGGTTTCTCCCCATCTGCACAGTGGGGGCTTGTGTGGGGTGACCTACTGGGGGTAGGTGCCTCCAAGGCGCCAGTGCTCACCTCAGCCTCCCAGGCCTCAGGAAACAGCCCCTCAGGCTAAGAGGAAAACGCATCTGGGAGGACCAGACAGGACACAGCCGTGTCCCAGAGGTCTGAGCTTCTCATAGCTTCATCCCCTCTGCTTCATTCCTGGGTGTTGTTCTGGCACAGCCTGCACAGAGGGTCAGGAGGGGAAATGTCCCACTTCCCAACAAACTCACTCCTTGGGCAGTACAACCCAAGAGCCTCACGGCTCTTCTGGAACATCCAAAACCATCTGTTTCAATAATGGTTTGGCTGGCATTGGGAATCGAACGGGGAGCTCTGAGGAATGGGAAGACAAAAGAAAAGTGATTCTGTACTCACCCCAAATGTGTGGAGATAGTAGCAAAAGAGGATTTTGCTTCACTTTGGTTACACAAAAAAAACCCAAGTGCAGTTCAGAGGGTGAAAAGGGTTTTTATTATTAACAACATCAAGGATTCTGTGGGCTTTAATCACTGAGAAATACCTTCTGCACATGCAGATGAAGTCTACCAGCAACAGAGGAATTTCAGGATCTAAAACAGTGTGTTTAGTCCCTACATGATGGAAATGCTGATGTATTTGTACCAAATATGACACACATTTAATTTCTGAAAGACTTAACTTTGCAATTAAACTGGACCTTGCTTTGCTTAGCCAGAGCTGATCGGTCTGATATTCACAGCAAACCCACATTACCTCTTCCTCTTCCAGGAAACACAGGTGGCCTAGTGAAAGCTGGGTTTCTGCCAAGAAAGCATGATGCACTGTGAAAGCTCTCTGAGAGGATTTCACACAAAGACAAGGTAGAAAGTCTCAAAACAAAAGGCTCGAACAGGGACCCTGGGAGTCGATTCTCATCTCTTCCACCTGCAGAACAAGGTGAATGTTTAGGGCTTTGGGGGGAAGTGGGGACATCACTGCCAGCTTCTGCCTCTCTGGCCTGGCAAACGTTTACCACCCTGAAGGGACACCTGAAAGATGAGAGATTTAAAGCATTCTAGGTGGAGAAGCAGGAAAAAACAAATCATTTGACCTAAAGCATAGGAAGAGTCCTTCCTACCACAGGCAGGTATGAAATAGAAAAGAATCTGTGTGAGGAGGTAGCTGCTTCTTCAGGACAGAACATGAAACTGCAAATGAACCGGTGAATATGCAGATTAATGAACCAAACTTCCTGCTATGTGTGGGCTCAAGAGCTACAAAGAGCTGCAGCAGCCCTGAGATACCAGTGATGGGTATCAAGGAGAGATACCAGGGCGTGCCCTGCCTGTGACGAGTGACCTGCAAGGGAGAGGACCTGTGTCCTTACAGGGGTCTCTATTCAACATCTAGGAGTAGTTAATGGAGCAGGTGGGGGTTATTTTTCTTTTGGGGTTCACCTTTATGCTACAGCTTTTCCTTACAACATGACAGGCCTAAAGCACGGACAGACTGAGCTGGATTGAAGCTATTGGGAAAAGTTCTGGGGCTGGCTGCTAGGATTTCTCTTGCTGCTCAGCTCTTTGATTGGAAGGAGGTCGAAAAGGTCTTTCAGGTTCACGTTACCCTTTGGGGTCTTCACATACTGCAGCAAATCCAGCTGCTTTAACGGTTCTTTTTCTGTCAGTTCCAGCAGCTGCTTCATCAGGCTTGAATCAGGCTTCATCTCATCTCTGCTGATGCTGTTGTAGAGATCTGAGGGATCTTGGCTCTTCTGAGAATCCCATGTGGCATCTGAAAGCGAAATATCCCTGCTGCTGGCTGTGTGCACGCTACCTAGGGCGTGGTGGAGCCACATCAGGCGCTTCAGCCCTTGAAACGCCCGTCCTTTGTCATGCATGAGCTGATGCTCGGTCACTGCTCTTTTACTGCAGGGGGGGAAAGGAGTTAGTTAGGAACCAAGCACAGCCAAAGCTAAACTAAGCTGCTATTTCAAACGCGGCTGGTTTGCATCCATCAGACTGAGATGCTTCTCTAAGCTGAGGAAGGAGAGTTGGTGTGTCTGACCCTCGCAAAGCCTCTCATCTCTCAGCTCGGGCAGCCTGTCAGGCAGCCAGATCCTGAAGCTGGGAAGCTCCAACACTATGCCATTCCCAAAATGAACACCATTACCTTAGCAGGATTAAAAAGCCCTTACAGAGATTTGGCCTTGCCCAAATTTGGGTTCTTTTCAGAGGTTTAAATACCAGAATAAAATTCCCTTTTCTTGACCTTAGTATTGGAGGATTCTTGGGTTTGTTTCTTTCCTTCCAGAGCTGCACATCAGGAGTAATTTAATCAGTATCCATGAAATGAAAACAAATCCCTTTTTTTTTTTTTTGAGATATGCCAAAAATTTTGAGCCAAATATGGCTGGGGAGGGCAGGCTAATTCTGGGATGCAAATATTTCTGGGTCTCAGGCTGTTTAGGTAACAGCTAACTGCAGCTATCGACTCCCAGTGCAGATTTGGATCTGAATGGGAACCTAAATATGGAATTTTAGGGTGTGCCATTTCCATGGCTTGTGCTGAACATCCTTACAGGGTTTAAAAGTATCATCTGAAGTGTGGGACACATTACACATCTAAAAATGCAATGGGTCTGATTTTATATTGCATTGAGGGTGATGTGCAATGTTGTTGTACCAAATACAGAGAATTTTCCTTCCACCATGCCCAGCAGTAGAGATTACAGCCCGTTAAATCAAAGGCAAGCAGTCTTCTAATGGTATTAAGTAAAAGGATGATATTGCTTACTTTTCAGTGTCTTGACATGTTGCAAAACAGGCAAAGAACCCAATTGCCAAAAACGTAACCATCTGCAGAGATCTCTGGGGCAGGAACATTTTCTCTCCTCTTTAAATCTGCTCCACAGGACAAGAAGCTGGCAATATGGTCAGAAATCTTTCTTTTTCTTTGTTCTTTCTTTCACCTGACAAAATGAATGTTAGTCTTTAAGCACTGATGTCCCAGAGTGTCAGGCATGTGGGTTTGTAACATATACTACTACAAAGTTACTAGATTTCACAGTGTATTTCTACATTGCCTTGCTACAAGTCCTGTCCCTTTAGTTATTTATTAGCAAATCCTGTATTAATTGTTACATCAAAAACTAGACAGACAACAAAATGTTGCAGCATTTAAATTGTTACATAAAAATAGTAAAGAGATGTTGTGGTATAATGAGGCTATTCCTCTTCTGAAGGAATAATTCTTCTTGTGCAGGAGCAGTTTGGGTTCATAAAAAACTCATCACATCCTCAAATGACTTCTCTTTATATACTAATTTGAGTATTAGACTGCCACTGACTGGGTAGAAAGGCAAATTATCTCATACATTTGCTTGTAAAAATTAAGCCTGTTCTTAATAAAGTCTGCTCCACTAATTAGCAAGTAGTTTCCTTGGACGATATGTTCCAATTAAACTAGACATGAAAGAACTAATAAGTACTAGTTACAATTTATTAAATACAGACACCTCCACATAAATACACATACAGGTACCTGTGTATTTAGGTGGTGTGTGGTAGTTTAGGTTATGCTGATGTAGAACTCCTGCTCATACATAATGGATAAGCTGTAATTTCCTATTGTGATCGGCAGTAAACGAGGTATTAAGGACAAAGCATCTTCCAGTGACAAAAGTAACATTATCTACTTACAGATGATCACTGGGAGGTTCTGATCAGCACAGATGCGTCTCCTTACCAGTCCTGTCCCGACGTTCCAGTTGCAGTGACAACGAGTGCCTTTCACCTTCTTTTATACCTGCCCAGAAACCGCAGAAACAATAGAAATGATCTCGACAGCGCTTTGTGACTAAGACCTTTCCTCCCGTGTCAGTGCAATGAGACAGCTCCCTAGTTCCAGCGATAACAAATCTTGGATTCAAAAATGTTCTGTTCAGCAGTGACTAAGGAAAAGATCACAACTTTGTGGACAGTTTCTTACTGCTTTGCTGGCTTTCCTGTTTTCTGAGAACTTATTATTCTAAGGCAGCTTTCCTGTGCCCCAGGATGATGGGAGAGGGGTATTCACACCTCCTGTCCCAGGGCTGATGGGGGGGGGGGAAATGTGTCTGGGATGCAAGAGATCTCCCTCTGCTGTCTTAAGGGCCCCATGTATAGGATGCTAATGCTGCATAGGAGGAATCTAAATCAGCAATAGGGGTGAGCTCTGTAATGCCAGTTATCAGACAGTCAGAAAAATGGGACAGTTACTTGCAGAAAACCTGAAGAGCTGATGAATAGGACCCCTCTGGACTTTAGTGTTCCATACAAATTTTGTTTAAAGCCATTGGCAGTACAGTAAACATTTTTGGTTTAAATCTTGGAAACTGGGGAGATATGGAGAAGATGTATCTGAGTTAACAACAGAAATGTGAGTAGTAGCTCAGGCAAAAAGCTACGGACTGATACGCTTCAAAACCCTACGAGGTGATGCCATGCGAGGTTTGATACTCATCTCTAACCAGGTAACTTCAGTAGAATTTGGATACTCAGGATGTGGCTGGACCATTGGGCTGAAACCCTGGTCTATAGAAGGTGACCAGTTCCTGTTTCTTGAAGTGCCCAGGGGGGTGTGGAGTCTCCATCTCTGGAGATATTCAAGACCCGTCTGGACGCCGACCTGTGCAATATGAGCTGGGGAGCTGCTTTGGCAGGGGGGTTGGACCCCATGAGCTCTCGAGGTCCCTTCCAACCCCTGTGATTCTATGATTCTATGAAAGAAAGCAAATTTATGTGTCATTTCTGAGGAAAAATTCCCTGGAAAGATTGAAAAGAGAATTTGCTTTGCGTTTTCAGAAGCTATTGATTCCTTTCACATAGGCACAGCCATCCCTTCCCCTTAAACCCAGCCTCAGGTGACTGCAAACACACTGTCCAGACGGAGACAGGCCCTATTAGCAGTGCTAGCAACACCTCATCTGTTCTGGCAGCTTCTATGGACATCAAAGTGCTTCTTGTTCTATTCCTCACGATTTCGAGCCCCGCTATTTCCGAACAATCAAAGAGACATTCCTGATTTCATTACATGAGCCTCAATTGTTCAGGAGAGTGTCACTCATTAAAGAGAACAAAGTGTATCACCAATTAAAGATGACATTTGTTAAATGTTGGTAAAACAGGGACTTGCTTCGCATCTTAGTTTCCAGGGTAGCGGTTCCGCTGCTGTTACACTGAATTATCTGCCTGTGAAACCAAGGTTTCTTAGTTACATCTTCAAGGACTAATAAGCATCAGCCAAAGTAATGCCCCAGACATCTGGTCTAATTCATCCTTGAACTTTTCCAGGCACAATTATATGATGGGTTTTTATTGAATGCAGTTACCTGCATCTCCAGTGGATGAACTAATATGGTATTAATCCGAGTGACTGCAGGCGGGCCAGAGACGCTGCCAGGGCATCTGTAAACAGGCACTTGAAGCGTTCTGCAATGGCCAAGCCACATTGCCATGGCTACCCTCTTCCACAGGACCTTTCTTTCCACCTAAAGACTTAGAAGAAGTCAGAATAACCTTGGTCATGACTTCAGAACACCTCCCTGAGAGACGTATGTGAGGACAGAGCACGACACATGTTTGGGAAGCATCTGGCGCAAAGACTGGCACAGGCAGCGCAGTGGGGAAGAGGTGCTTGCAGGGACTGATGTCCATGGTTTGCAGTATTTCTAGAGGAAATACATGTCGATTGCACAGCTTAGAGAACAGCCACACATAGCAGTTAACATTTGTAACTATAAGGAGAAGGTTGCTGCTTTCACAAGGCTAAATTGCACAAACAGCACTACCAGGTGCTGTTTTTAGCAGATATAGATAATCTCTGCACAAGCCCTGGACATCCTAGAGCTGACTAGGAGCCAGTTTTGCCAAGGAATAACCAGCAAACCCATCTGATGAGAGTTCAGTTACCTCCAGGCCCCCCTCAGAGCACACATGGAACCATCAAAGGTTTTAGCCTTGGCTTCAAAGCCTTCACTCCCACCCTCCGGCTCTTCCCGGTCTTAAGGTCTGACTTCACATTAGAAGGTGCCTTTGCTTTTCAATCCCCCTTTTCAGCAGGAGCGTTTGAGCAAGGGGGGCTGTGCAAATTACTGTTTCCCAATGAGTGATTCTTTTGTTTTGCTTTCCAGCCCTTTCCCCGGGGAGCCAGGTGGGGGAGGAAGGGAATACAGCTTGCTGCAGGGCATGAAAGAAAAGGGAGAGAGAAAGCCTGGAGGCCCGGCTGAGGGGGAGAAGGAAGGAGGGGAGGGATAGAGAGCAAAGCGAATGTGCAAATAGGCTCGTTAGGCCAAGGGGGATCTTCTTGCCTGCGAGTTTAAAGCTTAATTAAACAAAGACTGTACAGCATTAAAGGGATCCTTATCTGTAGGGAGATGGACAGACAGACCCGATGAATTTTTGTTGTGCTCTGTTATTTCAGCGGTAACAGAAGTGTGGGCTCCAGAAGGCTTTATGCTTCGTGCTGTAAAAACAGCTGGGGTTTTTTGGGTATTATTTTTTCCTCTCACTGCTCTCAGACTACGATTCATATGGGCTGTTTGGTGCTGCTGTGGAAAGACACCGCCCTGTTGAGAGGAAACTGTTTGACCACACTTGGATGGTGCAGTTCCCCCCCACCCCCGAGCTGCTGGTGAAGCAGCTGCTAATGAAAGGCTGCTTTCCCTTCCTGGCCTCCCTAATTGAGAGGTCAGAGGAAATGACACCTCGCAGCAAACCCAGAGGCCATGAAGACTTTGCACCACCCCACCCTATCACCGGGCCCCTGCGCGGGCCATCACCAGCCCTCTGCCCCCGCCCGGAGGCAGGAGCCAGAAGTTCCATAACCTTTTAAAGGAGGTAAAAGTCAGCCTTTTGAGAGAGCAGGGTCCAGGCTTCCGCTCCTTTGGGTGGTTAGAGCACTTCTGGATCAGTTTTGTATTCTGGGGGGGATGCAACACACAGTCACGTGCAATTCAGAGAGGTGTAAGTAATGTTTAGGGAGGGGGGTAGGCTCTAGCACCAGCGTCTGGGCTGTGTGGGCAGTTTTAAATCCTGTATCATCCCAGAGAGAACACCCATCTTCCAAGGGATTAAAGCTGGAGTTGAAGAGCAGTGAGTCAGACTCGCTGTTCAAATTCTCCATTTTCTGATTTCAAGCCAGATTTACAGAAGTGCCAGAGACTCACAGCTCTGTCTGAACAGTAGCAAGGATAAGTGTTTTGTCCTTCAAAACCTGCCCTGGAGCCCAGCCCGGGGCTGACTCTTTCCTTTCCAAAATAATCTCCAGTTGGAATACTTCCCATCTGAGAAACAAATTCAGGTGAAGCAGAGAGAAAACCTCCCATCCCTTGTGCTGCTTCTGTAATGCCCACTGGGCTCTCTGAGCTTATCCCTGTTTGTTGGTGTTGCAGCATGCCTGGAGAACACTGCCTGGAGAACACTGCAGAGAACCTTGACTGAGCAGAAATGAAAGAAGAGGGGTGCCCTGCAGTGCTGGGGCTCCCTCCTTGGAAAGGAGCTCCCTGGGAGCTGCGCTGGTGAGTGGAGGGTGCCACCATCTGATGCCCACCCCTCAGTTTGGCTGGCCTGGGTGGCAGCTGGGCAGGAAGGTGCTGACCCCAGGCACCAGAAGCCTGCCTGAGAAGTGGGGGAGTCCCAAGGTCACCCGGAATCAGCTGTCTTGTACCCAGACTAGACAGGGTGCCTGGTCATTAATGTCTGTAGGACTGAGAAGGTTTTTGTAAAGGACCAAACGAGCCAAGAGCTGGTCTGGATTTTTTATTTCAAATGGCAAGGCCTGAGGGAGATCCCCCACCACACAGAAGCCACGGGGCTGGGGCTGTAATCAACACCCAGCCCGGGACCCCAACAATGGCAGAAGGCTGGAAAGATGAGGATGAAGGCTGGCAAACTCAGAGTCTGCAAATGACATCATTCAGGTAAAGGGACTTCTTGTTAACTAATCCCAAGTGCTGAGTCTCAGGGACACGCTATGCCCCTGAGCTGGGTGCTGAGTGTCTCATAGCTTACGTCTGATGTATAAATTACAGTCTGTTGTTTCACTCTCCCTTTACTTGAGGTAAATGCTTTCAGTGTGTAGAAGTGTATACATTTTAAAAACCAGGGAATAAGGAACAGGAACTTGTAGCCTGTAAGCAAATGAGCAGTTTTGGTGGGAATAAGTTTGCACAACTTGGTTGTAATACATCTAAGCATCAGGCAAGTGTAGGTCACAGTTTCTTTAGAAAACAGCCTTCATCAAGATGAGTCTGTTGGGAGAATGTGAACATAGGCTAAATCCACAAGGGCTTGCCAAGCAGCTAGCTGAGGTACGACTGTGTGGTGAGGTATGACTAAATTAAGGAAGAGTCCCTTCAGATCAGTTCCTGTTGCGTTCCTGTAAGGACATTTCCTATCAAAAGACCTTTCTGTAGATAGAGTCATGCCAGTAAATAAGGATTGTTGCTAATGGCTAGTTTTGCTTAGGGACAACTCTAACAGATCCTGTTGCTGATAGAACTATTCTTAAGTAAATATTGTCTGTTTCTTGAACTATCCCTTAAATTTGGCTCACATGGCTGAGGTTTCTCCCAAACTGTTATCAGCTGGAATAAGTTCATCTCGGAAACATCGATAGCAGCTTGAATATAATGCCTTATTTCTTGTCAGTTTGGTCATGGAGTCTGGTCTCAGAAGTATTGGACACGAATGGCATTTTCTTCCTGCAAAAGCAATGCAACAGGATTTTTCAAACCCTGCCTTGGGTTTGAAAACCTTGGAATAAGGAAGAAAGTAATGTACATAATGCAGCTTTCATATATGTCTGTACACATACATAGTGCTGCTCAGAGCTGTTTCAGGGTATAGTCTTTCAGAGGACAATCAAAACGCTGACTTTGGAATTAATGAAGTGCTGCGTTGGGGCACGCTGAAACCCGCTGTGGAAATAGGTTGGGGTTTGGTGAATACAGCTGCCTCTGTTCTGACCTCTGCCTTTTGTCACGGTTATGTGCCACGTTTAGTTTCTTTATAATGCCAAAAGCAAACGGGATTACATGGTTTTTACAATATTTTCAGTGTCATGTGTAACTTTGGTACAAAGTTAAAAGGATCTATTAAAGACTACAGAGTTGTCCAAGTTGCTCTCTGTTCGGTGTGGGTTTTGTTTCTTTTTTATTTTACACTTTATTGCAAAATTTAAATCATGGTTCAAATCTACATTACATGATATAAGGCAGCGTCTTGTCGATGTTGCAAATCCCAGCTGCAAAGGGAGGCGAGCATGGGAAATCAAATTAAGTCAAGAAGTGAGATGGCTGAACAACCTCAAGTAAGCTTGGAATTATTTCCTTTGTCTCGACTCAGGAAATTATCCATCAGCTAATTTAGATTACAATGCATTAGATTTCTTTAATTAAAAGCAGATAACTGTCAGATATCTGTACACATGATAAAGATACTTTAGAGCATCTGTTACCTCAGAATCCTTGTTTATTCTGTCCCTTGGCCAATTTTGACCCTTGGGAGGATTTTACAGGGAAGAGGCTCTTAAAAACAATGAGGGATGCTGCAGAAGATTTTGAAAAATTATAATGAATTATACCAGCTGATTGTTTTTAATTCCAGGGTGTTTTTTAAGTGCTGGTACAGTTCTAAGAGACTGAAGATGCCCCATCCTCTGCACAGCTCCTGCTTGGAAATCACAGCGCATACATTAGCTTGCACTCAGAATGCCTTATTGCATATATCATTCTTCAAAGGATTATTAATTTTACTTGTACCAGATAAATTTCTCTTGTCAGGCCCAAATGAAAAATGTGAAATCTGGATGAAACACAGGCTTACAGGTACAGCTTTGGGGAAGTTACTGCAGGAGCGGCCCTGGATGGGTTCCTCACACAACTTGGTAACCCAACCCAGGAGGTTTGTTATCTAAACCAACCCCTCTGGAGTGAGTTATTTTAACTCCTGTGATATGTCCTAGCTAAATGTGCATTTGTTAAAGCACGGCAGCTCTGTAAGTAAAATTCCTCAGTTCAAATCCTCTCGTTTTCTATTGAGTGCTGGAAAAAGAAATAATAATAATAATAAAAAAAATCACTTCTTTTGTGCCTCAGTAGGTGGAAGCCCAGACAGAAAATTTACCAAAACCTATGAGGAAAAAAACATCGGTTAGCTCAACACGTTGAATTAAAGCTGCAGAGAAACTGCTCTTAGTGAACTGAGGCGTTCGTGTGCGTGAAGCCCTTGGTGACAGGGGAAAGTGCTTAAAAACACGGCCCGAACGTATCCCACCAGGTTAGAGAGGCGCAAGCAGAAAACCTTCTTTATTTTCTCCTTTTAGCCAGCAGAAGAGCCTCCCTGGGTGTGCTACGGCGCCCTGACTCTGGGGACCTGAAGCCTCCCCCCGGCAATCGGTTTCCACAGCGAAATCCTGTGAGGCAAGAGGAAGCTCCCGCCGCGCTTTGGGGCCGTGCGCTGGCGGCGGGATGAGGCGAGCTGTCAATCAGCGCAACGGCGCCCTCTGATTAGCTGCCGCCTAGCGTCACGTGAGAGAGGACTGCCTGTATATAAGAGCAGGCGGGGTCGGTGCCTGCCGCCATTTTGTCCAGTGAGGAAAAGCGGAGCGGGAGTTTCGTTGAGGGTCGAGTCGGCTACGAATTTAGCGCGGGCTCCCTTCGCGCGCCCTCCCTCTTAGCATCGGTGAGGATCTTCACCTCGGAGGGCTGGGGGGGGAGGCGGCGCCTGCGGTCTCGGTCCCCGGCAGGGCGGATGGAAGCGTGCGGGGCCCGGTGGCGGCAGACAAAGAGCAGCCGCCATTTTGTAAAGCTGGGCCGCGGGCGGTGGCTGCCGCCCCGCTGAGGAAAACCGGGCGGGGAGAAGGCGGGTAGGCCGCGGATTGTCTTGCTAGAGCCCGCTCGCCGCCTTTTCTTCGCGGCTGTGGCCGGTGAGGGGCGGGTAGAGGCGGGAGGTGCCGCGGGGGTGGTGTGGCGCTTTTCCCGCCCGCTCCGGGGAAGCGCTGGTTCCTCACGCCGCGCACGCAGTGCTGAGGGGACGCTCAGGAGGGATTCCCGGGGAGCTCCCGGCGTGGCCTCCGCCGAAGATGGCGCTGCTTCTCCCCCCCCCCCGGCGGGTACAGCTTTCCTTGGATCCCGCTTCGAGAACAATGGAGCCCTTCTCCCGCCCAGCGCTCCCCCTGCAGGCCTGGCCCCCGCCGTAAGCCGGGCCTGGGGAGAGGGCCGCGGGGAAACAACCCCCTTCAAAGTTGGGGGCCGTAAAAGTAAACGAAATTCCCCAGAGTACTGAATTTTAATCACGATTACCATGTAGCAGTTAGCTTTTGTGTTTGAGCACCCCTCCCCCAGCTTAACACAGTTTTTATGTTTCCTTCATGTTAGATCGTATCACTGTTGAAGTTCCTGGGAAAAGCGGCCAACAGAATTATTTCCTTTTTTTTTTTTCCCGTCCTAGCAATGCATCGTGACTCTTGTCCGCTGGACTGCAAGGTTTATGTGGGTAACCTTGGGAACAATGGCAACAAAACTGAGTTAGAGCGAGCTTTTGGCTACTATGGACCACTGCGCAGTGTATGGGTGGCGAGGAACCCTCCTGGTTTTGCCTTTGTGGAATTTGAAGATCCACGAGATGCAGCTGATGCAGTAAGAGAACTAGATGGAAGGTAAAACATGCGGTTCACGTGTTTGGCTTGTCTGGTGAAAATGATAGGAATTGGGAGTAGCTGCACAGTTTTAAATTGGGAGGCTTCAACTGGCAAAACCAAGGGCTTAGACACACTTGTTACGCAATATTTATTTGTGCAGGGGTGTAAGGGCAGTGTAATAGTGTAGGGCTCGATTTGGGTAGTTAATTTTTATTTTTTGGAGTAAGACTCCCAAGTCAGATGTGACTTTGACTTGCTGGTTAAATTCAGGATGATGTTGGTGTAAGGAGGCAGAACTGCTCAAGGAGTTTCCTTGCTGCTTTCTGTCTGCTTTAGTAGCATGAGCACTTGGAAGTGGCCAAACCTTTTGTCTGCAGACTAAAGTGTACAGATTAATGAAATGCTTTTCCCCATGTTGTCCGTTCTTTTTCCCTCTCTTGATTCTGCAGGTTTTCTTTTGCACACAGACTCATCTCAAGAAACACTAACCAATGTCAATCTCTTTCCCAGAACCCTCTGTGGGTGTCGTGTCAGAGTGGAGCTCTCCAATGGTGAGAAACGGAGTCGGAACCGTGGTCCACCTCCATCCTGGGGCAGGCGTCCTCGGGATGACTATCGCAGAAGAAGTCCTCCTCCTCGGCGCAGGTACCCTGGGTCAGAGTACTCTGGTAGAGCTGTTGGCACTGTTACCACTTAGCATCCTAGAAGCAGGCTTTTTAAAAGCATGTTGATGGATAACATTCATCTACCTTACCCAATTTGGAGATGGCAAATGCTTTAAAAAAAGACCCTAAACGCCCACAAAATTGAGGTGAACTTAAGTTGTTGGCTTTTGTCCTTAGGTCACTGTGCAAGTTGGTAGTCAGCGCCCTCTACCCTGGACTTCCCCTCGTTCCTCCTAAAATCTGCTCCATCTTCTAGTCACACTTTCCCTTTCTTCCCCATACTTCAACTTAGGCTGTTCCTTTCCTTTATTCCATAATGGCAAAACATGACATGCAGCAGCTTAGCATTTCCATACAGATGTGTTTCTCTGCTTTGTTTGCACAATTTAAATACTTCCTGACTAGGCAGCTGTTCAGTAATCGATTGAGTACAGTTGCTCTAAACATCTAGGATCTTTACTCTCTAGTGTTAGTTTGGAATTAAAACGCCGTGTGACCATCCTGTCACTTAAACGTTTGCAAACCCAGCTCTAAAGCGTAGCAGGATTTTTGGTAACTGAGACGTTCTTGGACCCAGATTAGCTTGTCTGGCGGTTTAAGTCTGCAACGTGGTTTTTGCAGGACTGAGTTTACCTGTTGCAGGTGAGTGAAGTCCTCCTCCCGAGTCAGGGTTTCGAGCTTACCCTTTCGCTGTTGAAAAAAAATAACACATTAGGAGTATTTGTTAGCTAATAGATGGTTGTACTGATGGCTTGTTTTTCATTTTTTTTATGCTTTTTGGTCCATCTATTAATAAAAATGAACCCGTTACAGAGTCACCATCATGTCTCTTCTCACCACCCTCTGAGTCTGCATTAGCCAGTCAACTAGCCCTTTCAGCGTCATGTGACCAGCGCGCCCCATTCAGCTTGGCTGGTGTCGTTTCACATGACCCAGGCATGGCCAGTCGTCAGGTTGCACCGCCCTTTGGTTCCCGAGCATGCTGTTTTCTCTCAGCCTTCTCTCCAACCTTAACCAAATCGGCAGCAGCCACCTCGACCGCCCACACATTCCCGGCCAATCAGCTCAGCTGTTTATTTACCAAATGTCTTCACAACAACTACAGCAGCAGCCTTCGGCTAACAAAAAAGCAGGAAAAATCCACAACACCCCCTTCGCCAACCAACTAAATACAACGCAACATCTGGCAAAACCTTTTCAGCAAATTCTTCTTGGCAGTCAGTCCGGCAGCCTCACCTCACCATTTCTAGCTTGTTGAAACCAAAAACTAGTAAGTTTTTCCTGCTTATACAGTTTACTGCTGGTTAAAATAAGGAGTAAGCGGCTTATAAGTAATTACTTTTCTCAATCAAAGGCTGGCTGTGCATAATTGAGTGGTAACGTACATATGTTGCTTGAGAAAACTTTTAAGGGTGATAAGGAAGCTCTTACACTGTGAATAACGTAAAGACCAGTATATTTGCATGTGAGATGCCAAACTAAATTTTTAATAAAGCTCTAACAAACTTAGCTTTTCCTTGCCAGAAAAGTCCTATCACCTTTAAATGGTTTTACTAACAGTTTTCAAAACTTAAAACAATTACTTTTTGGGATGAACTGGGCCGAGCTAAGGTTCTTTTTATTATTTTAAATTTTTTTTTAAAGAAAATAGTCTAAACACACTATGGCATTAAAAATGACAACCACAAATATGCAGTTCTAATGTAGCACTTAATGGCATTATCAATATTGACACTGAGCGCATTTTCACTTTTTTTTTCCACTTGGTATCTCTTATGTCTTGCCATGGACCTTTTTGGCTTGCATGGGTTCCAAAACATTTGGTCTGTGCTGGTTTTTGGTATTTTTTTTCTTTTGGAACCACTTGTGGGACTTTGTGGTGTTCTGGGCAGTGTATTTAGTTGAAATGGAAAGTTGCATTGGACAACTCTGCTGTGAAGCATTCTTAGTTAAAAGTGAATTCGTGGTTGGAAACGTGCTGTTCACACTGAGCTTTGTTTTACTGCCTAATCTTCCCATGCCTTTTACTGGATGATGGATGCCAGTTATTCTTGGCACGTTCCCTGGGCCCAACAGTGAGTTTGACAAGTTGGGAAATGCCTCACCCCGTTAATGCTGAAGGAGTTGATAAAAAGCCTGACTTCTCTTTTTCTGGTTCTAGATCACCGCGAAGGAGAAGCTTCTCTCGTAGCCGCAGCAGGTGAGCGCCAGTTAATTACAGTCTGGACCACTCTGGGAGGTGTAACCAGAAACCCAGCCAGAGCCTTGGGGCTGCAGGCACTGCCAGACTCCGAGGAGGCGGTGCAGCCAGCAAGAAGGGAGAGCAGGGTTTGCTTCTGCAGAAGTTAATACGTTTATGGAGCTATCTGTGATTCTGGGGTTACTGGTTGAAGAATATTAAGAATGGAAGTAATTAGTTCTTCTGTTCTGCAGTGGTCTGAGGCTCCTGCTGGTTTCTCACAGTTGGGGTGTTACATGCTACTCTCCTCCAGATACTGTGAGCCACAAATACAGAGGATAAAATCCGCAGTGAACACGTTGGGCTGCTGTATATTGCAGAGCATTAGGTGGTTCTGATGCAGTTTTGTGTTAGGATTTTTGAACCTTACACAGTTAGAGGTGATTTTCACGTTCTTGCAGCATAGGCTGTGTTACTCTGATATGTGTAAGTACAGGCAGTAGCTGCTGCAGTTGCTCACGATCTGGCTCTGAACAGACTTCAACTGCTGCGAAGGAGTAGGTGGCTGTTTACAATATGACTTAAGCTGCGTTGGGTGGCTCAAGCTGATAATTCCTGCCTGCAGGAATAGCTTAACACAATAATCTTTAACAGGTTTCCCCAGTCGAATAGCTAAAAATTTTAACTGGGGAGCTCTGCAGATAGCCTTGTTAACACAATTAGTTTAGTTTTCTCGGACGCTGTAATCATGTGGCGTTGTAATCTTTAACAGGTCCCTCTCCAGAGACAGAAGAAGAGAGAGATCACTCTCACGGGAGAGGAATCATAAGCCTTCCCGTTCCTTTTCCAGGTCTCGCAGGTAGGATGAGTGAGAGGTTATGTGGTTGAGTAAAAGGAGGATTGCTTCCATGTCTTGGTAGTATCAAAGTGGGTTGTGGCACAGCATTGTCTCTGGTGCCTTAACCAGTGTTCTTTACCTTAAAGAATTAAATACCCGGTTTTATTAAACAGTCTTTTAAATACATTCTGAGTTGGGCTGGGGGCTTGGGGCAAGATGTGGTGCTCTTGGTGGCTGGGAACTAACTCACCTTTTCTTCTTTAGTCGCTCCAGGTCAAATGAGAGGAAATAGTACTGTGAGAAGGAGCTGTGTACAGGAAGATCTGGGGACAGGAGGAGTATGTACAGAACATTTGTTTTGTTTTCAAACTTCATAACGCTTGGTGCATTTTTAAAATGTTTTAGCTGTTGAACTTGCTTTGTTCCTTGTATCTTGTAACAGGTGGCAAATGTAAAGATGTGAATCTGTATATGGTTCTGAGCAGATCATATGGTTTGTAATATTAATCACTGCACAATGTACCATTATACATGGCTTTTCGGTGTTGAGTGGCAATCAAGTTTGTCTCGCATAGAAGAATGTTTCTGGTCTTGACGTGCTGGGGAATGTTGTGCTGGGATTCAGCTTTGGGAAGGAGGCGTGCAATGAAGATGTGTTCATTGCGGGAGCGTGGCCACGAGCGGCACTCGTCTGCACAACACAGGACGTAGGTGCTTCATAGTGCAGTTCTCAGGAACGTCAAGCCAGTGGCATGTGAAGGGAATGACTGAGCTCCAGTTTATCCAGAGCTCCAGTTCTGACTTCAGGACCTGGAACTGTGCTACTTTATATTATGAAATATAAATTTTTAGCCGTAGGGTAAGTTAATTTTGTACTTCGTGTGACTAGAGTACTTCAAACAGGCGATTGTTGGATTGCCGACTATTCCAGAACCTCTGAACAGACCAAATCCACAGCTGAACTGACACCTGGAGGGGATGCCTTGGGTGTGTAATGGTACATTGTAAGAGTTATGAAATGAGCATTTCTTTACTGTACAAGAATTTTCATGTCACTTGTAAAATGTCTTTTGTGAGATCCTTGGGATTAAAGTTTTGGTTACAACTTGTTGTTCAGTATTTAACTTGAGTCCCTGCTCTATACAGTTGCTTTGCAGATGGTGTGTTTGGGTCTTGTGAGTGCAACTCAAGGTGACACCACATTTGGGGGTGTGTAATGTACCCCTGAACAGCTCAAATGCAGCTGTAAGTCCTAGCTCACTGCCTGTGTGGCCCTGGTGAGGGGCACAGCTTCCACCCTGTTGCTGGCATCCACAGTGCTGGTGTCACCAACAGCAGAAGGGAGCTTGTAGAGGATTAGCTTGGCATCCTGTCTGACAGCTCCAGCAGTGCTGGAGTGAAGGTTTGTAGTGGATTCTGCATCCTCCATGGAGGGGATGTTTTAAGGTGTTCCTTGTTTGTCAGATTTGAAGTTGCTGGTCTGTAAACTGAAGCTTTACATGAAGGTTTCCCTTGGCATGGCTCAGGTGTGCGGTGAGCTCCCATAAACCACCTCCCACCTTCTTCCTGTACCCAAGAGAAGATGAAAGGGATGTAGCCTAATCGTGTGAGTTTAGATTAAATCCATCATACTCAAGAGTCTTGTGTTTAATTTCCTCTGCTTATGGTGTCCAGCTGGGGAAGGGGTGACCTTCACTGTCCTGCTTCTCAGAAAGGGGGGGTGTGGGCAATGCCCCTATTGCCTTGGCTGCTGGGACACAGGTGCAGTGCTACTTGAGGTTGGGCTGGGTGCTCTCAGGGCCCTTTCCCACCCCGAGGGAGGATTCCTTGCTGTGCTTCTCTTACCTGTCTGTGAGCTTCCCCCGGGCGGAGTGATGCGCTGTGCTCCGAGCAAAACCTCCCTCGGGAAAGGGGTTGGCCCTGCGGGAGGCGCACGGGAGCGGGGGCTTCCCGTGGGCTGCTCCGTCCGCAGTGGGAACGGGAAGCGTCGGGCGTGACGGGCCGCTGAGACCGGCGGTGCGGCGCGCTGTGCACTGCCGCGGTTCCCCGGCAGAGGTCGGGGTCTCCTCACCATCGCGTCTCGCCTGCTGATTCTGCAGCGGGTTTGGTCTTGAAATGGTGGCAGACCAGCTCCCGGCGCAAGTTTGGTTTGGGTGAGGGGCACCCGAGGGCTGAGGTGGGACCCTGTGCCGGTTTAAAACGCGCTTCCAGCGGGGTTTGACTTGCGGAAGGATGGCAGCGCTTGGCTCCTGGGCGCTCAGCCTCCCTGCCGGCGCCTCGGTTTCCCTCCGTGGTTACGTGTGGGATGAGCAGCACTTGGTAGTTTGAACTCCCGATGGAAAGACATGGGAAGCGCTACAGCCAGGGTGCGCTGCGGCGGAGCAGGTGCTGGGAGCCTGCGGGGCTGGGGGTGTTTATCAGTTTGGGGGTTCTGACATCGTATCGCGCCCCTCAGCCCTGTGAAGCAGCTTGGGCTGGATCAGAACTTCAGAGCAGTGCTGCTGCTTTTATGTAACCAGGTTGGGGGGGGGTGATGGGGAGCAAAATGAGGAACTTCCAGAGGAAGACGGCAAGTGTCTGACCACTGGCTGTGCACAGCCCTTTTCCCAGGGTGCGGTTTGCAAGTGTTACTTCACTGCAACACCACAGCCTCGGATTTAAGGCTTGGGGAGAAGGCAACCGGCCTGGGAGCGCCGGGACAGGTGGAGTGTTGTGGCCTGTGCTTAAAAAATCACCTCTGAAATTAAATTGACACAGAAATGTTTGTGTTGACCTGAAGCCAGGGCCATCTCTCACCTCTCCCCAAAGATTCCTAAAGCAGGAAGAGCCTCTCAGGGACCTGTTCTGGCCAGGGCAGGACAGACAGTATCCAGCCATCCCTGGTGGCTCGTAGCCCATCCTGGGAGCCAGCCCTGCTCTGAGGGCTGTGGGTTTCCAGGGTGTCTCTGCTGTCTGCTCCTTTCAAGCTGTCTCAGGGCCGGGTGCCGTGTCTTCCTCTTAAGCTGCGATTCTAATTTGGGGAGAGGTTTAGCTGCCCCTGCTTTCGCCTGGCAGAAGCATCCTGAGGTTAACGCTATCTGAGTTCCTCAGACGCTCATCAGGGCAGTATCTCGGTGTGTTTCACGACGTAACTACCCTCTGTTTGTGTGCGGCTTGTTCTTTTCTCAAACTCTCCCTAGGGACAGCGTTGTGTGCGAAGGGTTTTGTCAAGAAAGGGATTAGTATTTTCTTTTTCTGTTTCTGTCCACACTGCTCTTTGTTTATGGCAGAGAAGATCTTCTTAAGAATGTGCTTGAAACAGAAAATGTAGAGGTTAAAGAGGTTTGTTTTTTCAGTGGGATTTGTTCAGATAGGTTCAGCTTCAAACTTTCCACCTTGTTCCTTCTGCTTCTGAGGCAGAGGACATGGGAGAGGAGCTGCACTGTGCCCTGGGCTCTGCCTCCAGCAGGGTTCACCGGGAGAGGAGCTGCACCGTGCCCTGGGCTCTGCCTGCAGCAGGGTTCACCAGGAGTGCCCGAGCAGTCCTGCAGCCTTTTTCTTCTGCCCTAAACATCCCCTCTGACCGAGATGCCACGCTCTCTCCTGACAGAAATATCCATGAAACACCTGAACGTGTGACAAACTTTCTCCCATTTCTGCTGCTTTTAATCCCTGTCCCCATCCCCACATACAAATCATACCCCAGAAACACTGTGAGCTGCAGTCACCATCGGGTACATCCCAGCCCGGTGCTGATGCAGCGCAGCATCGCTTCACTAGGAATAAAACCCCAAAGCAAAACCCAGAGCATCAGCCCCTTTTGCAAACAGAAGGCCAAAGGGCTGGGGTGCAATTCCAGTAGCTCAGGTTTGACCTTAGATCCTGCACAGCCAGCCGATAGCACAGCTCCAGGGACCATAAAGAGGCGGGCCTCCCTCCTCCTCCTCCTCCTCCTCCTCCTCCTGACATGCAGCTGGCTCCAATTTCACACCTCAACCTGCCAAAATGGGTAAAATAAAGACAGTTTTCACTAGGCAGCCCTTAAAATCACTGAGCAGAGCAGCTGCAGAAGCAGAGGCAGCATCCCAGCCTGCCATCCCCCGCAAGGAACCTTCTGGCTTCCTAGAAACACCGTCGCTGTCTCAGTTTTCTGTTTCATTTCTGGAGCTGTGCTGAGGGAGGCACCACCATTCGCTACGTTCTGTTAGTGCCCTTCAAGCAAACACTGTTGTGGACTAAAATAAACACGAGACCCAGACAAATATAAAATAGACTATGCAATAGGAACACTATGTTCCCAAGTGATTCATTCATCTATTATTTAATAATTTATTAGCTGACATCACTTCTAGTCGAACAAACCTTCCCGTGGTGTTTCTGCTCCGTCCTCCCCAGTCAGTTCAGCTGTCAGATTTTCTGTGGGACAAGGGAAACTCACACCCTTCCCAGTCAGATCCTACCACTGATTTCTGCGGTGTTACTCTGCAACCTCCCTGCAGTACCCCAGGACCCATCCTGCTACAGTCAGACTCAGACTGTTCCCATCCATGGCTGGACAACACGCTGTGATGTACCCACAGCACGTGCAGACGCCGTGTCGCTGCCCGACGCCACCAGCCACGCAGCCCATCGACGCCGTGGCAAGGAAGGCCCTTGGCAAGCGCCAGCCCTCTGTCTGAGCTGCGGTATCAGGGTGGGGCTGTGGTATCAGGGCGAGGCACCGTGTCACCCGGGCTGTCGCTTGGGAGCCGGCTGGGAGATCGCCGCTGCCAGCTGTGAGAGCGAAGCTTTATCTCCAGGGCTGCTTTGTCCATGAATATTAAACACCACTCAGCGGCGGCGCTGGGAGGAAGCCCCGCCGTGCCCCCGCCATGCCCCCGCCGACGCAGGGCTTGCTTTAGTCTTTGCTATAAATTATTTGCAGCCACTTGTTTCCAACGCCGACATTATTTGCTGTCGCATTAAAACACCGTCACTCACCGCAGAACACCCGCCAGGTGCTGTGTTTCCTGGTGCTGGTGAGCTGGGTTGATTGGCTTTCCACACATTCCTGTTACAATCTTCTGGGGAGGAGGTTGCCCCAGCTTGAGAGATACGCTCAGGTGTGGCACAACCCTGCACCTGCCAAGAGGAATTCTCCTACCTGTTGGTCTGACATGTCCCGCTTGGAAACCTGTGGTTCCGTGTTCACCAGATCTGGAGTCTGGGGGTCGGTTTGATGGGGACCCCTGGGGTGGGGTTTTGACCTACAGAGGTTTTTATGTTTCACAACCCTCTTTGTCTCCCTCCCACTTTGGTCTTTGTAAACCTCTGGGCTCTGTGAAGCCCGAGTTTGTTGTAGGAGGTGGGAAGGGCTCTGCTGCAGCATCACTGCTGGTGGCACCTCTGTAACCAGCCTCTGCCACCACTGACAGCAGCTCCACGATGCAGCAAATTCCCTCTCCCTGGTGCCAGGCAGAGAAACCAGTGAGGGCGGCTGAAACCAAAAGCAAAAGGGGTTCTGTTGGCACTGGGAGCTCCCTGACTCGGGTCCACATTTGGTGGCACCAAGCAGAGCTCCAGCTCCAGCGCCAGCTCTGGTGCCGTGCCGGCGCACGGTGTCAAGGCCGGCGCAGGTTCAGTGGGGGTGAAAGCTGCTCCTTTGCCCCGGCTCCAGGAAATCCTGCCTGCCATGCAGAGAGTGTGATCGACCCTTACCCCGGGGTGTAGGTGGCGGATGTCCTATCCCCACCGATGGCTTTATTGGAAGCTGTGCACACACAGCTGTTCCCTCCCATCACCTCGTCTCCGCGCACCAGCGCGAGTCACCGTGCAAGACACCCGTCTGTCTGTCTGTCTGTGGAGCGAGGTCCTCCTACAGATGCCACTTGAGGCATCCCTGTGCTCACAGTGCCTGGGGCTGACCCACCCCTGTCCCTTCCTTCTCCACCCCATGCCTAGCCCTGCTCCTCACCCCCCAGCACAAGGGCGATGTGACTCACGACCCTGTACCCACCCTCACCCGGGGTGATGGGATTCCCAAAACGCATGTGGGGAGATGCTGACACATGCTGAGCCACGGCGGCACCGGGGTCCCAGAGATTTGGGGTTCGGTGTCGCTGCCTCTGCAAGAGGAGGGTTCTGCAGACACCCATCCTTCTGTCCAGGCAGAGGGTGCTCTGCCGAATCAGGGATTAATTTTGAAGCACACGTGGTGAGTCAACATCTCTCCATAGTCACCTCCATCTCACACTCAGCTCTAAAGGGCCTGATCCTGCTCTCCATGGATTTCAAGCACCACCACAGCTCAGCGAGCAGCAAACCCCCCATCAGCAGCACTGTGCCCATTGGGAAGAAGCGATGTCACTCAGCAGCTTCCCATGGGTCTGACCAGCAAAAGCTGCTGAGAGCCAGAGCCCCCCATAACACCACATGGATGGGAGCAGTTCTGCCCCTCACTCCACTTGCTTATTCCCACCCAGGAGGTGAATCCTGCTGAGGAAGGTCCTGCTGAGCCTGGAGAAGCCCCCATCCTCCCCCAACCCACTGCCACCCCAAGGAGATGGTGTTCCCAAGATGCCCACAGGGAAGAGCTGGCTGCAAATAAAACCCCAAACAACCCCAACCAACAACCCTGTGAACACTCTGGATGGACCTTATTCACAGAATCACAAGGTTGAAAAAGACCTTTAAGATCATCAAGTCCAACCATTCTCATCCTAAACTAAACCAGATCCCTCAGTACCTCATCCACCCTTTTTTTGAACACATCCAGGGAAGGTGACTCAGCCCTCCCTGGGCAGCCTGTTCCAGGCCCAAGGACTTTTTAAAAAGGCTGGAGCCATTCATCCCAAATCCCATGTCCATGTCCGTGTGTCCCACCCTGGGGTGCTGCCTGGTCCTTGCTCTGGGGCTGTAGTCAATGAGGTGAAGCAGGGAGTAAACAAACAGGCGATGAGGAGGGCAGGTACTCCCTGCCGGGCTCTGAACAATGAGCTCCTTTGCTGCCAGCACAAAAGAAAACCCCCCCCCAAAACCCAACCAACAACCCACAAAGCTTCCAAAGTGCTCAGGGAAACTCAGCGAAGCAATTACGTTAATGACTGTGAACGGGGCTAAACCCAATCTGGCTGAAAGTGAGTGAGGGGCCGGATGAAGCGGCCGATTCATCGCCCAGCTCCTGCACCCAGAACACTTCCAGTAAGCAAGGGCCTTGTTTTAGGGACCATCCCATCCCCTATTTGTGCTTGGAGGGGGGGGACACTCTATTTCCACTCTGCTGGGTCCGGTGTCTCATCAAAATGCCTTCATAAATGGAACAAACAAAGGCTGTAGATGGCAGGGAAACAGTCAATTAACACGATCCCAGTTCTTTTAGGGGCAGAGTTAATCAAGCATTCAGCGTTTTGTCATTCTTGCCTTTCTTCCCTGGGAAAATCCTATTAGTATAAAATCACTTAATTGGGCACTTCAAAGAGCTGATGGGAAAACAGGCTTCGCTGGGATATAAACGCCATTCAGCTGAACACTGGGCTCATTTAGACTTTGGCTGGAGCGTGAGTGTTTCATTAAGAGCCTTCACGTTTCCCACTTAAAAGAAAAAAGCTTGTTAGTGGAGATAATAATTAAAATTTTTCTAAAAAATAGTAAATTCTTAGAGATTCGAATCTTGGGCAGGAGGAGGGGGGAGTTTTTCCTGCCTGAATAGGTGGGACTTGCTCCAGGGGCTTCATCCTGAGCAATGCTGCTTACACCTGTAGTGAATCCCTGTGGTTCCACTGCCCTGAGCAGGGTGGTTTCACACCTGCCTGGGGTTTGGTGTGAGAAAAGGCTGATTGAGGAAGGAAAGAGTCGCCCTGTGGGAGGTGGGCACAGCCCCTTGGGGTGTAGGGTGGTTCGTTGCCCAGAACTGAACCCCAAGCCCCCTGTGCTCATCCCCACTCTCCATGCTGGGTGCAGGTCCTTGTTAGTTCCCCCATTCTTGGGTTGTTTCAGGTGTTTTTGGAGATCTTATGTTGAAAAATAACAGTGTGCCCTGATCTGTCACTGCTAACTCATCCCAGAGGGATGCTGCTCTGCCTCTTCTGTTCCTTCCCCCTACATCTGTTGAGCTATCAGGAATATTAGTACCAAAAAACCAGGAATATTATTACAAAAAAAAATTATTACAATATTTTTTATATTATCACCATAAAAACCCCCTCCCCTCACACCTCTGACCATGGAACCTCCAAACCACCCTCGCTGCTGGGCAAGGAACCACATAGATCTCTTCATCCTGTCACAGGCTTCTGCCTGGAAAAGCGTTTCCAGGTCGACCATGTACTTCTGTGTCTGAAGGACATGTTGTCTCCAGCCTTTATCAACCCCTTGGGGTGGGTGTTTGTCTGCATTTAAAACCATCATGACGGGCACAGGTTGGACCTCAGCGTGTGGTTCCCATCAAACACCCCGGGACCCCTGGCACAGCGTTTGGCTCTTCTCTTTGGGGTCCTCACAATGTCTCCATGAAGCCTCCCCATTCTCCTCCTCCTCACCCAAGCCTGGGGCATCCAAGCCCTGATTTCTTCACCCAGTTCAAACCATTTCACCCACATCCCCTCGATGTTTTAGGGGTGCTGCTCCCCGTGTCCCCAGAGAGGGTGAAACTTGGTGTCGGAGGTGATGTGCCCAGACAGGATCCCCTTACGAAACCCCGGCGCTGAGGGCTGAGTCACATACCGACTCTCCCCTTCATGAATAATGTATTTGCATCCGTGTCTGCAGCAGCTTCCTCTGGGCTCCACGTCTGCAGGACCTACCTGGGGAGATCCACCAGGAAAGAAACGCTCCTGAGGGTCCCCAGAGCTTGGGATTCGGGTGCCCCTGGTCCTGGGAAGAAGGTCACTGTGAAACACACAACCATTTCCCATCTTCCTTTTGCTTCCAGGTGTTAGGATGGGGTTTTTTTAGCAAATTACAAGGACAGGTTCTCCCACGGTCACACCCCTCCCAGGTTGGGGGTCTGGGATGTGCTGAGCCAGGGACAGGAGAGGTGACATCCCTGGGCAGCGTGGCTGTAAATGGTGAGAAGGACAAGCACCAGCCCTGGTGCCCAGCCCCACACCTCCCACCTCCTGCTACACGTAGTTGGGGCTGAGCATCATGAGTCACTTAAGGGGTTTATTTTTGTTTCAGTTCCTTTACCACCTCCTGCATTAATCACTTGTCTTTCCCCTCCCTTTCTGTTCCAGTGATGCCACTGCAGGTTTGACCACGGACTCTCTGACCCAGACCCTGACGCTGTTCCTCTCCCCACTTCCATTCCAGTAACCCACTTTGCTGAAGTCTCCTCCCATGCCAGTGCCGTGCAGACAGAGCTCCCCAGTTCCCAGTGTGGGGGGCACGAGGATGACAAGTGACAGCTGAATTTACAACACCCCAGAAACCTGCTCACTCAATCCCAGGGTGCAGGGACCAACCCTCCCCCTCCCAAAAAACCCACAGAGATAATCAGAGAGTTAATTTCCAGGGGAAAAGCTACACCCCAGCTCTTTTCTGGCTGGTTTTGCCCTGGGAGGGACCCCCTGTGTAGCTGGGGGCATTCACACCAGCCAGGCTGCTCCTTATCCCACCTCACTGGGCTTTCTCATTCCCCATTCTTGCATCAGCGGTTGCTGGAGCTCACTGTGGGTTGCACAAGCGAGGCCAGTCCTTCCTCTGCCACTTCAGGCACTAAGTTAAAACCCTGGGGGGCGGGGTTTGCTGGTCTCCTTTTGCATATTTGAGAGGCTTTTATGAAAAAATAATGAAAAGAAAAGCTTATATAAGCAGCGAGCATCCTCCTGGTAAATGCTGCATCATCTGAGAGCCCCAGTGCACAGCTGGAGGCTGCACACACCAGGGGAGGATGCTCACGATGCTGCTGCTGGGATGGTGCTGGGCTTCCCTTGGGTCTTCCTCACATCTTCCTCACATCCAGAGGGAGTGAAGCAACGAGCTGCAGCCGGAGCAGAGCTGATGGTTGGTGAGGAAAAGATCCGCTCCTGCGCAGCGCCGCAGCCAGCCCACTGCAGTGCAGCTCTGCAGCTGCTCTTTGCAACCAGGAGCAGAAATTGCTCCCACATGGAAGCATCAGTGACAGCTCCCCAGCAAGGAAAGGCTGTTCCAGCTCGCCCCTCCTCTCCCTGCGGATTAGGAGCATAAAGCTGAATTTGGGAGCATCCCCAGCACTGCTGGGATGGATTATTTCCCCTGCAGTGTGTAGCATTCATTTAGGATGCTTTCACATTCCCCAGCCTCCTTTCACCTTTCCTCCCCACCCTACCGTGCCTGTCTGGAGGCAGCCAAGGGGATGAGCAGCCCCCACCAACCCAAACATGAGCACCTTAGCCTGGCCCCACGCCACAGAGCAGGAACCAGTGATGACAAACGCTCCTGCAGCGTGTGGCAGCCTCCAGCCAGGCATGCCCAGACATATTCTCCAGCTGCTCGGGATGGGGAGAAGCTGCTGGTCCAGCTGGGAAATGCTGGGTTGCTTTGCACACCGAGGGTCCTGGGCTCCCAGGGGCACCCAAGGGCTCCGGGGGTCTTTGAAGGTGCCGGGCAGTCCCAAGGGATGGCTTTAACTCGGTCTGTGTGGATCAGAAGTGATCTCACACCTTCTGGGGTCCCCCGGGGCTATGATGTGTTTGTGACCTTGCTGCCTGCCCAAGGCTGGATGCTGATGGGATGCTGAAAGGGTGCGGCAGGAATCACCCCCCTCGTGCTCCAGGGGGAGCAGATCCCGACGGGTGAGCAGATCCCAAGGGATAAGCAGATCCCAAGGGCATCAGCTCTCATGATGGGGGCAGGGACAGACCCACTGACCAGCCCCACAGTGTGACCCCAGGAGATGCTGCCCTGGGTTCAGACCTTTCCTGCCTGTGGATGCGTTACCCGGAGAAGCCACAAGTCCCTCCAAACCCTCCCTCCCCGTGAGGATCCTGCCGGACATGCAGCGACTTGTTCCTCCTGCTCACCCCTGCCCGGCCGCCTGCACCCAGACCAGCAGCTCCTTCCCAGATGCTTCGCCCTGGCTCCGGTGGGTGCTGGGGGGGTTCAGCTGGAGCAGAGCCGGGCCCCGAGGGGGGAAAATCCATCTGGAAAGGCCATGGGTGGCCTGTGCTGCCCAGGATGGGTCTGGGGACCAGTGGAGCATCATCCCGGGGTGGCTCTCAGGCGGGGACCCCCGAGAGGAAGAGAGTCTCCCCTTCCTTAATCCGTTATCCCCTGTTCCCACTGGAATTCTCTGCAGTGGGATCCGGAGGGCAGGAAAGCCTGGGTGGGATGTGGGGCACCCCCCTCCAGCCCCCTAAAGCTGCTCCGGTCCTTGTGTCTCCCGGTGGGGAGGGGGCACCCCGGAACCCTGCATCCCCTGGGAAGGGGGTCCCTGTATCCCGGTAGGGGGGTCCCCGTACCCCTGATGGGGGAGGTGTCCCTGTATCCCCTAACAGCGGGGCTCTGCAGCTCCTCCAACAGGCTCCTGTACGCCTGATGGGGGCTCCCGGGGGGGGGATTCCCTGCACCCCCCGAGGAGGGGGGGACCGGAGGACCCCGCACCCACTGACCGGGGTTCCAGCACGCGCCCGCTCCCCGCTGGGACCCCCGGGATGGGGGGGGGAGGGGATGGGGGCATGGGGTGCTACTGGGGCCACTGCTCTGGTGTCTGGTGCTACTGGTCTGGTGTCTCTGCTCTGGTGCCACTGTCTCTGCTCTGGTGTCACTGTCTCTGCTCTGGTGTCACTGTCTCTGCTCTGGTGTCCCTGTCTCTGCTCTGGTGCCCCTGTCTCTGCTCTGGTGTCACTGTCTCTGCTCTGGTGTCACTGTGGCTGCTCTGGTGCCCCTGTCTCTGCTCTGGTGTCCCTGTCTCTGCTCTGGTGTCACTGTGGCTGCTCTGGTGCCACTGTCTCTGCTCTGGTGTCACTGTGGCTGCTCTGGTGCCCCTGTCTCTGCTCTGGTGTCCCTGTCTCTGCTCTGGTGTCACTGTCTCTGCTCTGGTGTCCCTGTCTCTGCTCTGGTGTCACTGTGGCTGCTCTGGTGCCCCTGTCTCTGCTCTGGTGCCCCTGTCTCTGCTCTGGTGTCACTGTGGCTGCTCTGGTGCCGCTGCTCTGGGGGCCGGGCCTGTCCCGGGGCGGGGCGGGAGGGAAATCCCGGGCGATGCCGTGAGCAGCGGACAGACCCCGCCCCGCCCTATAAAACGGCTGAACCGGCGGCACCGGCAGCTGAGAACGCGCTGCGACGGTGAGTGCGGCAGCGCCGGGGCTCGGCCCGGCGGGCTGGGTCCGGTTCGGCCCTGCCCTTCCCATCCCTTCCCGGGGGTATCACCGGGGCCGCCGGTGCCCGGCTCGGGGGGGCGGCCGGGAAGCGCCGCAGCGGCTGCGGGCGGTGGCTTCGCCCCGGCGGGCGCGTCCCCAGCGCCGGGGGGGGAGCGGGGCGGCTCCCGGGGGGGGTGTGGGGGCGGCCGGGCCCCGGGGGGGTGGGCGGTGGGGACCACTAACCTCCCCCTGGGAGACCCCCGCCCCGGGATCCCCCCCCCTCCGGGCGGTGCGGAGCCCCGGCCCGGGCTGCGCTCGCCCCCCGGCGGCCGCGGGGCGCGGTGCGGGGCGCGGTGCGGGGTGCGGGGCGCGGTGCGGGGTGCGGGGCGCGGTGCGGGGCGCGGCCGGCAGCTCCGCCGCGGAGCATCCCTGCGTGGCCGCTGTTTGCGGGGCTGGGCGGGAGCCGGGCACGGAGCGGCCCCCGCGGCTGTAGGGACTCATCAGTGTGGTGAGCGCGACGGTCTCAGCCCCTTTCCCCCCCGGGAGGTGCCGGGCGTTGGGTCACATCAGCTGCTGGCTCCATCCAGCCCTGGGTGTGGGTGCTCCCAGCCCTTCCTGCTCCCCAGTAAGCCTTCCACCAACTGGTGTAACTGGTCCCGGGTGTTGCAGGTGCCTGTGGGGTGTGGGCTGTGTCCCTGGGAGTGCCTTCATCTCCCAGGCTGAGGTTGTGCTGCAACCTGCATCCCCTCGCTGCCCTGGCCTTGGGGTTCTCCAGCTTTGGTGTGGCTGCTAAAAGAGCCACCAGCCCGTGGGAGAGGATGGTGACCCGGCCCTCGTCCTTCCCTGCTCGGTGGCTCCCACTAGCTGTAATCCTGAGTCGGGGTGATGCTGTTACCTCGAGATGTGGGGCTCCAGGGTGGCCCCTGGGCTGTGGTGGTGGCCCAAAGATGCAGAGATGGGTGCTTGACATAGGTGGGGAGAGCTGGTGGGTGTCCGGTCAGGGTGTCGAAACCCATCCCCAGCCTGCTACCTGCCAGGGCTTGCCTGGACATGCTGGGACTTGCCTTGCAGTGAGGTCACCCTGCTCGAGCGCCCCAGCTGCCAGCAGATAGGAAGTTGGTTGCTATTTTTGCTCGGGGATGCTCAGGCTGGGCTGGGAGTGGGGCTGGGGCAGGGCATGGGGTCGGGGTGACCCCAGGAATGGGGGTTCTCCAGCTGCCTGCTGTGCTGTGGGGTGCCTGGTAAAGCAGCAGAGGTGACCCAGAGGGGCTGGGTGATGAATTTGGGTGGAAACCTTCTTTGTGGAGAGGCTGAATCCTGCCCCCTTAACTTTGGGGAGTTCTGGGGTGGTGGGGTGCAAACCTGGGGGTCTGCAGTCCTGGGTTGGGTGGGCAATGATTCAGCAGGGATCTTCTCTCTGTGGCTCTTGAAGCAGATGGCATGAGCTCAGCTCTCTGACTGGGGTCAGGCCTCTGCTCCAAAAGCTGTCAAATCCCAGAGGACTCTCTGCTCTGCCCTGATAACAACCATGGGCGCTGTGAGGGATCCACTAGCCCCCCGTGGGCGCTGTGAGGGATCCACTAGCCCCCCGTGGGCGCTGTGAGGGATCCACTAGCCCCCCGTGGGCGCTGTGAGGGATCCACTAGCCCCCCGTGGGCGCTGTGAGGGATCCACTAGCCCCCTGCTTGGAAGGAGAGGTTTCACCCTCACTGTGAAGCTCAGGGCTTTGGGCACCGATTTGGAAGCAAACAAACAAACAGGGGCCCATCTCTGGTTACCCAAGAGCTCCTTGCAGATAAGGAGGGTGGTTAAGGCGGTCAGGCTTGTGGCACGTTCGTGCAGTTGCTCAAAAGGCTTCCTTGCCACTGGACCTGGGGTTTTGAGATGAAGAAACTGGCCAGAAAAACATCCTGTTGCTTCACTTGCCCCTGTCCCAACTCGCCTGGTGCTGCGTGGAACTGGGAGCACAGGGAGGCTGTGGATGGGGCTGGTGGTGGATGTTCTGCCCTGGCTGGGCTGTATCTGCTGGAGGGAGGGATGTGGAACAGCAACGTTCACACCTTCCCCATCCCTCTGCGTCACCCTGGGCTGTGTTTGACCTCAGCCACGTGCAACCCTGTGCTGGAGACACCACCAGAATGCCAAATGTCTGAGTCCACGGTGAGCACTGGCAGATGGAGGCTCCTGCTGAGCTGCCTTGTTGCAGAGCACAACCCAGCTTGTCCCACCTTGGTTACTGCATGCTGTGCCCTGGTAGCACATGTGCTGGCCCTTGTGCTGCTCGTGGCTTGTCTAGCACCCCAGTAACTCACTCTGCTTCCCCCCCCCCAGCCACCACCATGCCCCTGTCACAGAGCAGGGCTGGGCAGATGCCATGCAGCAGCAAGGTGTGCAGGAACCTCTTCGGCCCCTTGGACCACCACCAGCTCCAGATTGACTGTGAGAACCTGCTGAAAATACACCTGGAAGCAGCTCAGCAGCGCTGGAACTTCGATTTTGAGACAGAAACTCCTCTGGAAGGACCATTTGAATGGGAGAGGGTCCTCCTGGCTGAGCCACAGGATGTCCACGGCGTGGTCAAGGTCCCCAGCAGTGAGAGCAGGGGCTCTCTGGTCTGCAAGGTCTCCCCCAGGGACTGTCGTGGCAGGATTGGCCCTGAGGGGTCTCAGCATAGCTCAGAGGTTTACAGAGCTGGTTCCCCACAGAGCCTGAAACGTAGGCAGACCACCATCAAAGGTGAGTGCTGGAGCCTTGGTGTCATCCTGTGCATGCTTGGGGGCACTGCTGCTGTCACAGCTTTTCCTGGTAGGGACAGATGGAGGGAACTTGGCTGCAAGAGCTTTGCTGGGCTCCTGGGCGTGGGGAGGGTATAGCTGAATGTGCCCCAAAATAGCTCCTCACCCTCAGTTCCCATGGCCTGAGCCTGTCCCCTGAGATCAGTGGCTGGGGTGGGTGTGCAGGTGAGACCAGACACAAGAGATGGAGACCCACAGGCTCTTCTCTCCAGGGATGCTTGGCGTGGGTGGGTGGCTCTCCTGGGCTGGGTTTTGGGGTCTGTCCCTGCTGACACCTCCATTGCCCTGCCCCACTGCTCCTGAGGGCTGGGGGCACCTGCCAACCCTCTGTTTCTGCCTTCCAGACTTCTACAGCTCCAAGCGAAGGATTGTCCCTGACAAGCCCAAGCAGTGACCCAGTGCTGCTCAGCTCCTCTGCCATGGGGGCAGCTGCTGGTGTGCCCTGGGGGTGTCCATGGCGCTCTTCCCCTACCCTGTACCTTGTAACCTGGCTGCACGAAGCAATGTAGAACCTGTAGTTCCTTATTTATGAGTCGCTCTGGGGTCCTGAGGGACCCTCACCATGTGCAATGTAGAGGAGTAGCCCAGCTGAGGCTTGCAAAGCCCCACAGAGGTGGATGGAGGAGGACTGAGATGGACTTGGTGGTGGGGAGAACAACCCTGTGGTGGTGGGGCCCAGCATCATCCTGCTGTCTGTCCGTGGTTCTTCCCCTGCCTGCTGCTCTGGTGGCACCCTGAGGGTCCCTGCTATGGATTGCCTGGCCCTGAGGACACCCCAACTGCTGGAGGGACCCAGCTGTGAAGAGCACTTGTCCATGTGTAGAAGTGGAGTGACGCTGGGGCTGCTGCTTGGGAGAGGAAATGCTGTTCCTGGACAGCCCTTCCTCTGGGTGACTCACCAGCGCTGTCACCTGTCAGCAGCTGGGGACAAACCCATGGGAGGTCCCATGCTGAGCTCACTGTGGCACCAAGACCACCTGGGAGGAGGCTTTGGTGTCCCCCTGGGCTCTGCTGACCCATCATCCCCCCACTTCATTCCTTGCTCTTGGCTTGAGTGGTGCTGTTTGTCCCCATCCTGCTGCCTCCAACACTGACCCCAGGCTGGGGAGCTGCCTGCTCCTGCTGCCTTGGGCTTCTCTGGGGATGGGGTCCTGCTCCCCAGTGAGGATGACACTGAAAGAAGAAATTGTAGCTTTTTTTTTTTGTTGTTTCCCCTTATTTTATTCTCTTTTGGGGCTTTTTTTTGGGGGGGGACACAGAGAATCCTCACCTGGCTCTGGGATTGAGGGATGTCCCGGAGGTCCCAGCGCTGAAGGATGAGTCCCTGCTCCTGAAGGGCTCAGCACTTTGATGGGGTTCATCTCCTGCTTGGCTGGATTTGGGCTCTGGGAACTGGTACAAGAAGGTCCCAGGCAGGAAGGGGGAGGGGGTCACCCTCCCTCCTTGCGCTGCGATGCACTTTGCTGGCGGGGAAACTGGTGAGCTCCCAGCATGAAATGTCTATTTATAATGGGGAACTGCTCCTGAAGCTGGGGGGGGTGGGGAGGGGGGGGACCTGGTTGTTTCTCAATGTTAACTCTGAATAAACACTTGTGTGCAGGTGACTGGGGGCTACTGGAAGTCATTGTGCTGTGAGGATGCTCTGGTCTGGGTCCATGCCTGGCTTGGGGGGGTCACTGGGTGCTTGGGGGGGTCACTGGGTGCTTGGGGGGGTCACTGGGTGCTTGGGGGGGGTCACTGGGGGTGCAGCATGAGCCCAGCTGTGTCTTACCCCATGGGAAGGGGCTGTTGCAGCCCTGGGTGGTGTCTCTGCAGCAGGGGTATGGGTGGTGGGGGGTGTGAGGGCTGAGATGGGCAACCCCTTCACCCCCCCAAAAGATGGATGTTTACTCCCTTGGGCTGTGCCTGGGTGCAGGATTGGTGCTGCCACCCTGTCCCCAGCTGAGCCCTGAATCACCCTACAAATGCCCCAGCCTGGGGAGCTGCTGCCCTTCATTAGGCTCAGCAGCAAACGAGCTGGGCTGGGCTGCAGGCTGGGGCTGGGCTGACCCAGCCTGGATGGGGCCTCCACCCCACGGTTCCTGCACCCATCCCAAACTGGTGCCTGTTAATTTGCAAGAGTTAACACTTCATCTCTGACTCTGTTACCTATTTTTAAGCTGTTCTGGTTTGGGTTTGTTTTTTTTTTGCCCATTTTTGAGTTGAGCAAAACCACACATGGACTCAGTGACCTTGAAGGTCTTTCCCAACCCTGTGATGATTCTGTGACCTGTCTGGTTCCTCTGCCCTCTCCAAACTGGGCTGGCTGCAGCCCACAGGCAGCCAGCAGCTTCAGAAGCTGGGGGAATAATTCAGGCAGGATCTCTGAAAAGAGAAAACATCCTGGATTGCAGCTCCCAGAGCCTCTGTGGGGTGGCTTTTTGGGCTCGTCCTGCCTTCAGCAGGACGTTGTAGCCTGTGGGTCGTGTGTAGTCATGTAGTTTGGGTTATTTGGGCTCTTAAGATGACATTTACCATCCCTCTGATGCTTCCCTCCTGCCCCAAGCTCCTTCCAGCCTTGGCTGGACCATTACAGACACAGAAGGGATGGGGATGTCAGCTGTGGCTCCCAGTGGTGCCTTTGCAGAGCTGCTGTGGGGTTCAGGGGGGCGGTGAGCCCCCAGCCAGGCCCTTCCTGCACCCCACGGCCAAGGCAGCAAACAGGAAACGTGTGAGCACTTGTGTGTAACCCCACAACGGAAAAGCTGCCTTGGGTAAGAGAGCAGAGGGGAGCTGGGGCTGGGGCAGGGAGCTGGGGCTGGGGCAGGGCCCTGGGCAGCAGCAGCGCACCCAGCCTGGCCCCAGCACCCCTCCTGGCCTGGGGGGCTTCAGGGCCTCCTGTGCCCTGAAACTGAGGGTCCTCTGGGCACGTGGGGAAGGTAAGTCCTGCTGCTCTGGGGGCATCACCTTCAAACCAGAAAGTGGAAGGAAAATGAGGGGGGTTTCTTGCTGTTGGTGAGTTGAGGGAGGGGGATGAGCGCGGCTGAGGGTCCTTTTCTGGTGGCTGGGAGCACTGGGGGGTGTTTCAGGGGGGAAGGTGGTTGTTGGGAGTCAAGTGATGTTTGAGGGGGCCCTGCTCAGCCAGGGTGGATGGGTGGGGGTGTGTGGATCCCATCCCAGCCCCCCTCGTTCTTCTGTGGCTCTGTTGTGTGGTGGGCTCAGCTCACACCCCCCCGGGGCTGGGGCAGGTAACCAGGGGCTCCTTGATGCCTTAGACACCCCCAGCTGCCACCCAGAGCTCCCACTTGTGCTCTCCCAGGGGCTGGGACCACTATAAGGGCACCCAGTTTCTGTCCCTGGCTTGCTGGGTGTCCCGTGGGGCCCCAGTGACCCCCTCAAGACCCTCTCATGTCCATGTATTGCTACTGGGTAGCGCCTGTGGGGGCTGTGCTGAAGGGGAAGGAGGTGTTTTGGGGGCTTATTTGGGGGCACATCTCTGGTGCACCCCAGGATGTAGCAGAAACTCCATTTCACACCACAAAAGGAGGGGTGCAGAGGGATGGAGCATCTTGGGGGGGGGGGGGGGGTCCCCAGGCTGGGAGCAGAAAGCCAGTCTGCATCCTGCTCCCCATCAGCCCCTCTCCATGGCTGTGGCTTCCTTCACCCCTGCTTTTGGCTTTGCCATGCACAGAATGACTCCTGGTGGCAGGGTGGCTGCTGGTGACGCTGTCACCCACCCACCACGGGGGGCCCTGAGCTCAGACCCCAGCAGCACGCAGGCGTGGTGGAGAAACCCTCCCCGAGGTGTCACACAGCCCTTCCTGGAGGTGACTCATGGCTGTGAAAGCCTGAGGAGGAGGAGGAGGAGGGGTGGGGGTGAACTTTAAAACCTGCTGCTGAGCTCTGGGAAAGCAGCTGGGACCCCCACAGACTGCCCAGACCCCCAGCATCTCCTCAGCTGGTGCTTTGCTGGTGTCACCTCCTGGTGTGTCACCTCCCAGGTGTCCCTGG
Source organism: Porphyrio hochstetteri (assembly GCA_020800305.1). Taxonomy (NCBI): domain Eukaryota; kingdom Metazoa; phylum Chordata; class Aves; order Gruiformes; family Rallidae; genus Porphyrio; species Porphyrio hochstetteri. The sequence continues at coordinate 5,131,549 of CM036930.1, read as the reverse complement.
AGCAGCCAGAGCCCTGTGCACCCCCCACAGCTGGGGGGAGATTTGGGATGGGTGCTTGGCTGGTGGTCAGAGAAGCCTCTTGCCCCGGTGGGTGCTGGGGTCCCAGCTGGTGGGGAGGGTGGCTGCTGGCTGCAGGTCCAGGCCCCGTTTGCTCCCTGCAAGCAGAGATAAGAGCTCCTCTTCCTCTTGCCAAACCCACGGGCCTCTTACACCACCCCAAACCAATTTCCAGCTCAGTCCTGCTCCTCCAGCTCCCACCACACCGGATCAAAGGTCTCCAGCAAGGAGAGAGCCAGCCAAGGCTCAGCACCCACCAGTTTCCCCCTTGGCAAACCAGGAGCCATGTCCGAGCGCCGGGCGGGCACCAGGGGCCGCAGGATGGGCTCCAGCCGGCGCAAGCTGCTGCGGGACAGCGCTGGTGAGGCACCAGCAGCAGCCCCCAGCTCTGGGGAGGAGTCCCCATGGGCAGCTGAAATGATGCAGAAGGTGCAGGGCTTCCTCAGGGAGCAGGACAAGGACCAGGCAGGGTTCATCACCCGCTCGGACATGGAGGTAAGGAAGGGATGAGGGTGTCTTCTCGGGTCAAAAGCCACCAGGGTGGTGGCTGGGAGACTGGATGATGGGCAGGTTTTCCCCCCCCTCATTTGCTTTGTTCTCAGAAATTGCAGGAGGAGGGTTTCCCGTGCAGCAGGGAGGAGATGGAGCTCATCTTTGATGGGCTGGATGCTGCTGGCACCGGGCGGCTGAGCAGCGAGGAGTTCACTGCTGGGCTCGGTAAGTGCCAGCACGTCACCTCTGAGCCACCCAGGCTGATCCTGGATGCAGCCCCAGGAGGAACCTGGATGCAGCCCCAGGAGGAACCTGGATGCTTTCCCAGGAGGAACCTGAAACGTTCCTCTTGCTGGGTGGCACATGATGGCCCAGAAATGATCCCCATGTCAGCCCACGGCTCGCCTGATGAAGGGTCCTGTGGGAGCTGTGGGGTGGGAAGCGTCAGGGTGTGGGCTTTGCTGCTGCCTTGGGCAGGCACTGAGGCTTTGGGGTGTCTCCAGGGCAGTTCCTGAGCTCCCAGAAAACTGCCAGGCATCACCGCCGCTCGAAAATGGGCTCCCGGAGGGTGCGCTTGGTCATCCCCAGCCCCGCGCTGGAGGGAGCAGACAGCGAGGAGAGGAGACACTTTGCTGCCTTTATGGAACAGCTGGGAACAGACAACGTCTCTGAAGAGTAAGCCACCCTGTTAAGCACCCATGGGTGCCCTGAGGATGGGGTAGAGGGGGAGGGGCTTGGGGCAGGAGCCCAGGAATGGCTTGGAGGTGCCTTTGGCCTGAGCAGGGGACAGGCCCACTGTCACCCCAATGCTAATCTGTCCCCCAGGGCCACACGTCCTGAATGACAGGAGTTAAAGCACCCAGGACCCCACAGCTGTACTGTCTCGGGGAGGGGGGATGTGTTGGGTGGGCTGCTCACAACAAAAGTCCCCTCTCCCTGCAGACAGGAGATCTGGCAGCTGTGGCTGAAGCTGAGGCAGGATGAGCCTCAACTCCTGGGCAACCTGGAGGCCTTCCTGGCCAAGATGAGGCACCGCATCCAAGAGGCCAAGAGCAGGAAGGAGGCTTTGGAGCTGACCCTGAACAAGTGAGTCCCCCCCAGGGCAGCGGGGAGGAGCAGAGGAGGGAGAAACCTGGGTGCTTTCAGCATCCCTGTGGGACTGGAGGTGACACTTGGGGTCAGGCTCCCTCTCCAGTCTCGCTGGGAGGCTGAGGACGTGTCCTTGCTGGGTGAGGCTCTCCAGGCAGACCCAGCTGCATCCTGCAGATCCCAAGGGCAATGTCCCAGGGACCTGCACCCATGGCAGCAGGGTCTGACCACCCCCTTGGCCTTGCTGTCCCTGGCAGGCGTGTGGCTGAGCACGACAAGGAGGTGCAGCAGCTCTGTGAGGCCCTGGAGCAGCAGATCCAGCAGGAGCAGCAGCGGCTGCAGCAGGAGGTGGGTCCCCAGCAGCTCCTCTCCCCTTGCCACCCACCTTGGGAGGGAACCCAGCACCCCCAAACCCTTCTGGAAGGTCCTAGATGGGCGAGTGGGTGTGAGGATACTCCTTGTGGTGGCAGAGCATGGCCAGGAGCCAGCAGCATGACCTGGAGCTGCAGCAGGCGCTGGATGCCAGCGAGAGGGAGGTGCAGCGCTTGGTCACGGCGCAGAAGGAGGTGAGCTGGCCCCAGCCCCACGTCACTTCCCCATCTCTCTGGGCTGTGCAGCTGATCCTGGTCCATCCCCACCAGCCCTCGGTGCAGGTTGTCACGTAGGACCTCGACCACCACCTTTCCCACCCCAACGCTCCTCTCCATCCCCAGAGGACCAAGCTGAGCTTCCCACCCATCACTCTCAGTGGGGTCACATCCAGCCCCAGGTCCAGAGGAGATGATCACCCCCAGCTGTTTAATTGTTGTCACACGGGAGTCTGGGTGGGGTGTGAGTGTCCCTGTGGCTGTCCCACAGCTGGAGGCACGGTGCCACAGGCTCCACAGCACGCAGCAAGCCACCAGCACTGAAAACCAGCAGCTGGAGGAGAGCAACAGGGTGCTGGAGGATCACCTGCAGCACCTCCATCAGCAGCTCCAGGAGACCCAGGAGCGCCTGCAGACAGCAAGGGCTGCGGTGGCTCAGGGGCACGTGGAGCAGCCCAGGTGAGTTGCTGAGGGTCTGTCGTGTCCCTCTGCATGTATGTGGCTTCCTCCTGGGGGCTGCAGGGGCTGGAGGATGAGTTTGATGGGTCTCAGCCTTCCCAAGGCTTCAGTGGTCTCCATGGTGCAGATTAATCGTGGTTGGGTATCAGCATCATGAACTGATTGTGTCCTTGAGGGTGGTGCCTGTGGAGATGGGGACATCCTTCACCCAGAGGGACCCAACCAGGGCTGATGGAAGGGTTTGCTGTCCTGCTCCAGCCTGTCACTGCCTCCAGGCTGGGGACAACCCCCCAGGGTTGGGATGGACATGCTGAAGAGGGTGAAAATGCCATTTTGACCCTTGTGCTCTGTGCCTGCAGGTACAGGGTGGTGGCTGAGCTTCCCAGCAAGACCCCGCTGTCCCCACAGGTACTCGAGATGGGTGCGTGGGGATGGGATGGGATGGGATGGGATGGGATGGGATGGGATGAGATGGGACAGGGTGTCTCTGCTCCAAGGCCTTGAGCTCTTTGGTTTGGGACTGCTGGGCAGCCCAAGAGCACAGGGTGCTTCTGCAGCAGAGGCAGTGACCCCCCTAAAATCTTTCTCAAGCTGGGTTGGCCGTGGTGCCCTGGGGAGGGCACGTTAGCTCTGATACCCCCAAGATTTTGGGTGGGTGCATCTGGATACCTGCCCACAAGCTCAGCATCACTTCACATCACTGGCTCCCTTGCCAAGTGCTTTTCTCTCTCCCCCTCTCACCCCATTTGCTGCAGATGAGCCTGGAGAAGAGCGAGATGTTCCACTCCGAGACGCGGATCAGGCTGGGCTCCCAGAGCACCAAGGCCAAACCCAAGAGCACCCACCACGTGTAAGGGGTCCTGGGCAACAGCTGCTGCTTCAGTTCATGCCCTCAACACCTGTGAGCTGGTACCAAGGTCCCAACTCCTCCACCCACCCCAGGCAAACCCCAATATGTATTCCTCCCAGTGCTCCTTCCCCACACACCCATCTCCTGCTGGGGGTCAGCTCTCACCCCAGCTCGCCCACGTGCATTGCTCCTCAGGCTCCTGCACCCCCTGGACTTGGCTGAGTTGTCCTTTCATCTCCAGCCATGTGAATTTGGAGTCTGGGAGGATGCACAGTCGCTCCCAGGCAGGATGCAGCCCCAGCTCTGTCTCCCCTGGTGTGCATCCCCCTCTCCCCTGTCCCCAGGTGCTGCCTGTGTGAGCTTCCAGTACAGCTCAAGGGTAAATACAGTCAGGATTGGAGAAGGATGTGGTGAGGTAGAGGAGGAAAGACCCTCCTGGTACCAGCCCAGATGGATGGGAGGGAGCTGGAGCCTGACCTGGGGATGGGACTGGGCTGATCTCTTCTGCCCTTTCCAGGGTTTGGGAAATGCCACCAGCAGAAGGAAGCTTTTTGGGAGCCCAGCCAAGGGCAAGCTCCACAGAAGAGGACCCTTTCCCAGAATTTCTGAAAGAGGAACACTTTTCTGACCAAAGCTCTTTGCTAAGAGAGATGAATGATGCAATAGCTGCTCTGAACAAACAGCTGAAGCCACAGGCACTGGATGCACCCCCTGTGCTGGCAGACGCTGCCCAAAAGCCCTGGAAGGATGCTGAGCCCCACATGGGGCCAGAGGCAGCCACAGGCCATGGCACACCCCCCAGGGTCAGGCAAGAGACCCTCTCCAGCCACATTGGTCATGAGATGTTTGAAGGAGACCTGAAAGAGGGACCAGCCACAGCTGAACTCCATGCTCCAGGCGTGACACAGGCTGGTGCGTCCAGGGGAGCCGGGCACCACAGGGCTGAGGAGCTGGGGGCAGAGCAGGGAGAGACTCTGGAGGAGGCCTGGGGGATGATATTCCTGCAAGGAAAGGGCTCTGGTGTGAAGGACCCAATGCCAAAGGCAGCTGAGCACCCACAAGGAGCACTGGGGGAGAGCACGGAGGCAGAAGAGCAGGTGCTGCTGGAGGGGGAGGGAGAAGGATGGATGCAGGAAAAAGCAGGCTGGGAGATGGCACAGCTTCTGGGAGAAGCTAAGGAAGCAGCATTATCCCAGGGAGAAAATCTGGAGGTGGGTCTGGGGCTACCTGAGGCTGGGGAGGCAGGTCTGGCAGCAGGATGGCAGCTTGGCCTGGCTGCTGCTCCAGAGGAGTATGCACAGCCCCCCAGAGCAGGGCTGGGGGAAGAGGCTGACCCACCATCAGGGCTCTCCAGGGAACATGAAATACATCCTGGAGAGCACCTGGAGCCAGAGCGACCATCCCAGGGTGAGGTGAGAAGGGGAGCATCCCAGGAGGATGGTGTCCCTGAGGTGACAGTGGCTCCTGGACCAGGGATGCTGAAGGAAGAGCACATGAGTGTGGAGCTGCAGCCCTGGGGAGAGACCTTGGATGCTGATGTGCCACCAGCCCAGCAGGGAGGGAGCAGAGGAGCTGGGGTTGGGGAAGGGGAGGTGGAGGTAACACAGCCCATGGAGGCAGAGCTGCAGCCACAGGGTGAGTCTGCAAGGGGAGATGCAGAGCAGGGAGGGAGCATGGGTGCAGAGGGGCTGGAGGGGGGTGACAACCAGGATTTGGGGCTGGCAGAGGCAGTGGGTGCTGCTGCAGTGTGTGCTGAGGGTCCTTCCCCAGGAGAAACACCTGTGGGGAGCCCAGACCTGGGGGGGATGTTCCCAGTTGAGGCTCAAGCACTGGAACTGGTGGGGGCAGAGGATGCCCAGGAAGGCACACAGCTGCCTGGGGGTGCCAGCCCAGACACCCCCCAGGGACAGGAGGGTCCAGCAGCGCTGCAGCTGGCAGAGCTGGTGGAATTCAGCACTGGAAGGGGGGGTCCTGCTCCTCTGCCTGTGATGACATTTGGGGTGCAGAGGCCAGGAGGGGAGGTGAATGGAGATGTAGGGCACCCAGAGGAAGATGGGGAGCTGGAACTGGTGCAGGGAGAGGGCAGCAAGGAGGATGGGCTGATCCTGGTTAAGCCTCAGGGCCTGGAACTGGCAGAGGCAGAGGATGCCTGGACAGACAGGCAGCTGCCTGGGGGTGCCAGCCCAGAAACCCCCCTGGCAGGGGAGGGTCCAGCAGTGCTGCAGCTGGTGGGGGAGGCTGAGGATGGAGCACGAGGGCAGGGGGAGCATGAGCTGCTGCATGAGCCTGTGCTCGATCCACAGGGACAGGGGGCTCCTGAAGGCATGCAGCCCTGGGAAGAGGCTGAGAGCCTGGCTGTGCTGGGGGACCAGAGCTCTGATGCCAACGTGCAGGAGACTATAGAGGCAGACAAGCTCAAACTGACCCTGGGAGGGGGCACAGAGGCAGCTCTGCAGCCCCCCAGAGAAGCTGGCTACCTGGATACAGAGCAGGAGGGGAGTGTTACTCCAGATCTGCAGCCCCTGGATCAGCTGGATACTCCAGAGTCAGGAGAAAAGCAGGAGGCAGAGGATGCCCAGGAAGACACCCAGCTGCCAGGGAGACCTGGCCCCGAAGCTCTGCAGGGAAGGGGAGACCATGCAGTGCTGGAGCTGGTGGAGGAGGCTGAGGATGGAGCACGAGGGCAGGGTGAGTGTGAGCTGCTGCATGAGCCTGAGCTTGATCCACAGGGACAGGGGGCTCCTGAAGGCATGCAGCCATGGGAAGAGGCTGAGAGCCTGGCTGTGCTGGGGGACCAGAGCTCTGATGCCAATGTGTCACTACTTTTTGAGGTGGACGAGCTCAAATCAATCCTGGGAGGGGGCACAGAGGCAGATCTGCAGCCTCCCTGTGAAGCTGGTTATCTGGATACAGAGCAGGGAGGGAGCCTGGCTCCAGATGTGCAGCCCCTGGATCAGCTGGATGCTCCACAGTCAGTAGAACAGGGGGAGGCAGAGGACTCAGGGCAGGGTGAGTGTGAGCTGCTGCATGAGCCTGTGCTCAATCCTCATGGAGAGGGGGCTTCCAAAGGTGTGCAGCCCTGGGAAGAGGCTGAGAGCCTGGCTGTGCTGGGGGGCCAGAGCTCTGATGCCAACGTGCCGCCACTTTTGGAGATGGATGATCTCAAATCAACCCCAGTAGGTGTCACAGAAGCAGCTCTGCAGCTCTGGAGTGAGCAGGGAGGGAGCCTGGCTCCAGATGTGCAACCCCTGGATCAGCTGGATGCTCCAGAGTCAGTAGAACAGGGGGAGGCAGAGGATGCCTGGACAGACAGGCAGCTGCCTGGGGGTGCCAGCCCAGAAACCCCCCTGGCAGGGGAGGGTCCAGGAGTGCTGCAGCTGGTGGGGGAGGCTGAGGATGGGGAAGAAGGGCAGGGTGAGTGTGAGCTGCTGCAGGAGCCTGAGCTGGAACCGCAGGGAGAGGGGCCAGGTTTGGATGTGCAGCCCTGGGAAGAGGCTGTAGTCCAGGCTGTGCTGGGGGACCAGAGCTCTGATGCCAACGTGTCGCTGCTTTTGGAGGTGGATGAGCTCAAATCAACCCTGGGAGGGGGCACAGGGGCAGATCTGCTGCTGCCAAGAGAGGCTGGGTACCCTCATACAGAGCAGGGAGGGGGCTTGGCTCCAGGGGTGCAGCTGATGGAGGGGGGTGACAACCAGGACTTGGGGCTGGCAGAGGCAGTGGGTGCTGCTGCAGTGTGTGCTGAGGGTCCTTCCCCAGGAGAAACACCTGTGGGGAGCCCAGACCTGGGGGGGATGTTCCCAGTTAAGGCTCAAGCACTGGAACTGGTGGGGGCAGAGGAATCTCAGGCAGACACTCAGCTGCCTGGGCACCCCAGCCCAGAAGCCCCCCATGGTGGGGGAGACCAGGCAGCCACACAGCTTAAGGTCGAGGATGAGGATGGGGCACAAGGGCAGGGGGAGCATGAGCTGCTGCAAGAGCCCCTGATGGTTCTGCAGGGGACAGGATTGGGGCAGGGAGATGGGTCTGGGGCAGAGGAGCAGCCAGGAGCTGAGGCCCATGAATTCAGCACTGGAAGGGGGGGTCCTGCTCCTCTGCCTGTGATGACATTTGGGGTGCAGAGGCCAGGAGGGGAGGTGAATGGAGATGTAGGGCACCCAGAGGAAGATGGGGAGCTGGAACTGGTGCAGGGAGAGGGCAGCAAGGAGGATGGGCTGATCCTGGTTAAGTGTCAGGGCCTGGAACTGGCAAAGGCAGAGGATGCCTGGACAGACAGGCAGCTGCCTGGGGGTGCCAGCCCAGAAACCCCCCTGGCAGGGGAGGGTCCAGCAGCGCTGCAGCTGGTGGAGGAGGCTGAGGATGGAGCACGAGGGCAGGGGGAGCATGAGCTGCTGCATGAGCCTGTGCTCGATCCACAGGGACAGGGGGCTCCTGAAGGCATGCAGCCCTGGGAAGAGGCTGAGAGCCTGGCTGTGCTGGGGGACCAGAGCTCTGATGCCAATGTGTCACTACTTTTGGAGATGGAGGAGCTCAAATCAACCCCAGGAGGGGGCACAGAGGCAGCTCTGCAGCCTCCCTGTGAAGCTGGTTATCTGGATACAGAGCAGGGAGGGAGCCTGGCTCCAGATGTGCAGCCCCTGGATCAGCTGGATGCTCCAGAGTCAGTAGAACAGGGGGAGGCAGAGGATGCCCAGGCAGACAGGCAGCTGCCTGGGGGTGCCAGCCCAGAAACCCCCCTGGCAGGGGAGGGTCCAGCAGTGCTGCAGCTGGTGGGGGAGGCTGAGGATGGGGAAGAAGGGCAGGGTGAGTGTGAGCTGCTGCAGGAGCCTGAGCTGGAACCACAGGGACAGGGGCCAGGTTTGGATGTGCAGCCCTGGGAAGAGGCTGAGAGCCTGGCTGTGCTGGGGGACCAGAGCTCTGATGCCAACGTGCCGCCACTTTTGGAGATGGAGGAGCTCAAATCAACCCCAGGAGGTGGCACAGAGGCAGCTCTGCAGCTCTGGAGTGAGCAGGAAGGGAGTCTTACTCCAGATGTGCAACCCCTGGATCAGCTGGATGCTCCAGAGTCAGTAGAACAGGGGGAGGCAGAGGATACCCAGGCAGACAGGCAGCTGCCTGGGGGTGCCAGCCCAGAAACCCCCCTGGCAGGGGAGGGTCCAGCAGTGCTGCAGCTGGTGGAGGAGGCTGAGGATGGAGCAGACCTGGCACCCCTGGGCCCAGCTGGGATGCAGGAAGGGGAGCAGAGCCAGACTCCTGGCTTGGGGGGTGGTCTGCATGCAGCTCACACCGCAGACGTGTGGGAGGGGGCTGCTGGTGCACATGTGTGTGTGTCCCCTGAGGCCACTTTACATCCTGAGCATGCTGCTGAGGGTCCTGGTGTGAACATGATGCTGGGAGCACTCACTGGGGCAGATGGGCAGATCCCAGAGGATGCCCAGACACTGGAAATACCACAGGGAGAGGGGAATGATGCAGAGGACAGGCCTTTGGATGGAGCTCAAGCTCTGGAAGCAGTACAGGGAGGGAGGCTGGAGGCAGGGGAGAGGAGTTTAGTTGGCACTCAGACTCTAGGGATACAGCATGGCCATGGTGACGATGGCCTGCCTGTGCTGGTCTCCAAAGTGCCATTACAAATCAGCACACTGCAGCTGCAAAGGATGATGCAGGAGGATGTTCTCGTTCCAGATCCATGGCAGCTAGGTGGTTCGGGACAGGCAGCCCCAAGTGAGCTTCAGGAACAGGTCTCAGCACAGAGAGATAAGGGGAAGCTTCACACTGCCTCCCAGCAGCCGCCACATGTGATGGAAAGGGAGCAGGGAGCTACCAGACCTGCTGAGCCTCCAGAACAAGAGGTGCCACCAGCAACAACCCTTCACACAAGGGTCCAACAGGAGGAAGGTGCTGAGAGTGATCAGTTGGGGATGGTCCTCAGAAACAGCTCGCTGAGGGATGCTGCCATCATCAGCGTGCAACCTCAAAGGCAGCTCCTGGGAGAGCAGAGCCAAGACCTCCTCACTGGTCAGCAGGAGAAGCAGCAAGAGGCTGGGTGGAAAATGAGCCATGAAGGTGGGCACAGCCCAGGAGTTCCAGGGCCTGTGAGTGCAGCTGGGGCAGAAGCTGCCCCAAGGAGTTCTCCAGAAGCTTTCCTGGACCCAGACCACCTCTACAACGTGCTGTTCGTTGGGGACTCCCACGTGGGCAAAACCTCGTTCCTCTACCGACTGCACGCAGACGCCTTCAACCCACACCTCACCGCCACAGTAGGTAGGTCTCCTCCAGTTCCTCTCCCACATGGCTCTGAACTTGCTTCACAATTCTTCACAATTCCTTTTCCTCCACCCCACGAGCTGCTGGAGACCATCACATGCATGTTAGGGCTCAGACCTGCCCCCAGTCCACCAAATTCACACACCTGGATGCTCCTGAGCAGGCTGGTCCTTCTTGCCCTCTCCAGGGCACCAATACCAACAGTCCTAGCACTCTTCTCTCTGCTTTATTCTCCTCTCTTAGCCAGCCTGGCTTTATCCACCATGAGATTAGAGACCTTCCCAAAATCCAGCCATCAAAGATCTAAAAGCTGGAGGTTCACTTAGGACCAAGCCCGCTTGAGCTGCAGCCTCACCTGCCCCATGCACCTTCTCCATCCATCCTCCTGTCACCAGGATGAACTCTACAGTATCCAAATATCCCTTTTTGTGCCTCCTAGGGCTGGATTATCAGGTCAAAAACCTTGTTGTGGATAACAAGTGCTTTTCTCTCCGCCTGTGGGACTCAGCTGGCCAGGAGAGGTAAGGTGCTGCGCTAAGGGGGAGCAACCTCTGCTCGGGTTCTGAGGCTTTGCTTTGGTAGTTCAGTGGAAGTGAATGTTCCTGGCTTTGCTGGGCAAAGGAGGGGTTTGTATACGAAGGGACTCTGCACAGTGTGTCACCTGATAAAGAATAATAAAGGAAGTAATTAAGATAAAAATAAGCACTTTGCACGGCCGCTGCGCTCAGGCCAGGAGCAAAAGCAGCATGGGGAGGGGGGGGGGTTTGTAAGTGTGTGTTTCCAGCTTTCCCACTGGGATTTCAGGTTGCTTCTAGGTGAAACCTCCTTAGACCTTCTCAGTGACACTAACCTGTGTGCAGGTACCGCAGCATCACCAGGCAGTACTTCCGGAAGGCGGACGGGGTGGTGCTGATGTACGACATCACCTCAGAGTATTCCTTCTCTGATGTGAGGTACTGGCTGACCTGCATCCAGGTGGGTTGAAGCAGGGAAACCTCGTTCTATCCTCAAGGCCTTGCAACTCTGGGGGTGCTGGTGGGTGGCAGGGTGGCCATGAGCCAGCGGTGTGCCCTGGGGGCTGAGAGAGACAATGGGATCCTGGGGGCATCAAGAGGAGTGTGGCCAGCAGGTCACAGGAGGGGATCCTCCCCCTCTGCTCTGCCCTGGTCAGGCCCCACCTGGAGTGTTGTGTCCAGTGCTGGGCTCCCTGGGATCAAACAGCCAGGGATCTCCTGGAGAGAGTCCAGAGGAGGCTACGGAGATGCTGAAGGGCCTGGAGCATCTCCCGTGTGAGGAAAGGCTGAGTGAGCTGGGGCTGTTCAGCCTGGAGAGAAGAAGACTAAGGGGGGACCTGATTAATGTTTATAAATATCTTAAGTATGGGATGCAGGGGGAAATGGCCAGCCCCTTTTCAGTGTCTGTGGGGACAGGACAAGGGGCAATGGCTGCAAATTGGAGCACAGGAAGTTCCACACCAATCTGGGGAAGAACTTTTCCCCAGTGAGGGTGAGGGAGCCCTGGGACAGGCTGCCCAGGCGGTGTGGAGTCTCCATCTCTGGAGAGATTCCAGCCCCGTCTGGACACCGACCTGTGTGACCTGTCCTAGGGACCCTGCTTTGGCAGGGGGCTGGACCCATCAGTTCTCAAGGTCCCTTCCAACCCCTGTGATTCTGTGGACTGGGGGTGACTCCGACCAGTTAGGGATGGAGATCTGGAGGTGACCAAGCCCTCTGGTAAAGGGCATTCACTTTGCTTTCATTAGAAAAGAGGTTTTCTTGGATTTAGATTCAGATACTGAGAATTTTTTGCTGTTGTTTCGGGGTGATTTATAGCTCCAGGGCTGGAGGTTGGTGGCCCTTCCTGTGGCAGGGGATTGGAGCTCTGTGATCCTTGGGGTCCCTTCCAACCCAGCCCAGTCTGGGATGCTATGATCTGCTAGCATCATTACACTAATGATCAGCTTTTCAAAAATTAAAGAGTGCAGAGGACTGGGGAACATTGGAAGTGAGATTGGTAACATGTGGAGTCCTGGGAAATGGGAGGTGACCTGTGTGTAATGAAAAACTTCTGGGCAGAGATTTCCAGTCCAAGTCAGTGCTTAAGAACATGGGAACACAACAGGATGTGCCTTGCTCTGTGCCTGTAAATCTCAGCTTGCCAAGCATCTTCTGGAGGGTTCTTGAGGTCAAACACAAAGTGAATTCACTACAAGGGGAACTCACCCTGTGCTCTGCCCTCTTAACAGACCAGGACAGGTGATGGAAGGGGGAAAACCCCATCCCTTTCCTAAATGCTGTTAAACTAGTTTAAGAATTTTAAGGGTTTGTTAACAGCCCAAGTCTGTGAGCATCCTTCACAGTGCTCCAGGATCTGTCTGGAGCGTGTGGCCAGCTGGGATTTGGGGTGGTTCAGATGTGCTCCTGACTCTCTGCTCTTTAATTACTCAGGAAGGAGCAGAAGATGGAGTTGGGATTCTGCTTCTTGGGAACAAAACCGACCGCGCTGCAGAGAGACGGGTCCCTACGATGGAGGGGGAACGCTTGGCCAAGGTAGGCTAAGAGCATGGCCCTGCTGAAGCCTGCTGTGCCCCCAAGCTAGGCAGGGACAGCTAAGGATGGATGCCACCAGCCTGAGGAGCTGGGGAAAGGTGAAAGCCCTTAATTTACCTTCTGTGCATCAGTAGTCAGCAAAGTGATGTCTGACCCCATCTTCCACCCTTCCCTGCCTTGCTTTCCCCTTCCTGTTTGAGTTTGGACTCAGCACCCCCCCAGTAAAGCTGTTTATGGAGCTGGATCCATGAATCAAAACGTTTTTCAGCTCTACTTACCTGTGCCATGGTGTCTTGAACCTTCCCAGCATCAGAGAAATAACAATAAAGCCACCCAGCTCTGTCCTGTTTTAAAGATACTGGAATACTTAAAGCACAATTAAGCTCTTCAAATGGAGTTGGCAAATAAAAATGGGGTGAGAAGAGTCACTTTTACTAAATTAACTGTAAAGCTTAAGGGATTTGGGCTGGTTTTACAAATGGAGGCAGCAGGACAAGGGGTTGGATGCTTCCCCCCCCAACCAGGCACTGGCAGGCACAAAATACCTGGGAATATCTCATTATATCTCCATATTCACTCTGCTAACCAAAGGGCATCACTGCTCCTTCTGTCAGCCTTTTCCTTGGTGTTAAAAGCTGATGTTGTAGCCACAAGAAAAGCTGGATTTCACCCTCCTATTCCAGTATTGAGTTGTTTCCTCAAGCCCCTCCTGGTTCTTCTTGCCTGTGACTGTCCCACAGCTATTTACTCCTACATTGAGCCAATGCAAGAGACTGTTCCATGTGTATCTGGGCTCTGTGTCTTCCAGGAGCATCAGCTCATGTTTTATGAATGTAGCGCTGCCTCGGGCCACAACGTCTCCGAATCCATGGTCAGCTTCGTCAGGTGAGGCACCTGCTGGGGTTTTGCAACCTCTCCTGAGCTTAACAGGCCCTCTCCTGCTTTTTTAAACTCTAAATGCCACTGTGTTACTATCACTTGAGACTCCACGTGCCCAAACATCAGGGAAAACTCATGTGCACGGCTGGGATGAACTGGGGAGAGAGAAATGTCTCCTGGACCATCAGTGGTGCAAGGAGATTGATAAAACCCTTTCCAGGATGCTGCTGATTTCTCCTTGGGTTGGCTGCAATAAATTCAGTCTGTGAATTGGTTTAGGTTGGCTTTATTTTTCCTAGCAGAGCCTGTGGTTCTTGGATCACCCTGAGCTGGAAGGTTTTCTGAGCTGTGTCCTTTACTGATGCTTGTCAAGATAATAACAGCCCAAAATAGAGGGGAAACACCTGGCTTATTTGCCTTCCTTTCCTCCCAGGTTGCTGAAAGCTCGTGAAGATGAATTAAAAAATAAGGTGGCAGAGGAACCAAGGCCACCCCAGAAGAAGAAGGGCTGCTGCTAGTGATGGACAGACACCCACCCACTCCCTGGGGTTTTAAGCATCTCTGCTCCCCGTGTGTCTGCCTTGCCTGATCTGCCTCGGATGCTGCGAGCAAAAGGTGCTGTGGAGGAGCTGGCTGTCACCCAGCCCCTTCCCTGCTCATCTCCAGTGATTATCCTAGAGCACAGGAGCCCTCCAGAATCTTTGTTGGGAAACTTATTGCTTCCTTTTGGAGGCAAAACCCCCCCAAAAAACCCTAAGGAAAGAGACAGAAAAGGAACCCGGCTGGATCTGAGATGCTGGAATGACACTGGATGGAGCAGGGAGTAAACTCCAGTCTCAGGATAAAAGAAATGAATTCCCTGGTGTGTAAAACTGTGGGGTTTAGGGCCATCAGTGACTTCTTCTGTTCCAGCTTTACAGTCTGATCGGATTTGATGTGGAACAATGAAACACGTGGCATCACCTAAACACACTTCTGAAGCCTCTTCAGTTAGGCAAGCCCAAGCTGGCTCTTCTCTTCCCTGGGTTATCAGGCCAGTGAGCAGTAACAGGTCTTGACAGAAAAGACTACTAAAACCCTCTCAAAGTAAGTTGAAAGCCCCAAGTGCACACCCTGGGTAGCAGAAGCAGCGCCGGGGCGGTGAGCTGGGTTGGATAAAGCTCCTGGCACGGTGCTGCTCCTGGAGTGGATCCTTTGCACCATTGCAGCAAATCTCAGGGCGAGCAGGGAAGGACAAGCTGCTGCACCCTGTCTGTCCTTCTGCAGAGAGATGGCTTCTTCACAGAATCACAGCAGCACCAGGTTGGAAAAGACCTGTAAGATCATCAAGTCCAACCGTTCCCATCCTGTGCTGACCCAGATCCCTGAGCACCTCATCTCCCCTCTGTTAAACACCCCCAGGGGTGGGGACTCAGCCCCTCCCTGGGCAGCCTGTGCCACAGCCCCACAACTCTGCCAGGGAAGAACTTTTCCCCTCCCATCTGCTCTGACCCTGCTCTGGGGCAGCTTGAGCCCATTGCCCCTTGTCCCATCTCCTGTCCCCTGGCTGAAGAGACCCTCGCCCACCTCTCTGCACCCTCCTGGCAGGGCAGTGGAGGTGGGGAGAAGGTCTCCCCTCAGCCTCCTCTTCTCCAGGCTGAACACCCCCAGCTCCCTCAGCTGCTCCTCAGAGGATTTGCCCTCCAGCCCCTTCCCCAGCCTGGTTGCCCTTCTCTGGACTCACTCCAGGACCTCAATGTCCTTCTGATGGTGAGGAGCCCAGAACTGGACCCAGCACTCGAGGTGCAGCCTCACCAGTGCCCAGTCCAGGGGCATTACTTCTTCAGGAAGCACTGAATCAGTTCTAAAAGCCAGCATGAAAAAATCTCAGCAGGCACATGTCGCAATATCAGGGTTTGTTGTTGGGTTTGTTTTTTTTTTTCTCTTCACAGCTTGATGCAGAGAACTCTATTTTTGCAAACACAGACCAAATAAATAAGAACCCAAGTGTTGTGTTTTAGTAGCTTTATGTATTGCACAGGTTGCCTCATCTCCCAGCAGTTCAACAGCTGTAAATCCAGACTGTGCTTACACACAGATTTCAGGGGGAAGATTCTGCTCAGGTGGGTTTGGTTTTTGTTGCCATTATTATTTATATGTATAATATGGCAAAGTGTAATAGTAGCTGGGTTCTGCTTTATAAAAAATACAGTAACAGCAAGAGGTGATTTTCTAATAACACTATATATATATTTATTAATTTTTAAAGTAGTATGCCTGGATGTTTCTGAGTGTTTCTGCTCAGCCTGCTGCTCGTGGCAGTCCCCAATGGGTAGCAATCACAAATCTGTGAGAATCTGTAGGAATAAAGGCCTGAGGAACCTGGGACTAATGTCTCCATGGACAGGAAAAGTTGCAGTTTAGGTTTAGTCTTCATCAGACACTGACAGATCTCCCTGGGATGCAGGGAGCTGGGTGAGAGCAGCTTCCCTGGCTCTGCTGCTCACAGAATTAGGCCTTTCAGTGGGGCCAGCTCTGTGTGATACCCCAAAGCACTGAGTGCCAACAGCATTGATCTGCAGATGGGGATGCACAGAGATGCTGACAGACCAAGCTCGTGCTCAGAAGGTTCTGGGCTTTACTGGGTAGAGCCCAACTTTGTGATGTGGGGATGCCTTTCAGAGATGAGTTCTCTCCTCTGCACGCCCCATCTCACAGCTCCACCACCTCTGTACCACTAAAGCTCCCATCCCCTGTGTGCCTGCCCCCTGACACAAGCCATCCTCCCTGGGCTCCACCACTGATAGATGATGCAATACATTCATAGTCCCATTCCATCGAGCCCTATTTACCATCTTTCACTCTAAAATGCTTTTACTGATGGAGCAGTGGCAACAGCCTCAAGACCACAGCTCCTCAGGAAGAGTTTATGTGACTCCAGTAAAATCTGTGCCTGGATTCAGTATTTGGGGCATCTAATTGGCTTTTTTGGGGGGGAAAGGGGCCACATCTTCACTCCTTCTGCTTTCCTGTTTTTAAATAACTGGCTTTTTTGGGGGGGGAAAGGGGCCACATCTTCACTCCTTCTGCTTTCCTGTTTTAAAATAACATAAACCCACACACATTTTGCAAGGCTGGTCTGTGATAAGAGAAGCACCATTTCAGCTCGATCAACCCAAAAAGGTTCTTTTTACTGGGTCTGCAAGGGTTCCCAGCCACATGTACACCAAAGCCACCCACCAAACCCCTTGGGATTATGTGCTGAAGATGCTGCTTTACCGAATGGCAGCAGGATTGTGCCGAACGATGGTTTTATTCGCTCGGAGTTGAGGTGGCTGAGGCTGCGTTTTCCCATTAGATGGCAGCAAATGCAGCAGTACCTTCGAACTGCAATATCGCTGCTGCAAAGAAAGACCAGGAAGCTTGAACAGGGCCCAGAAAGAGAGATCAGCAAAAGAAAAAGGCTTCCCAGAAGAGCAGACAAAGAAATATCTCACTCCATGCAAAATCACGCCTAGAAAAGGAAAAGGATTGAGTTGGTGCCAAAAGCTGTTGCATAAAACGAGTGTTACTCCACTCCAGCTCACCCCTCCAAACTGGGAAATGAATTTTTCATTGTCAGGTTGAGAGAAATGCCAGGAAGGCAATAAAGCATGTCAGAAAAGCCACGGTCAGCGTGTTGCATTTGAGAGCATCTTTCACCTTCAATAATTCACGATTCCAGCAGATGTTCCCACTCCAGCAGCAAAGGGACGGCTCGTTGGCAAGCAGTTAAACACATACATGAGTATTTGGAGGAGGATCAAAGTCTGAGATATTAGTAGCAACAGGGAAATATATATTTGTTTGGGCCACAGGAATGTGTTTTTTTTAAAAATCAGGTTGTTTCCCTTTGAGCTGTTTGTAGTTTCAAGGAGAGACTTAGAGGAGCTGCCCCAGCCAAGCCAAGATTGCAGAAGGTCTCAGATACCAGCCCAGAGTCAGCAGGTGTTTAGCACCATCTCGCTTTGATGCACCCAGCTTGAAAAGGGGGAAACCCAGGCGAGCTCCTGACTAGTAGAAAGAAATCATCAGCCAACAATTCCCGCGCCCCAGACACTGGGGCTCAGGTCTTGCCCAGCAACATCCCCCAGAACTTCACCATATTCCCCTCCAAAGCCAGTAAAATCAGGACACAGAGACCGTCCTGCCTCATGCACTGGGATTGACAGGGCAGGAAATTCGAGCCTGATAAGAGGAAGTACTTTTTCTCACAATGTTTAATTAAACTGCAGAATTCATCACTCCAGGAAGTTGTTGAGGTTGAGAAGTTAAACAAGGCTGAAAAGGGACCGGAGAGATAGATACCAAAAACACCCATCACAGCCACAACCCAAAGTGACTCTGAAAAGGCACTGAACTGAAATTAAGGACCAAAGCCTGTGCCTGAACCCCCTGGGTCCTGCTTTCTTCCAAGCTTTTCATGCCAGGAGTGGCTCTGGGGACCTCTGCTTGCTCCATCTCCCAAGCCCTTTAGTCCTGGAAGCCTTTCCCACACTTTTTTGGGCTTTCCCACCCTTTTTAGGGAGTCAACACCCCATGCGTGGTCACTCGAGCTGTGGAAACAGGCATCCATGTCCCCATGGGGCTGGGGGTAAGTGAGGTTCACCGGGTCTTGGTGGGGAGCACAAATGCAGCTCAGTGGAGCTGGAGGACGGATGGGGCTGCTATAGGGTCTGGGGGGCTGTCAGGGGTGCTGTGGGGAGATGCTGGGCTCTTAGGGGGTGCTTAGGGGTGGAGAAGGGTCTCAGATACTGTGGGATCTCTTGAAGGATCTGGGGGCACTGTGGTTTCCAAGGGGTGCTGGTGGGGATGGGGAGGTCTCAGGTGTGCTGTGGGCTCAGGTGGGTGTTTGGGGGGGGGGGTGTCTCTTAAGGTTACTGGGGGGCGTCTGAGGGTGCTTGGAGGCTCAGGTGGTTGTAGGGGAAGATGTGTGGGGAATGAGGGGTCAGGCAGGTGCTGGGGGATATCTCAGAGCGTTCCTGGGTTCAGGTGGGTGCTGGGGCGGGGGGAGTCTTGGCGTTCCCGGGGTGCTGGGGGCATCCACGGACTCAGGGGGATGCTGGGGGGAACCCCTCCGCCCCCGGCTCAAATGGGTGCTGGGAGGCCCTGGGTTCTGGTGGGTGTCGGGGTGTCTCAGGGCCACCGGGGGGGAGAGCTGTGCATCCCGGGGGGGTCGCAGGGCCGCCAGCGGCTGCTGCGGTACCGGGAGCAGCCCGGGGCTGGGCCGGGTCACGGCGGAAGCAGGAAGCGGGGGGGCGGCCCGGCCCGGCCCCTGGGCCCGCCTCCATCGCGGGCGGGAGGAGCCCGGAGCCGGGCGGCGGAGCGGGGCAGCCGCCGGGCGGTGCCGGGGTGAGGCCGGGGGTGGTTGAGGGGGGAGGGGGAGGAACGGGCCGGGCGGGAGTCGGAGGGGATCCGGAGCACCGGGCGGGCCGGGCCTTGGCCCTTCACGGTGGGCACGGGCCTGGTGGGGCTGGCCGGGCCTGGCGGGGCTGGCCGGGCCTGAGCGAGGCCCTCGCCAGGCGCCCAGCTGCGGGGGTGGGGCTGTTTGCTGCTTCGTTTATTGATTTTTAAAATTAATAATAATAATAAATAATAATAATAATAAAATCCTGGCGGGAGCTCCTCTGGTTCAGAGAGAAACGGGGGCGATGCCGTGGCTGGGGGGTGTCACTCTCCGGGGGGAGACCTGACCCGCACCCCCACAGCCCCCGCCAGCAGGGCCGAGGGAGGCAGATAAAGGGTGTTAGGGCAGACGAGAGTGTGTTTTTATGTATATCGCCACATTCACCGGCAAAGCGGGCGAGCTTTTCCCTTCTAAAGACTCCTCCACCAGCGTTGTTGGTCTCTAAACATTGCTCTCTGCAGCCTGGCTCCAAGCACCTGCCGTGCATGGGGTTTGGGGCAGGATGGGGTGCTTGGGTGGAAGCCCTTTGGGCCAAGAACCGTCGCTGTTCATGTCTGTAGAGAGAGCCTTTTATTGCTCCTGAGGTGGTGGAGTTAATAAGAAATTAGAGATAACATATGGGTTTAAAAGGCCTGTGTGTGAGGGGCTGCTGTGTGTGAGGGATGAGCCTCCTTCAGTATGTGTGGGTACAGTAGCCTGTTGTTGTGATTTTGTTGGTTGCATTGTGGTGACAGGAAGGGAAATAAGGGATTGTTATTTGGGTTTTAAGGCTTTATCTGTTCTCAAAACAATGTGGGAGCATAAGGCTTTATTTCCTAGCTGAGGATGTGGGTTAGTTCCTCTTGAGTTTGTCAAGGAGCTGCGCTGGGTTTTTAGTGTCGGTGACTTGCAGGGATTGTCTGTGAAGGGGTTTGCTCAGAGTGGGGCACAAAGTAGAAGTGGGAGAACTGGGATGTATCTCAGTGTTTTGTCATAGTAAGATGCTTCTGCTGTTTGGGAAGGGTGAAATCGCCGTGTTTGAGAGCGTTTCTGTAGGGGTTAGGTTTTAAAATGGTTCCAGGTAGATCCTGTGAGTGGAGAAGCTTTGCAGAATCTGCTGGAATTCAGCACGGGAGAGCTTCACAGGTGAAAGTTTTGGCACACAGGAGCCAGAGGAAGCTAGATAACCTTTCAGACCATTTAGCACACCAGTCACAGCATCAAGGCAACTGGAGTAAACATAAAAGCTGGGGGGGGCGGGGGAAGGCATTTAATATCCTGCAGATGTGCTGGCTCTTGCTTGTTATATGAATCAGGGTATTACATAAATGAAAGAGTTAGTAAAGCAATGTACTGTTTTTATAGAGCCAGGTGCTTCACAGACAAGAAAATGTTCCTGCCTTGGAGGGCTTATGAGATATTATCGATCCAACCTGCTGTGGGGCAGCTTTGCCAGCCCATGGGGCTGCTGGGGTGGTAAGATCTGGGACAAATATTTGTATGGAACGCAAGGAATGGTGGTAGGACAGGGCCAGGAGCTAATTAACCTGGCAATCTAGTGCAGCGTGTTCTCACTGCGTGCTGGGGGTTAGGTTTTAATTTGGCATTTTGCTCTTGTGGTGTGTCTAAGGCTGTGGCAAGATATTTGACACTGATGTTAGTATAACATCTGACATTAACTGCTCCAGTTGGATGCTTAGGCAGCTGCTGACCAAACAAATAGGGGTTATTTTTCAGCCAGATGATTTTCCTGATCTGATTCACCATGTGACCACATAAACAAATGTGCAAGAGCAGAATGAGGAGTCAATCCTGGGGGTAGAGGAGCAATTGCTGAAGCTGGGGGTTCTGCTGAAAAGTGGGGTGGGGTTTTTTTCCCTGAATCTACACCCTAGCATTGCAAAAAGAAAGAATATTAAAAGTGCAGTGTTTTGAGTTCTGACCCATAGTTTAGGAGCTGTCTGGCAGTTCTTTGAAGGCAAATTAGATTTCAAGTTTGGCTACCTAAAGAATCTTACTCCTTGATATATACACATGTGTATACAGATGTTGATGGGTGATTTGTCCTGTGGGAGCAGCCAGAATGAGTTCATGGTACTTGCCAGCTTGTTCTCAAGTGAGGAAAAGATCTGTGCTTCTAAAATGCAGGCTGAGCCCTGAGGTGCCTGCAGAGGAGACCTGTGTGAATACTGTACAGTGACAGACTTTGCTGAGTGAGGTGATGAACTGGGTGAAGCAGCTGGTTCCTGGTGTCAGTGTTTGGAGTGAAAGGGGGTCAGGAGCTGGATTTCCCTTGTGAACTTGGGTGTATTGGTTGTGTTTCATGAGGTTTGTATGTGCTGGGCCTCAGGCCGCTTCCAGGGCGATGCATCACTAAACCGTGTCTCTCCAGAAAGATTTTCCAGTTGTCCCAGTTTCATCCAGGTTAGTTTTCCCAGCTGAGAAACAAGAAGCAAAGCAAGACCTCACAGATGCTGTCCTTGTCCCAGCAGTGTTTCTCCAGGGCTCAGTGTCTCTCTAACAATGGCACGCTCACGTTGGCAGCTATAGGCTTGTCCAGCCATATCGCTGCATCTTTTCTTCAGCCCACCTGCCACTCTGTGTCAGGCATGGGAGGGACAGAGGAACACATTTCTCCTCATGTTTATCACTCATAGGTAAAGAAGGGAGCAGAGAAACAGGAGGGGAATCAACTTTTTAGAGGGGTAGATAATGGCAGGACAAGGGGGACGGATTAAAGCTAAAGGAGGGAAGGTTTATATTAGAAATTAGGGGGAAGTTCTTTGCAGAGAGAGTGGTGAGGGGCTGGAACAGGCTGCCCAGAGAGGGGGTGGGTGCCCCATCCCTGGGGGTGTTCAAGGCCAGGTTGGAGGGGGCCCTGGGCAACCTGGTGTAGTTCCAGGCCTGGAGGTTGGTGGCCCTGCCTGTGGCAGGGGGGTTGGAGCTCTGTGATCCTTGGGGTCTCTTCCAACCCAGACCAGTCTGGGATTCTATAGGTGTGTTTCTTACAAGCTTCCCCACTGAAATTTCATGACAGGAAATGATTTGCTGTCAGATGCCATTTTTGTCCCTGTCTGGTGTTCACAGTGCCATCCTTGCTGGGCTATTTGGTTCTGTGGTGTTTCCCTGTGTGAATGACCTGCAGGCAAACTTTCAGAGGAACCTAGGAGCTTTTGTTGCCTGCAGAGCATGCTGCTATCACGTTACTGTTACTCAATAATCAGTTGGCCTGGACATAAGGTTGCAAAAATTTAAACAAGTTGTAAACTGTTGAACTTTGCCCCACACATACTGCTTATTTCTTTGTCCTGTTCCTACTGCTGACAGGGGATTTAATGAAAACAAATCTTAGGTTAAAATAAGCAACTCAAATTATAGTGCAGGAGAGCTTAGCTTGGCTACTGTGTGTGATGATCAGCTTTGTATTGCTGGCTCTTGTACTCGGTGAGCAATCGCTTTATGGGATGGATTCATCTGGGGTAGATGAATAAATGGAGTTTCATTGATTTCTGGGAAGCTTTGTTCATTTACATAAGCTGCAAATCTCACCCAGTTCTTCTCTTGTCAGGAGATTTCACGGCTTCTTTCAGTCCCTGGGAGATCCAGAAGGAGCAGAGACTATTAGGGCTGCAGCTGAATGTTTTGCCTTTGGCTGCAGAGAGGTTTGCACCAGAGAAGCCTTCCTCCTCACCTAGACATCATGATGCTCCTGTGATCTCTGCACTTGCTGGTGTTGAGCTGTATGGGTGGAGTGTGTTAACATCCTGCATCTCTCCGCAGGGATTTCTCATCGGAGGCCATGGAGCTTTCAGCCAATGAGCTCAGCATTTATGACAAGCTCTCAGAGACGATTGATCTGGTGAGGCAGACTGGCCATCAGTGTGGTATGTCAGAAAAAGCCATCGAGAAATTCATCAAGCAGCTCTTGGAGAGAAACGAACCCCAAAGGGGACCTCCCCGCTACCCTGTCTTAGTGATTCTCTACAAGGTAAGGTGTCTTCTGTCTGTGCACAGACTGTTTTGAGGGTTGGAGTTCTCCTTTTACACCTTTTCTTTCCCCTGGCAATTTCTTGATGATTTTTTGGGAGCTCTTTATTTAAAGAGCTGTGAAGTGTAGCTTGCTTCCTTGGTCCCGTGAGCTGGTTTGAAAACAGAAGACAGCTGACCAAGATTTAGAATTTCTCATGTGTGTTGAAAGTTGTAACATATCCATAGCTTCCTCTCCATAAATTATTAAAGAATGAGAAGTGAACTGATTCTTCAGGCAAAGATTCCCAGTGTCAGCATCCTCGTGGAAATGGGAGGAAGGAGATCTTTAAAGTTCAGGGTTGAATAATGAGGAGATCCAGGTTCTGTTTCTGACCCTGTCACGAGCTTCTACCTGTCTTTATTCTCCTTCTAATCTATGAAGTAAGCCTGTTGGTGTGCTGCTTGATGCTGTAAAAATGTTTTAAGGCCCTTAACTAAAAGATGCTGTAAAAATTTTGCAAAGTGGATGGAAGGGTGCAGTTAGGTAGGCTCGAGATGTTCATCACAAGGATGAAAAGCTTCCCTCTGGCATAATACTCAGTGATATTTCAGCATCATCATTACAGAGTAATGAAAAAAATTCAGGCTGCTTCCTCATGTCCTATAAAAAGCTTTAAAACACGACAGGAGAACGGGAAACCAGAAATGTTGAACTTTCAGCTTCTGTTCTTGTTTTTGCTGTTGACTCAGTTTGACTTTGGCCAGGGGAGGAAATGCCTCATGTCATCTCTGTCAGGCTTATTTGGGATCCCAGGCTGGAGGGAGAGAGAGGAGCTGGTGCCAACTCTGCCACAGTGTTTCGAGGCTTGACGGATGTTTGTGAAAAGCCTTGAAAACCTTGGGCAAGAGGCATGGCAGCAGTGCAGGTTTTTATTTGGTTAGGTGAGGACAATCGGAACTACCTGGAGATAATCCCCACAGAATCTGTGATCCTGTGTTACCCTCGTTGCTCTGGAGCTGAATTATTTGCAGGGTTAAAGTATAGGAATGGAGTTTGTGTAGCTTGGGTCTGAAGGCTGCTTAATTTCATCCATGGCCAACCCTAACAATAAAACTGAGTGACAGCTCAGTGTGTGAATAGCATTGCAGTTGAACAAGGAACCACAGCAAAAATTTGAGTGTTCATCCTAGAGCGTGCAGCCACAACCCTTTGATACCAGCCAGAAGGTGTGTCCTGTCATAAAATCATAGAATGGTATGAGTTGGAAGGGACCCCAAGGATCACAGAGCTCCAACCCCCCTGCCACAGGCAGGGACACCAACCTCAGGCCTGGAGCTACACAAGGTTGCCCAGGGCCCCGTCCAACCTGGCCTTGAACACCCCCAGGGATGGGGCACCCACCCCCTCTCTGGGCAGCCTGTTCCAGCCCCTCACCACTCTTTCTGTAAAAAACTTCCCCCTAATATCTAATCTAACCCTTCCTTCCTTTAGTTTTAATCCATTCCCCCTTGTCCTGTCATTGTCTATCCTTTTAAAAAGTTGAATCCCCTCCTGCTTATAAGCTCCCTTCAGGGACTGGAAGGCTGCAATGAGGTCCCCCCACAGCCTTCTCTTCTCCAGACTGAACAAGCCCAGCTCCCTCAGCCTCTCTCCATAGGGGAGCTGCTCCAGCCCTCTGATCATCTCCATGGCTCCTCTGAACCCTCTCCAACAGTCCCACATCCTTCTTGTGTTGGGGGCCCCAGCTCTGGACACAGGACTCCAGATGGGGCCTCACGAGGGCAGAGCAGAGAGGGACAATCACCTCCCTGTGCCTGCTGGAGGGACAGGGAGGTATCCTGACGGTGTGTCTTGTGCTGAAGACGCATCATTTCACTGCAGTACAACTAATTACCTGCCTGTTCCCTCTCACAGGGCCTGCTCACGCTGGGCTTGGTCTTGCTGACTGTTTACTTCGTGATCCAGCCCTACAGCCCGCTGCCGCCCGAAGCGCCGCTCTCCAAGGCCCATGCCTGGGGCTCCCTCATCGGTCACATCCGGCTGCTCTCTCTGCCTATTGCCAAGAAGTACATGCTTGAGAGTAAGGAATTAATTTCTCTGCTGTAACATAAGCCTAGCAAGAAATAGCAAGTTAAATACCAGCCATGCAAGTGATTTGAGTGTCTCCCTGGACACCCAGTAACAAATGTGTTGCTGGCATGGCACCACAGTTGCTTCTTTCCCTACCACTGTACTTAAAAATAGCATCCAGAATTCAAGCTAGGACACTTTCCCTTCCATTCATTGGGGCTGAAGCATATTTTATCTCTAACCTTATCATTTTCTTCTTGCTCATTCTCTTTTCCTTGCTTTTAACACTTCGGGTTTTTCCTTCCACAAGAGTTCCCTTTCCTCTCAAAATCTCTGCAGTTCTGAGAATCATGTGGAGAGAACTATGCTGGGTAAATGTCACCTCTTTTTGTTTTTTCCAAGAAAGAGGCAAAAACAGTTGGTCAACCAGATCTTGGTATCTGTGAGCAAAGTGTAGAAACCTCAACATGTGACCCAGGTTTAAGGAAAAGTGGGTTTTGCCAAGTGGTGTGTTGGGAAAGGGCTGTGTGGGCTCGAGAACACCCGCGTGTGCAGCAGTTAATGTGACATTAAGGGTCATGTGTGGTGTGAGGAAGCCAGATAAGTGGCTCCCTAATGAGGTGGTCCCAGCACTGGAGGGGAGTGTCATAGATTTTCATAGCCTGGCATAATAGAAATGGAAAAGTTTGAGGATTTCTCCTTCCCAGTTCATTGTTTCCACTGTGTTAAACTGGCAAATAGGTGTAAGCAGGGGCTCTGCCTCTTTGATAAACCACAAAGACTGGCAGTAATGATAAAGCTGGGAATTATTTTGAGCAGGGATGTGGCACAATGTTGATCATCCCTCAGCTCACTGTAAAAACAAACTGCTCTCTCTGTGCCCTCAGTGGGTTTATATTTAGCTCCAGCAGCTCATTGTGCTGGAGTTGTCTGGCCTGGCTCTGACCTTCCTGCCGGAGCTATAAAGGGCGCCCTGAAATGCCAGCGCCTTCTCTGTGTGTCTCCCTCTCTTCCGCTGACACCGGGGCTTTCTGTGGACTGGGGTTCGTATGGGTGGGACGGGGTATCCCCCATTGTTTGTCTCCTTCCTTAAACACTGGGATCTCAAAAACAAAGGTGAGGAGATGGCTCTGATAGCTCTTCCACACCAGTAGCCTGCGTTTCAGCGCTGACACAAGCGAACACCCCTCTGCTTAATGGATTAAAGCTGAAGGAGGGGAGGTTTAAATTAGGTATTAGGGGGAAGTTCTTTGCAGAGAGAGTGGTGAGGGGCTGGAACAGGCTGCCC
This sequence comes from Porphyrio hochstetteri, assembly GCA_020800305.1. Classification (NCBI taxonomy): domain Eukaryota; kingdom Metazoa; phylum Chordata; class Aves; order Gruiformes; family Rallidae; genus Porphyrio; species Porphyrio hochstetteri. The sequence goes on along the minus strand of CM036930.1, from coordinate 5,105,591 downwards.
AGAGAGGGGGTGGATGCCCCATCCCTGGAGGTGTTCAAGGCCAGGTTGGATGGGGCCCTGGGCAACCTTGTGTAGCTTCAGGCCTGGAGGTTGGTGGCCCTGCCTGTGTCAGGGGGTTGGAGCTCTGTGATCCTTGGGGTCCCTTCCAACCCAGACCAGTCTGGGATTTTATGATTCCATATGGAGAAGGAAACCAACAGCAACTTTAACACTCGTATTTGTTCAGTGAAATCTTGTTCAGAAAGTTGACAGGTTCCAAGGGCCCCCTGGGAGGGGGAGAGCCCAGGGAGGCACAGCAGCTGTGGCTATTGGGGCTGTCCCAGAGATGCTGGTGTCAACTTCACAGCTTGCTGCTGAACAGACTGTGGTAAAGCCATACAGCAGGGATTGGGAAGAGGGAGCTTCATGGTGTGGGGCCAAGTGGTCTCCCAAGCTATTTCAGCTCTGCCTTGTGCATGATGTAATGTTTTACCCTTAATTTTGGTCTTGTGGTTTGCTGAAGGGAATGAGTAAAGTGACATCTTGCTGCCCTGTTCATTGATGTAAGTGTAAGGCCAGGAGGTCTCAGAAGCAGGTCTCAGAAACAGGTCTCACACTTTGTGGAGCACACTTGCATAGTACAAAGCACAGTGCAAGGAGCCTGAGCAGCAGAGAAACCACTAACAAAGGGATTTGACATACAGACTCCTCTTCCTTTTTTTGTGTTGATCCTGATAGATGAAAATTTTGAGGGGGCTGAGGATGAAACTTGGAGCTTTCTGTGCTCAGGCACCAGTTCAAATCCAGCTCAGGCTGTTCCTGTTGGAAGCCACCTGTTAGCAGTTTGGAGGCTGCCTTGGCCCACCGGCAGTGCTGGCAGGCTTCCCCCGGCCACACGGCCCAGCGTGGTGCAGACAAGGCCTGGTCCTGGCTTGTGTGGGTGCATGGGTGGTCTGGTTTGATTCTTCCAGGCCTGAAGCCCCTGGGCAGGCAGTGGGACTGCGTGGGGCTGTGTTCTGCGGCCGTGCTGTCCCTCCTGAGGAGTTGTGGGCTTGGGGCAGCTTTCCTGTGTCCGGGATTACAGGTCAGAGCACAGTCCCCTGGTAGATGTGGGCTGAGCAGCCAGGTTTGTGTTGCAGAACAAGGGCAGCTCAGATGCCCGATATTCCCCAAGAGTTACAGCCTCAGGTTGTATAGCAGTGAGGCTTTGGGAGGAGCAGGGGTGCAGGGATCTGCTCCCCTCTCCCTCTGGTGCAGGGTGACCTGCCTTCACTCTCAACTCCAACCTCATCCCTTCCACCACGTGAGCCCTGCTGTGGATGACAAGGGCTGCCTGTCTGTTGGTGCCTGGGGGTGGACCTTTGCATGGCTGAGGTGAGGAGCAATGTCCACAAAGCTCTCTCTTGCATTAAGTTTATCGGATTAGGTCCAAAGTAAATTTCCTTTCTGCCTGCCTCTGCTCTGTTGCTTGCCTCCTTTCTCCCCCAAACCAATTCCCATATTAAAACTAATCTCCCCACCCTTTGTTTCTTCAAAGCTTGCTCTTAGACCCTTGGGTTTGGCATGAGTGCCTCTTTTTCAGCTGTTTTCCCAGGGCTAGGAACCAAGGTCCCTTCAGTTGGGGAAAAGCTCTGCGGAAATGTGGTTTGCATTTGCTCTTCCTGAGCTCATGTTTACAGGGAGCTCATGAAAGCCCCAGTGTGGGGTCATGCTGCCTGCTCCAGGCTGGGGGAACAATTCCTACTGCCTGAGTGTGCAGCTTGGGACAGATGGGTCGGTGTTTTGCACAGCCCCAGGGAGGTGGTGGGGTTTGCAGACCTCTGGGCTCTACCTGCTGTAAGGACACAGTGGATTTTGGGTGGGCATGTGGGTTAACTCAAGGCTTTCTAGCATTGTTCCAGGGAGGAAGTAGGGCCTGTGTAACTTGGATTACTTCCTCTGACATAGACTGGGAAGGACAAGTCATTCCCTCAGTGTTTCAGTTCTCTGGGGCAAGGTAGGGCTATGAGTACTTCCCTCTCCCCTGCAAGCACTGGGAAGTGATACAGTGAGCTCTCAAAGCCTGTGGTAACTGAGCCAAATGAAAAGGGGGTTTATATATATTTATTTATTTTCTCAGAAGTTTTAAAGCCACAGTGGTGATCACTTTCTAGTCACTCTACCTGTTTTTCAGTGGTTCTTCCCTTCACAGCTGTGTGACATCCTTATAGCTGTGTTAATACCTAAACAGAAATCTTGCTGTCAGCCAGCAGACAGAGCAGTGATGTGATGAGGAGAGTATTAAGCTGCTCTTACACTAACTTGAGTGCCTGCCCATGGTAAGTTCAGTCCTGGCAGCTGGAAAGCTCAATGGAGCATCAGTCAGTGGAGAACAGACTCTTGTCCAACAATGTGACAATCTGCACCTTGTGCTGACAAGAGAGGTTTGTAGTTAATTCAAGGAAAATCCAACTTTGCTTTTAATAATGAGACTTGGTCCTGACCACATGTATCCTACCCAGTTCAAAATCAACTGGATCAGGAGCTGCTCAGCACCCTTAAAAGCAGAGTGAAGCCCACATGCAGCTCAGTGGTGGAGAAGGGATCCTGTGTGAGTTACCCCCAGCTAGAGGAAGACTTCTTGTGTTAAAGAGAAAGGAGCTGTGCTGGAGGAGCTGCCTCCTCTTACTATAGCCCTGAAGTGTGTTTGTCTTTGCCACAGCTCTGTGCAGAAAGGGAGCATCAAGCATGCCTTTGTTACACGGGGGAGGACATTCTGCTTCCTGAGCTCAGTGTGGGTGAGGCAGGAAGGTTTTCAGCCAGCCTTTCCCCATCTGACCTGCTGGGCTCAGTGAGCCCCAGGAAGATGGTCCTGCTCTGAATGAAAGGGTTGTGCAACAAGGCTGCTTGAGAGGTAGAGCAAGGTCTGATTTCTAACTTCTTGCTGCCTTCAGCAGGGCCTGCTCTTGCTCACAAAGGATCTTTTTCCCCCCTTAGAAAAGTCCAGCTGGTTTTCTCTTGTGTGTGTGCATATTCTCCTACAGCCTGGCTGTGGGCTGGAGGATTTTGAGGTGTATGTGTGTGTGATGTGGGTCACAGCGCTGTGCAAGACTCCCTTCCACCCCCCTACAGCCACTGCTTTATCTGATCTGGGTTTGGGGTGTGTAAACAACCCTTTTATAATATAACCTGAGAGTGACCAATGACCCACGTGTTGGCTCATTCAAAGTGGAGGGGAAAGGCTGACTTTGCAGTGCAGGGTGGTGCCAAGCTGGTTTCCTATACTGCTTTACTTTGGCCTCTGTTCAGCCAGGGTACTGTTTATTTGGATTTGCTGACAGTAAACAAACTCTCAACTGACTGTGACAATCTGGAACATGAAAAATTCTCCCTTTTGCCTGTGTGTTTTGATGCCTCCAGAATTTCTTGTTTCCTCATTTGCAGAGCAAGTGAATTCCCACTTTGGGTTTGGTTCCCTGGAAGGAGAGTGATTGTGCCACACATGGCCTGTTGCAGAAGCATTCGGCAGCCTGGCAAAGGCCTCTTTGCACTGGTGACACAGACACCTTGAACCTTTCACACACTCAAGCCACCCTCAGGCAGCAACTGGGAGGGTTTTATGTCAAAAGCATGCTGTTCCTCCCAGCCAGACTGCTCATGCAGATACTGCTGGAGCAGCACAGGCTGCCTTTTAGGGTGTGGAACCAGAGGTGCAGGCTGGAGTGGACTTTGGAGGTTTTCCTGACAGCTTCCTCGCTGCCTTCAGTTCCCTAGATTGGTAGGTGCAGATTTCTCCTGGAAATAATACTCCTTTGCCCCAGTGGACTGTGAGTTCTCCTTGGGCTAGGCTGAGCAGGCTTGATTTCACAATGTCTCCTTGGATCAAAACCATTTTTGTGCTTTGCTGGAGATTGACTAATCCCCCTTCAGTTGCTGGAGCAGCCGTTACCCATTAGTGAAATGAATGAGCAGGTCCTCAAGCTGTTGACTTTTTACCCAGAACAAAAATAAGATGGTTCTTGATGGCTTCTTGATGGTTTCTTGATGGTTCATTTGTAGCTGTTGTTTTGCTGTTAGCTGTTCCTAAAAATGCCATGAACCAAACTGGGAGGTGGTGCTTCTCCTGGAATAAATGTATTCAATATACTCAGAGCTACAGACAAGTTCAGTGTGAGAAGGAGGTGAGGATCTTGTGCTGGACAAGGACCCTCATACAGATTTAAAACCCCACTGTGGTGCATTCCTTAATCAGGACTTCCACACTGCAATTAATAAACACTCCTTAAGATTCCTGTCTGAGTTCCTCAGGAGCTCATCAGTTGAGCCTGACTTTGGCCTGACATTTTAAGTGATCAGATTAATTTAAGTGATCAAATTTCAGCAAGGTGGAGCTTGAGAACCATTGCTTTTGGTCCAGGCACTCAGTGTCTCCTCTGACCTGTGCCTCACAGTAATTACAGATCTCTTAATTTCTCTCTCTGTAACGTAAGAATGATGAGATTTACTTGTGTCCTAGAGTATGACCATGAATTGATGTCCAAACTGCTTTGAGGTTTTAAAATCCTGCTTATCTTTCTATAAAGTCTGGGAAAGGGGGTATGGTGATGAGCATATAGTGTATCCCCCTGCAGTAACCAGCATGACAAGTAACAAGCTGTTCACTTGAGGAGTGTAAGATCTGCAAGTCCTGTGGTGGTCCCAAGATGCAAGTGGCCAGTGGTATCTTAGGAGCAAGAACGACCTGGCCTGTATATTCTTTGGCTGTCAAAGCAATAACAGTAGGTTCTGAGCCACAACTTCACTTGAAGGTTAAGGGCTAGACCTTGCAAATCCCTGTCCTTAAAATAATGGAAAACAGCACTGTAAAATCCAGCATCTGGAAGCTGGATACTTCCAGAGAGCTGCAGCCCTTGTGTGGTGATAGTAATTGGATGTCAGAGCAATGAGGATCTCAGGGGTCCTTCTTCACTGGGGATTGTACAGGTGGGATCAAATGCCTCTTAGAAAGCTCTCTCCTGTGTGAGCCATAAGACTCAGCTGGTAGTTGGGCTTTTGCTGTGAAAATTAATGGAGGAGGTTGGTATCCCACAGGCACGTCTCTAAAGGGTCTCTGGCCAAGGGGAAAGATGGTCACAGGCAGCAGAGGGTGGGCTGAGCTCTTAATCCCTCCCTCTGAAGGGTCTCTTCAGTTCCACCTTGAAAAATTCCCCACCATTTAGAGACTTGCAGCTGTGGGGGGACGTTGTAGAAGCAGAGATCAGCATTGCTGGATCTAGGATGTAGGAACAGGGTTGTGACTGTCAGTGCCATGCCATAACAGGTCCAAGGGAGTGCACCCCCATCCTGAACATACATTTGAACTGGCCAGGGCAGAGTTGCTCACACTTTTTGAGAGCCCTGAGGTTTACCTGCTCACCCACCCCCAGTTACAGCTGTTCTTGTAGTTCATGATGCTATGTTGGATCCTGTGAGGGACAATCCAGAAGTGGTGTGGGTGTTAATGGAACAGCCAGGCTTGTACAATGGATCTAGAAGAAAGGGCAGAGAAATCTCTTGTGAATGTTCAGTGCACAGGCCAGGCTTTCTTGAGAGCCCCAAGTTCATCCTAGGCTTGCTGAGGTTGCTTGACTACTCCCAGCACTGGTTGCTTGTCCCTAGTGAGGTATGTGGTGGCACTGGGGGATAACTTCAGCCTTTGAAAGAGGAAAAGGGGATTTGGAACCAACCTTTGCAGACTGTGGAGCTGTGTAGTGTGTTAGCCAGCCCTCTGGGCAGCTTTCTTCTAGATATTGGGGGTGATGGTAGCAACAACCTGTAAGGACAGAAGATCTGAGGGGACTGAAGTCCTGGGGGAGTCTCCCTTCCCTGGGCCAGACTTCCCTGTCAGAACTAGCTGTCACTTGCCTGTTGGATACTTCTTCAGCCTTACAGTCCTGAGCACTGGGGAGCAAACCAGCTTGGTGGGGAGGGAGCAAACCAGCTTGGTGGGCAGCCAGCAAGCTGCCTCAGCACCTGCAGTTCTACGTGCAGGAGGTTTTACTCATCACGAGGATCCAGAGCAGCCCTTGGCTCAGTGTGCATCTTACTGGAGCAGAAGGTTCCCCTGCTACAGGGCTTCCCTGCTGTGCTGGGAGACTGGTATTTCACCCTCCATAGGGTCCCAAAGGAGACCAGGGCTGTTGCTGGGGTCCTGCTCTGGGATCTCTGTGGGCAAGTCACCCTGTGTTTTATTGCTTCGCTGCAATGGGTAGAAACAGGGCCAGGTCTTCTCCAGTAACCTCTTAGCTTCCAATCTGATTGTCCACACCCAGCATCTCTGGGGCTGTTTGCACACACCCCTCTCTAGTTCTGGGGACAGCCAAAAAACTTGGGAGATCCTCAGTGAAAACAGCCAAGAAGGGCGGGGTGCTCACTTCAGATTGAGTTAAGGAGAAAATTATTTCTCTGCATAGTGGAAAGTAGAGTCATAAACTCCTTCTAGCATTAATCACAGATGGGTTTGAAGGAAAGCTGTTATCTCTTCATCTGTGCTGTGTTAGCAGCTGGAAGTCCCCAGTGTTGGCTCTGCTAGGAGCTATCCTGACATGGGGAGAAGACAGTGCTTGTTTTGGGGTGCTAATTAAGCAAAACCAGGCAAGTATTAGGTGAGAATGAGTGATGGGGAGCTGAGGTGCTGCTAAGCAGCAAGGCTGCTCCTCAAGCAGGGTGAGAAAGCACAGGGTGTAGGTGTCAGTGCTCGGGCTCCACAGGGATAATCACACCCCCAACACCTGAACACCAGTGGGTACAACCGTCGTGTGCTGGCTGCACGTGATGGTTGTGCTGGGATGAGGAGTCAGTCTTTCTTTTCAGTCAGCAGACAGTGTGAGAGCACAGACAGTGTGCTCTACTTACACCACAATAATCCCTGGGGTGTCTGGGCAGGGTGATAATGTGAAAGGAATGCAGGGAGGGTAATGAAAAGAGAGAATAAGCATCCTCAGTACAACTCCTGCTCCAGTCCCCAGCGTGCAGTTGTGTGCCCTCTGCTCTGTTCTTCTCCCTCCCTCCCTCCTCTTCTCTGCCTGTACTTGTCATGCCAGTCACACACATGCTGCTGTGCAGACTAACACCCTCAACAATAAATTTAAAAGATTAATTACTCTTCCCTCTCCCCCCACCCCAAAAAAAAATCCCACAACCCCACTTGCAGCATTTGAAATGCATCCCCAACCCTGCTCTGCTAGGGTTATTCATGGGGAAAAGAACCAACCTCCTGAATCGAGCAATTGAGAATGCAAATATCCCAGCCTGGCTCAAAAGAGGAATCAAGCTCTGTACTGTCAAGCTGATTAGCATCCCATTACTTGGGGTGCTGCCCTGAGCCCAGAGAGGAAAATTTTGGGACAACTGTGCTTAATGGCTAAGGGATGAGGTTTCTAAGTTTTGCCCAGAAAGCAATGACAGTCTTGCACCTCTCTGTATGATGAGAGACCATAAGAGATGTTTTCTTGTCCTGCTCATGGCAACTGCCCTTCCTCTGGTGAGATCTTTCAGCCTTTTGTTTCCTGTCACTGACCAGCTGTTTTTTGTGAGTTGAGGGGGGTTTTTTTTGTTGTAAAATTGAAGCTTTTTACAGGCAGTGGAACAAAGATTTTCTTTTTTCTCTTGTGAGCAGGGAGGGAAAGTACATTGGGGCAGTTTCTCATGAGAGTGGCACTTCTTGCAAGGAGGATTTGATACTTTGTTTTGCCTTTTTACCCCTTTCCCTGAAAGCAGTGGAGAAATGTCTTCCAGAAAGGGTAGGAATTCTATCCTGGTCCCTTTCAGTTCCTATCCCAGCAGTAGGGTGGGAAATGTGGCATCTGGGAGTTGACTGGAGATATTTACAGAGGGTGTGGGGGGGAAAGCAAAATGAATCCTAATCTGCTCCTTGTTGTTATGTCCCAAAGAACCTAAATCCTCTGTAGCATTCCTCATTGTCCCAGAGGAGAATAAAACAAGAGGTTCCCTGTTAAGGCCTGGTCATCAGTGATGAGCCATGTGCAGGAGGAGCACGAGCCTGGCTGGAAACCCCCATGTGGGGTTTGGTTATTTTCCTTCTGAGAATCTGCTGTTCATCCTTGTTTCCCAGCTTGGTTTTTCAGGCAGGTTTCAGGGTCTCTTCTCTCCTTTCCCACCCTGAGTGGGTGGGCTGCAGCCACGTCCAGGAGACGTGAGCTGCTTTGACATGTGCTGGCAGCAGAGGGGGACAGGTGGGCCTGTCATGAGGACAGATCTCTGGACCTTTCACTTTAGGTGTGTCCTTTGGGTTTTTCCTAACCCACCCTGTGACAGATCAGGCGTTGGGGTGGGTTTGCTGCCACTGCCTGAGTCCAGCATCAGATCAAGGTGCCAAACTGGGACATGGCCACAAAATTGAGCTGTGTCCTTGTCGTGTGGCAGCTGATCCTGCAGCTCTTTAGCATAGAAACACATCTTGTGTTCAGCATTACAGGCTCTTCTGCTCACTCAGTGCTGCAGCAGGTCTCTTCTGTTAATGTTTACCTCCAGCTTTGTGCTGGGAGGACTGTGAAGGTGGAGGAAGGAGGCAGGATGTAGGCTGAATTTGGGAAGATGGAAGCATGCACGGTGTTCACTGTAGGGCAGTTCAGAGGATTGTGGTGTAACAACGATTTCTGAGAGGTAAAATGGATATAGCTGTGGCCCAGGGGTTCCTCATGCTGAGCCTTTTCTCCCCATATCATCTTTAAGTCAATGTGTGGCTGGAATGAAAACAGCAGCAGCACATCTTGGTGAAATCCCACATTCCCCCCATCTTTTCCACACCAGAGACTGGGCACAGAGTCTTAATTAACACAGAGGTAAAGGGGAGGGCAATGATTCCAGCCCTGTCTTATCAGGTCCATGGTGCCAGCCACGTTAGAGTTACCCTTTTCAACTTGGATCTCTGGGGGGTTTTGGTCTCTTGGGTGTCTCCTCGGTACCATCTCAGGGTTGCTGTTGGGCTTGTGGACTTAGTGCAATTAAACTGAAACATCTGCAGTGATTGCCATCCTTCTGCTGATAGTGAGAGGGTAACTTAGCCTCTGTGCCACACATGTACAGAGGAGTGGAACTGCACAAAGCTCTTCCATTTCTCCCAACCCTGAGCCATTTCTCCAACACCTCCAGCTCCTGCTGGAAACGCTCTGTGGCACGTTCCCCACCCTGGGGAAGCTGGTTCTTCTCTTTCATTGGAAGCTATCAGAAGCCTAAGTGTTTCATCTTAGGGATAATGAGTTTATCATCGAGTCTGTCTCCTTTCCATTTCATTTTTGGCCTCATTAAACATGTTTCTCTTGTTTCCTCCCAAGAATGCCAGGACTGGTGGGCAGCAGGTTGCAGGCAGAACGCTTCCACGCTCCCCGCAAACTGCACAGTCTGTTCTGCTGTGAAAAGCCTTCAGATAGTGACAGACTTCAGAGAACTCTCAGAGAAGCTCCCCAGGTCTCAGCCTTTTCTAATCAAGGTAATGCCTGGCTTCCTAAGGCTGGATGAGGGGTGAAAACCCTTGAATAGCACCAGCCAGAGACCCCTTACCCAGTATTTTCAACCATGACCTCAAACTGCTGATTGAGTTAGAATGTTTATCTAAGAAGATATTTAGTCCCAGTTTAAAGATGTTGGGGTGAGGAGCTCGCTGCATCCTTAGCAAGTTGTTCCTCTGCCTAATGAGCATTGTGGTTGGAAAGTTAGCCATCAGATGGCTGATTGTTGGATGTTCTGTGGCAGGATGGAAGGGGGAGGGATAGAACCCTAGGTGCATCCCTCTTATCTTTTGGTTTGTGTTGTTTAAGACAGGGCAGCATCTCTCCTATGAAGAGCTGAAGCATTTTCAATCCCAGGATCCAGAGCTGGCAGAGGTTATAATAGAGGAAAATTCAGCTGAGTTGTGGAGCTGCCCATTCTTCTTTCCCTGGTGAGTCAAGGACAGAACGTGTCATAGATCTGCATGTCCTTTCTGCAGGGCTTTGTACCTGGGTGAACTACCAGCAGGTAGGTGCACTTTAACTGGAAGAAGGGGGAACAGGAGTGGGTTAGAGTCTTCTCTCTGCCTGCTGGTACTGGTTTGATCCAAGGAGAAGACTTCCACACTAAAGCCTTTAGCACAACTACAAGAGGTTTGAACAATTCAGAGCTCTCTTAAGGGTGCTGAGCTACCTGGTGTGGTAGCTGTGTCTTTTCACATGGAGAAGAGGGAGAAGTAAGGTGGGAAGGTGCCACCTGGTGTGGAGTGAGCTGCCCAGCACTTTTGTGTGAGCAAAGGAGCAGCATCCAAGCAGATGTGGAGTAGGGCACAGTGGAGCCTGTGCTTTGGCCAGCACTTAGGTGGGATCTTCTTGCTGTGCTTCTCAACTGCAGCACTGGATGGTCATGGTACAGAAGAACCTTGTCAAGCAACTAGATAAAATAATTGATAAAAATAACAAATGACAAATGATTGATAAAAATACCAATCTCACCCCACCTTTTCCAGCTCCATTCCCTGGCCTGGAGAGCAGCTGTGCCCTGTGGCTGCCCACAATGCCACCTCTCACCATGTTTTATAATTAATGGATCAAATCAATGACTTGGATCATTTTAAGGGAAGAGAGGAGGGAAATTTTAAGTTTAGGCTTTGCTGATAATCTCTTTATTCCCTGTTTTGGCTGCAGGTACTAAAAGGAAGATAGGAAGTAGCCCAGGTTTAGAAGCTGAGAGGTCAAATCTTGCTCCTAGGGGCTGGTCTGCCAGCAGGCTGTAATCAAACATGAATAGTTATGATGAATTTTTCTCTTGGAAGTAGCTTTTTAAACACAAGCACTATCCTGGTGTGATATTTCTTTAACATGAGTTGTTTTGTTCAGGAACAAATCTGTGAATAAAACTCGGATTCTGCAGGAATTCTTTCCCACTTCCTCTTTGCTGTCCTTCCCCAAGGCCGTGTCCTTGGAGAGCTGCTTCCTCATCCGCCATCCAGATTTGGGGAATAAGGTGAGAAATGAATCCCCAAATGCTCCCTCCCTGTCTTTGGGTTGTCCTTGAGAAGCTCCAAGCCTTTTGGAGATAGGCAGGACGCTTTACAATCCTGAGAGCTGGGTTTCAGGAGCTGCTCCTGGCAGTCAGTCTCACCCATTCTGAGATCCCTGCCATGGAGATGTGTCAGTGAAGGTAGTGACACTTCAAGCATCCAGCCTGATGTCCTCCCCTGTTTCTTTGAGGGCTTTGTGGATGTGGAGGGCCTGTGTTGCCTCATACAGAAGAGGGAGAAGGACCCTTGCATGCAGCTTCCCCCAGCTGTGATCTGCTGGGCATCAGTAGACCAGTGCTGGATGACTTGTGGTGTCTCACCTTGTGGCAGGGCAGTGACTTGCCTCTTGTTTGATCAGGCCCCAGAAAAGCTAGCTCAGCTTCTGAAAGATTGTCCTCTCCTCCTAGAGCTACAGTTTGCACAGCCTGTTTGCTGTTGGAAGTGGACAGCTCACCCTGACTGTTGCACCCCTGGACAAGTGCAGAGGACACTGTGAGATGTTCAAGGTGGAGCTGGAAGCTGGAGATTTGGGTGAGTATTGGTGATGTAGCACACGGGGTTTGGGACATCCCTTGGGGTCAGGAGACTGCTTCCAACAGAGTCTGTTCTGTCTGACACCTGAGAAGGTGGTGTGTGTTGGTGCCACCTCCAAACTGGTGTGTGCTTCTGGCAGTACAGAGGAGGGGTCAGTCTGGACTGGGAGTCTGGCCTGGAACAGGAGCAGCACGACACCGTGAGATGCTCAGTGTTAAACCTGAGCAGAACAGGCTACACCACGCTCTGCCAGGTTACAGACCCAGCGTGTCACTGAGGGCAGTGGCTTCTCAAAGAGCTTCTGCCCAGCCCCATCACTTCACAGGGAACGTGAGCAGGTGTTGAGCAGGGACTCCCCTCACGGCCTGTTCCCTCTGCCTCCCACAGGTTACGCCAGCGCGGATTACTGGACCATGAGCTTCATGGCCAAAGGGACAGAGCCAGCCGTTGTTTGTGATGGAGCTGCCAGCTAAGGACCCTGGGCTGGGAAAACCAAGCTGCTTCCAGGACAGGATGACTTTCACTTTCAGCTTTGAAGCCAAGGCAACGTCTTGAAAGCGATAGAGCTGGGGCAACTGGGGCGGGCAGCTTTGCCACCCTGCATGTTTACAGTGTTTAAAAATGACTCTTTTCCTGACCCTTGAGGTAATTCTTTGCCTTTCCTCAGATGTATTTTGGGAGAAGCTCAAACTATTTATGACCTTCCCTGTCCCCTCAGGTAAGCCCTGGGTTTTGCAGCAAAAGGGTTGGGATTTTTGTTTTCCAGGAGCAACAGAGGGATTTCTCAGGATGAGATTCACGTTGTGTCCTTTAAGGAATATGACACTTCTGAAACTTCCTGGGGGGGGAGTTTGGGAGTGGAGGGGGTGTGTGACATTTCTGTGGACATTCCTCCTGAGGAGGAGGCTTTGAGCCTGTCTTGTCAGGCCAGCTCTATAAAGGGAACGAATTGGTGATGTGTCCCAGCTCCACCCCATCTTCCCATCACAAAGGTAGCTGTGTGCCTCAGTAGTGCGACTCACAGAGCCAGCCTCAGCTCCACGCTCCAGGGCTGGGGTGAGTCTTGCAGCCCAGGGCAGAGGCCCTGGCCCCTGCTGCATCATCCTGCTTGTACCAAAAGAATCTGTTCAGGCCTCTTCTTTGTGTCTTGTGATCGCTCTCCTGTGGTCTCTGTCAGCAGGTTGGGAGTGAGTCAGGCAGTAACTCTGCTTTGGGGTTTGTTTCCTCCACCTCTTTTCCTACAGAGCCACTGATGCAGGTTTTGGGGTGATGGTGCTGAGAGTGCCGTGGTTCTGGCTGGAGGTGGGGCTGGGTGCAGATCAGCTCTGTACAACCATCATCTTCTGACTGTGTAGCTCTGGCTGCAGGACCATTTCCCAATGCTCCTCACTACCAGAGGTGCTGCTCCCAGCCCAGGGTTACCTGTGTGAGCACCCCAAAGCTTCCCCATCCCTGCCTTTCATTTTATTTTCACATTGACTCTTTCCAGACTGGGAACTCTGCAGAATGAAGGCTGCTTTTTCCTGATTCCTTTCCAAGCTGCCTCCTCATGCTTCCTGCTGCCTGAGCACTGCTTGATCCCATGCCCTGAGAGAGGCTCAGTTTCAGTGTCTGCAGCCTGCGGATGCTGCGGTCCCTTCCAAGTCTGATCCTTGGGGTCTGATCCTGCCGTTGAAGATCACTTACAGATGTGTTAGGCTGAACTCACAGGCCAGGGCTGTGGTTCAGGACATACTCTCACACTTGTTAATATGGAATTGGGAGGGGTTTTGTTTGAAAGCAACTTCACTCTGTTCTCAGGAGCGAGAACCTTTTCCTCTGTCAATATTTTAGGTACGAGTAAGATGATGGATTGGAAACCCCTCTGTGCAGCCTTTGGTTTTGAGTGACACCAGGAGAATGGGAGCAACATCCTACTGATCTGATTAGGCTCTGATAAAGCTGCCAAGTGGGATGACCACGGCATGACCAGGATAAGGCAGAGGGGACAGTTCCTACTCCAAAGAACTTAGTCTGAGGCCTTGACACTACAAACAGTTCTATGCACAACCCTTGTTTATCTCCTGTAAGTGAGTAAGAACAACCCCAGCACCCATCCCAGTCTGCACGCTGGACTGATGTGCACCAGGTCTAATAGAAGCGAAGGGGGAGAGCCTGGCTTGCTCAGGATGTAAAAAGATTAACTTAATTTGTAGCAAAATAGTAAAGGGACTAGGATTAGTAAGACTTCTGTTAGTATTGTTGGTGGTTGGGGTGTGTTTTACACTTGTGACACTACACACAACCTTGAACACGCCAAGACACACACACACACACCTCCCCTCTCCCTGCTCCTCAAGCCTGGGTCTTAGTTCATGGAAATTCGGGAGTTTGGTGATGGCAGAATCAGGGCCTCGTTAGTGACTGTTGCTATTTACACTTTGGCAGCTTCTCAAGTCAAATCCAAAGGCTGACAACAGTTACTCCACCTCTTGCTGGTTTTGTACCTGATCCGTTGCAGTTGGTTGGAGACTCACAGGGAGGGAACCTGCTGGGCCTGGTACTGCTGAGGCCATGGGTGGTTTGGGGATGCTGCTCCTTCCTTCTAAGCGTCCTTGAATGTAACTTGTATAAAAACCTGCAGAGACAATTCTGAAGAGGCTGTGAAATGCCCCTGTTCTGTGTGTTGTGCTTGAGGCACCGTGGCCACCTGGCTCCTTTGGGAAGCAGCAGAGAAAACGGATCTCTCTGCAGTTGATTGTAGGGGGATATGGGGGATCTCTGGGGCAGGTTTGTGTTTTATTTAGCTAAAGCCCTCTCGTGTGTTGCTTCTCCCCTGCTCAAAGAGCTGCAGCTGGTTGGACAGAGGATGGTGAACCTGGACTGTTGGCAGATCAGTTTTCCAAGTGCACTTTATGGTCTCTGCATAAGTTTCCAGCGCTGTGGCTGGGCGATACATTGCATATGTCCCAGCCTTGCTCCCAGAGGAGTTTACATCATTTGTTTTTAAACTTCCAGTATATTTTCTCTTCCTTTTCCAAAAGCTGTAAGGAATTAGCTGCTAAACTAAAAGGAGGGCAATTCTCCTGCTGATAAAGAGCCAATTTTGGCCCCAGCCGCTGTTGAGTGTGGAGCCCTGGTCTGTAGCACGGCTTCTAGAGCAGCTCCTGGCTTCAGCTGCCAGAGGAGTAGTGCTGACGCCTTCTGCAGCACGAGAGGGGCATGGAGCCAGGGGGAAAACACAGAGGAGAGGCCAAAGTGGCAAACCCAGGAGGTGGGTGCAAGGTAAGTCCCTGGTCATCTGGCTGGGACTTCCCTTGAGAGCCCGGTGGCTCCCAGTGATCTGCTGAGGCTGAACTGGGGGGAACGTGGCAATTTCCTCAGCTCCCCAGGCATCGTGGTGACAGCTGTGATGGGCTGAGCTGTGGAGGGGAAGGTGAATCCCATTGGGATCTCCCTCACCTCTGGTTTCACTGTGGCACTTGTGTGTATCCCAGTGTGTGTGCTGGTTTGGACAATCCCCACTCCCCACAGTGCCTTGGCAATGTGTGTGTCCCCATCCTGGCTTTTAAACCTGCTTCAGAGCCCTTGGCCTGTGAGCTGGGCGATGGATCCTTCTCCCCCAATGGCTGGAGGCTGCGAAGCCGCTCTGAAATCTCACCAGAAACTGGTGCTACCCCAGAGCCCCGTGGGCAGAGATGAGGAGGGGTCATTTCTGAACTCAGCAGCCTAAGATGGGCCGTCGGTGGCGTGGGAGGGTTGTGGTTTAAAGCTGGCTTCCAATAGCAGGGGTCATTGACCGTTGTTCTAGGGTCAGTCCTGAACTCAGGGTAACTGAATGAGTGTTGTTAATTACTGCAGTACCAGGAAATGAGCATCCCTGCAGGAGTGAGCTGCCCGTTTCTATTGATTCTTTTTTTCCCCCTGTATTTTGTGTTCTCCTCCCCACTGGCTCTGCACACACAAACTCCCCTGGGGCAGCTCTGCAGATCCCAGCCTCTAACTCCCTTCCCAATGCCCTGGCGAGCTTTCCACGGTCAGATTTCCATGGGAGTCTTGGTCCTTTAGCTTCTCTCTCTAGTCCTCTTGCTGTAATGATCTGGCAGAGAAGCTGGTTTCACTGGGCTGGATCAGAGCACCTCCCTTCTCTCCTGACTGGCCTCCCCGGCTTCCCAGTAACAGGTCCCCAGTGCAGCCTGGGAACACCCCAAGCAGGAGAGCATCTCGTTACTAGAGACATGAACACCAGCCAGGTCTTGGGAAGGAGATCCTCCTGCCTTCAAACCCCTGTGTTCCACATCAGCAACACTGCTCCAGGGGAGCCAGGCTGGCAGGACCTGCCCAACCCCAGTCAGCCCCACAGTCCCTGAGAGACCTAAGCACTTGCTGGGGTTGAGGCCACTTCAGTGGGTGCACAAAGAGCTTTTCCTTCCCTCTGACCAAACTTTCTCCCCATGGTAAATTTTCTACGTAGAACTCTCTATTCCCCTCTTCAGGAAACTCCTCCCTGGGGGAAGGATAGATTTACTGTCCTGCAGAGTTAAACAGGGGAGCACTGGCCTTCCCTTTGCTTTGGAGAGGCAAACAAAAGACAGGTGATTTATTTTTAGCATTATCTCTTTGCCTGCTGGGAGGGGAGGGGTGTTGTAAAGGCTCAGGGGTGCTGGGAGGTAAAGCTATATATGCATAAAGACTGTTGGAGTGCTGAACACTATCAATTCAGTGATGGATTTAAAAAATACCAACAAAAAAGAATGTAAATATGCACTTAATGCAGAATTTTATGGATGGTCATAATTTAATATATTGCAAAGTTTGTAAATACTTGGAAAAAGCCTGTAAAGTGTGTAAATAAATGAGATTTGTATGTAAGAAGAATAAAAAAGTTTTTACTTTTTGCAATTAAATCCAAGTGTTAATGCAGCTTTTCCCCTCTCCTGATTTATTTCCTTCCTCATGTTCCTCACCAGCCACTGAGGGGTTACTGGACCTTTTTTGGGGCGCTTTTCCTCAGTGGAAGTGTCATTTGAAGTGTGAACCTGAAACTCTTTTGTTGGGAAGACATCCAGGGAAGCACTTTGGAAAACATTTTATCAGCTTGAGCCTGGTTCCCAAAACAAAGTTGATGCAACAGCTCTGCTTGTCCCTCCTTTCCCCCAGTAACAGTCTCTGTCCTTCCACAATCCAGCCAAACCTTGAGGGGCAGAAGACGATGAACTGCCCTGGAGCTGATAAAAACAGGTGAGTAGAGAGAAGAGGCAGATCCCAACGCTGCGTTATCCCTGTTGGACACCAGAGAAGCCCGGTGGAAGATCCTCAAGCCAGCAGAACAACCAAGCTGTGTCCCTTGGGCAGTGTTTCTCTGGAGCCAAAGGCTTCACACCCCATCAGGTGTCAGCCTGTGGGGCTGCCGGGGCGGCGGGGACGGGCTGTGCCTGAGCCAGCAGCAGGGGAGGCGCATTCCTCAGGCGCTGACTTCATGCCGGCTGGACACCAGCTCCTCGGCTCAGGGTGGGACCTGGACCCTGCGCTGGTCATCGCCACACGCGGGACGCGGCTCCAGCAGGAGCCCTGGGGGCAGGTTGGGGAGGTGGGAAACGGCCCTTTGCCAGCAGCTGCCTGAGCCTGCCCGAGGCAGCGGCTGTTGCTCACGAGCCCTTGAAGCCCCCTGCGCTGGCTGGGGCTCTCCAGGACTCTTCCTCACCAGCACCCTGTTTTCTTTAATCCTTGTTGCAGCTTCTTGCTGCAGGGGGGTGTGGAGTCTCCTTCTCTGGAGAGATTCCAGCCCCGTCTGGACGCTGACCTGTGTGACCTGTCCTAGGGACCCTGCTTTGGCAGGGGGTTGGACCCGATGGGCTCTCAAGGTCCCTTCCAACCCCTGTGATTCTGTGATTCTATGATTCTCCATCTCCTCAAGGCTTAATCAGGAGACTGCAACACCTGGGGCTGAGTGGGGCTTAGTCCTTCATCTCCACACCATGTTTGCAGACACCAGTGCATGCGCTGGGGTTTTCTCAGCTCTGCCTTGTGCTTCGTAAGCCAGGCCCTGGCAGACAGGAGTTGGGAACAATCCTTTCTAGGTGTTTCTTTGCAGCAGCAGAGCTGTTGAGGTATCTCACGATGGAGACAGGTTTGCCTGGAGTGAGACTGCAGTTCACGATAAATGGGAACCTCTGGTTTGGCCAGGTGAGTTGAAGGTGCCTCTTGAGATGCTGGCTTCAGATCCTGCTTGCAGAAACTTTGGAGCATCCAGAGTATGGTAGACCCTGGACCTAACGAGGGAGACGGTAATGAGCAGAGGTACAAGATTTGGGCAAGTAGGAGAGCTGTGGGGCAAGAGAGGCGATGGGCAGGGTCCAAAGCAATAGGGAGAATGGCAAAGCAGCTCCTGGGAAGCTGGGAGGGGAGGGGGGAGGCAGAGCCGACAGCGTGTGAGTAACTTGGCTGCACTGGCCTGAGCTGCCCACCCGCTGATCCTCCTGCACAGCCTGAGCTCCCCAAAGGCGGCTCCTGGAGCCCAGCCGGGGCCGTTGCACAATCCCAGATGAGGGGAAGAGGCTGCAGACAGGCTGGAGGGGCGATGGGGATACCCCAGGGTGAGGCCTCCAGGTGTCTGCCCGGGGAGGGAGCAGCTTCTCCCTCCAGAGCTGGTGCCCTGAAGGCACCTACAGACCCTCAGCTCCCCGTTAGGGGCAATTTCAGCTCTATATCCTGTCCTTCCTCTCCCCTGCTGCCCCTTCTACTCCTTGGGGAAGGAGCATCAACCCCAACTCCCAGCGGGCTGGGGGAGCCCTGGGGGGGGCCATTCCCCAGCTGCCCACTGCTTTCCCCCCCCACAGACCCTGGGTGAGGTGGGCTCTGGCTCCTGGCTGGGCTGTTCCTATGAACTGTTCTCAGCAGTTGTATCTTGTTGCCTTCGTTTCCAAAGGCAGCTGCGTTCCAGGGACGGGGAGGACCCTCATGTGAAACAGCTTGGCCCGTTGCTTAGGGATTATTATTATTATTATAATTTAGGAGAAAAGGGACAGGAGGTAGAAGAGCCATAGCTGGGGGCTAAGGGGATGTCTGAGGTTTGGAGCAGCGGAGGCTTGGATGAAGATGCCAGCCCAGGGATTACAACTGGGGCTCCTGGGGAGCAGACCCTGCGTGCTTGTTGGCACCAGCAGTGCTGCTGCTTCTCCATCAAGGCTGATATGTGAGATGGGTGTGTACCCTGTGGCTCCGAACGCTGCTCTAATAAAGAAATACATTTCCTCCCCAATTTTCAAGCTGTTGGGTGTTCCTTGCTTTTGGGAGGTGCTTTAAATCCGACTGCCAGAGCCGTGGGCTGCTAAGAGCACAAGTTAGCTGCACGATGCTGAGCTCAGGTCTTCCTCCTGTTTTCCTCTTGTTCACAGCGCTGGACTTGAGCTGGTCCCTGAGTGATGAAGAAAAGAAGATAATCTTGGATGGGCACAATAAATACCGCTCCCAGGTCTCTCCCCCTGCTATGGATATGCTGAAGATGGTAAGTGGCTTTTATTGCTGGGGAACGAGCTTCAGAGGGTGTTTGTGTTAGTGGGAGCCTTGATCATAATGCTGGGAGGGATTGGGGTTTACCTGAGGGGAGGCAGAGCGATTCTTCTGTGGGGTTACCAGTATTGCTGGAGGGGGTTCCCCAAATTGGCTCTGAACAGACGAGTTTTCTCCCACCTGTGGAGTTGTCTTTGCTGTCTGGGAAGTTCCCAAGCATGAGCCGAGTCCCCTGGTGCTGTCAGAGGGATGCAGCTCTCAGCGTGTGCCCGCTGGAGCTCCCTGTGATGGGAGGAGAAGCAGGGACACGTGTCCGTGCACAAGTGCTGGGGGCTGGAGGGGGAACCTGCTGCAGGGCAGCACCTGGGGCGGTGTGTTTGCCTGTACAGGCAAAGGGGGTTATCTACAGGAGGGAATGTCAGCTTCAGACACGACCACTGGTTATCTGGGCTTTCCATCCTGCTCCTTAAACCCCACCACTGCTTTAGCGTGGTCTGAGAGGTGAGGGGTCCCTCATTTGACATGGGGAAACTGAGTCAGGTGCCTGCAGCACACATGGCTGCGGTGGCAGCAACAACGAGCTCTTGAGCTGGTGCAGCTTTTTGTCTTACCCAGGCCCTTGATTTGATTAAAATTTGGCTCTCAGGTTTTGTCCTGCATCACATGTGATCTTTCTCTCTGTAACAAGCGAAGAGGAGGAGGAGGAGAACTGTTTATCACAGATAGTCAGAGGGCTTTGTTCTGTGGTCACAGCGGGCTTGGAGGAGCCCTTTCTGCCTGGCCCAACTGTTGCCCAGGCTGGTTCACACCTTTGTGGGCTGGTAAATGGGAGTTTACTGAGCAAATGAAGCAAAAAGCTGTGTTCAGGTATGGGGTGGGGGGTGACCAGTGGCTACAGACTCAAAGGGGACAGAGCCCTAAGTGCCACGATCCTGCGACACCCACTGAAGTGAGGGTCAGAGGATGAGGGCTTTGGAGCCTTAGTTGTAGAGAAACCCTGAGGGAAACAATCTCTCAGGGTCCTTAAGCCAGCAGCATCTCTGAACCAGTGACTGCTGCTCCCAGCTGAAGCTTCAGCTGCGCTCAGAGATGCTCCCCTCCACAGCCTCGCTTGGCTCCTGCTCAAACACCCAGGACCCATTCACAGTGCAGAGGCTTTTTTTTTTCTTGAAGCACAACAACTGTTCTGCTTACAGCAGCCCTGACAATCCCATGGTAGAGGTTTTCCATGACAGCACAGTCCTTGCCTCCCTGCCGGGGCGGCTGCTCGCGCTGCCTTCGCCTCCGAGTTCACCTGCTGCCGTGGCACCGTGCCCGGCTGAGCTCACCCCCTGCTTCTGTTTGGGACTCGGCTCTGGTTGCTGTGGCAATAGGTGATGGAGAGGGGGGGATGTGTAGCCTGAAGCTACTTCTGTGTTTTCATGAGCTCCGTGCCAGAGGGAAGGGGGGTGTGCTCCCCAAACTGGTGTCCAGCCGTCGCTCTCAGCCTGGCTCGGGGCCACAGCGGGAGGTCAACAAACATGTGCCCCATCCACACAGCTCGGTGTTTCCTTCCCCCTGGTCCCTCGGTGCTGCTGCTGAGGGGCCCGTGCTCATCCCCTCGGCACCCAGGCGGTGGCATTCCCCACGCTGGGGCTGTGTTCCACCCCCTGCATCCAGCCCTGGCTCCTGGCTCCCCTTAGGACCTGCCGGTTGCTGGGCTGGCTTCCAGCCGGCTGGAGAGGGGAACTGCTGCCTCCATCAACCGGCACAAGGAGGATCCAAACAGCTGCGGCACAGGGCTCCTCGGGCACGTCCCTGCCAGAGAACCTCTCCTCCTCTTCCTCCTGCCTGTCAGTGTGGTTGGTGGGGGACCGGGGTCGGTGGGCTCAGCTGGCAGCAGGACCAGGGGCTCTTGGCACACATCCTGGATCCAGGCAAACAGATGATGCTTCCCGGGAGCGTGTGCTCCCAGCTCTGTGCAGCTGCCAGGGGAGATGTGTTCTGCTCCACTCCCATCCTGGCCAAAAGAGGGGTGTCCCCACACCCCCCCTGCATGACCCGGGGTGAGTTTCCTCCCTTCCTCCATCTGACTCCGTGGTTTCTCCAGGCTGAGTTGAGGATGCTCCGTGCATAGAGCTGCTCCAGGCAGGGCTGTGAGCGCTGTGCCGACCTTCCCTGTCTGACCTGTAAGCTGGGACTGGCTGTGGAGCTCCCCTCTCCTGAGGACCATTGTGGAGAGGGATTTGGGTTGTACTCAGGAACTGGGGAACGGTGGCCAGAGCACCCAGGGGTCCTTGCTACGTGTCCTTGTGTGTGTCCAAGAGCCCAGTGCTCCTCTCTGTACACTGACACCGAGCTCCTTCCAGAGCTGGGACACAGAGCTGGAGGCCTTTGCTCAAGCCTACGCAGAGAAATGCATCTGGGACCACAACAAGGAGAGGGGACGACGGGGGGAAAACCTCTTTGCTATGGCCCCAACCCTGGACCTGGAGTTTGCTGTGGAAGACTGGAACGGGGAGGAGAAGTACTACAACCTGACAACCTCTACGTGTGTCCCTGGGCAGATGTGTGGCCACTACACCCAGGTACCAGGGTGGAAGGATGGGGTTGTTGGGAAAGGAGCTGGCCCAGAGTCTTTCCAAAGGGATTGGGGGACCTGGTAGGAATGACAATGCCATGAGGAGAGCTGGGCATGGTGCCAGCCATGAGCAGCCTTTTGGAAAAGACTATTTTTTTTTAAAAAATAGGCTCTGCAGCCCTTTTTTTGGGCTGTTTAGCAGAGCTGGGTGCCAGCTTGTCTTGGGCAGAGGTAGGAGGTCTGAGTGTTTCTCCACAGCTTGGGTGGGAGCAGAGATGGTGGTGGTAAATATGAGGAAGGATGGATGGATGGATGGATGGATGGATGGAAAGGAGGGAGGGAGGGATGGGGAGGAGAGAGGGATGGGATGGGATGGATGGATGGAAAGGAGGGAGGGAGGGATAGGAAGGAGGGAGGGAGGAATTGGATGGATGGATGGATGGATGGATGGATGGATGGATGGAGGAAAGGAGGGAGGGAGGGATGGGGAGGAGGGAGGGAGGAATTGGATGGATGGATGGATGGATGGATGGGAGGGAGAGAGGGGTGGGAAGGAGAGAGGGATGGCGTGGGATAGGATGGGATGGATGGATGGATGGATGGATGGATGGATGGAATGGGTAGATGGAGGGTTCCAGGACCAAAGCAGAGATGGCGATGGTCTAACCTGTGACACTTGGACAGGGACAAGGGGCAGGACCCTGAATGCTAAAGCAACGTGGGGATGTGGGATCTGGGGCACGCACTAGATGAGCAGGACATCGGTGTGGTGACAGAGCAGCCTTCAAGGCTAGCAGACAGGCTGCCAGCAGGTCCTCTGCCTTCACCCAGTTGCCTCACCTTCCCCCCTGGTCTTTGCCTTAGGTAGTCTGGGCAAACACACACCAGATCGGCTGCGGGGCAAAGTTCTGTGAGAAGATCGAAGGAATCGACACAGAGGACATGTACCTGCTTGTCTGCAACTACTACCCCCCGTGAGTCCCACTCCTCAGGGGGCTGGGGGCATCTGGAGGGGGTTTCCATGCTGGGAATGTCCTTCCCTCTGTCCCTGGAGCAGAGCAGGATTTGACCCTGGTCAGGAACAAAAGCCAAGCGACTCCCAGAAAGGCCTCTGCTATCTTGGGTTGGTCACAGAGGAAGGAAGGGCTGTCTGGTGATCCTTGCCCATGATTGTGCCTGCTGAGGTCTGATTCAGGTCCCCAGGGAGGGAGGCCTCCCCCCAGCCCCAGAGCTGCCCAAGGCTGTACCCTCAGCAGCAGCTCCCTGCTCTGTGCCTTCTTCTTCCCCACCGGGGAAGATGTTCTTCTCCATCCAGGGTGGAGAAGCCTGTATGCAGCAGCAAGAAGGGTTGGACATGGGAGGAGAGGTGGCTGTCAGCTAGCAAAGCCCTGGGATGAGCCTCAGGCACCACTTGCTTGGAGCTGGTGAGACCAGTAAGAGCAGCCAGTCCCTGCAGACCCTCTGTGGGGTCTCGAGCAGCAGGGAGACAAAAATCACCCGTCCAAATGCCCCCTGACTGCCCTGTTCTAGGGGCTGGGGGGAGGCTGGTCCATGGAGCTGTCTCACCTGGTTTGAGCAGCCATAGAGTCATAGAATCACAGAATCCCAGACTGGGCTGGGTTGGAAGGGACCCCAAGGATCACAGAGCTCCAACCCCCTGCCACAGGCAGGGCCACCAACCTCCAGGCCTGGAGCTACACAAGGTTGCCCAGGGCCCCATCCAACCTGGCCTTGAACACCTCCAGGGATGGGGCACCCACCCCCTCTCTGGGCAGCCTGTTCCAGCCCCTCACCACTCTCTCTGCACAGAACTTCCCCCCAATCTCTCCTCTAACCCTTCCCTCCCTCAGCTTCACCCCATCCCCCTTGTCCTGCCAGTGTGCTGAGCCAAGGGGTGAGGCTGTGGAGTGACCAGCACCACCAGCCCATGGTAGGAGCCCAAGCCCTGTGTTCTTCCTTAACCCTGAGCCTTGCCTCAGCTGGGATGTTCCAGGTGTATCAGGCCCCCTCTTTGGAAGGAGTGTTTCCCCCTCTCCTCACACCTTCTTTGCCCTGGTGTCTTCTCCTTCCAGGGGCAATATGAAGGGCCGGAAGCCGTACAGGGAAGGACCCTCCTGCTCACAGTGCCCTGAGGGCAGAGTCTGTGTCAACTCCTTGTGTGGTAAGTGAAGCAGCACGTGTCCCTTGACTGGCTACTAGGTTTCAGACCCCTGGGTTGGGGTCCAAGCTCTGAACCCTCCTGGAGCTCTCAAGAAGCCCTGGACCAGCAGCTGCAGGGCTGGACTGTGAGACATCAGGTGCAGTGGCAGCCCCTAAGACAGGTCAGATGCCTCAAGGTGAGAAGGATGGGACAAGGACCCCCTGCTCCCTTAGCCAGCAGTTGCTGCCCCATGAGGATGTCCCTTGAGGGGCAGAAGGTTGTGTGAGGCAGATGAGATGTCTCCAGGCTGGGAACCCCAGAGTGGGGGATGGCCCAGAGGGACCTGAGAGGGGTTGGCTGCTGCCTCTGATCTCTGCTGGCCCTGCTCAGTGCAGGGGATCTGTTGGGGTCAGCTGACCCCAGCCCTAACCCGTGGCACTTTTCATCTCTTACCAGAACCCATTGTAGAAGAGACCACTCCAGCCTCAGTGACCACAAAGGCAAGCCCATCCACCCCCACCACAGCCACACCAAAGCCCACAGCCACAGCCAAACCAGAACCCACAACACCAACACCCACCACAGCCAAGACACCACCCACTACCACGCTCCCAACCACAGCCACAGCCAAGCCAACACCCACAGCCACACTTCCATCCACAACCACAGCCAAACCAGAACCCAGAACACCAGTACCCACCACAGCCAAGCCAAAACCCACCACCACACTCCCAACCACAGCCAAGACACAGCCTACAACCACACTCCCAACCACAGCCAAGCCAAAACCCACCACCACACTCCCAACCACAGCCAAACCACAGCCTACAACCACACTCCCAACCACTGCCAAGCCAAAACCCACCACCACACTCCCAACCACAGCCAAGACACAGCCTACAACCACACTCCCAACCACTGCCAAACCAAAGCCTACAACCACACTCCCAACCACAGCCAAACCACAGCCTACAACCACACTCCCAACCACAGCCAAGCCACAGCCTACAACCACACTCCCAACCACAGCCAAGACACAGCCTACAACCACACTCCCAACCACTGCCAAACCAAAGCCTACAACCACACTCCCAACCACAGCCAAACCACAGCCTACAACCACACTCCCAACCACTGCCAAGCCAAAACCCACAACCACACTCCCAACCACAGCCAAACCAAAGCCTACAACCACACTCCCAACCACAGCCAAACCAAAACCCACCACCACACTCCCAACCACAGCCAAACCACAGCCTACAACCACACTCCCAACCACTGCCAAGACACAGCCTACAACCACACTCCCAACCACTGCCAAGCCAACACCCACAACCACACTCCCAACAGCAATCCCAGCCAAACCAAGACCCACAACACCAACAGCCACCACAGCCATGGTCAGGCCAAAATCCACCACACCTGCACCCACCAACACTACAGCCAAGCCAAAGCCCACCATGCTAACAACCACCACACCAAAACCCACCACAACAACCCCTACCACTAAGCTAACACCCACCACAGCCACCACTATGGCCAAGGCAACACCTGCAACACCAAAACCACCCATAACTACAGTCAAGCCAACACCCACAACGCCCACAGCTATAGCCAAGCCAAAACCCACCATAACCATCACAACAGCCAAGCCAGCACCCTCCACATCAAAACACACCATGACTACAGCCAAGCCAGCACCCACCTCACCCAAAGCCACCACAGCTGTGGCTAAGCCAACACCCACCACACCCACATCTACCACTGCTACAGCCAAGCCAACACCTGTGGTTACAACATCAGCAAAGCCAAAACTCAGTACTACACCACCAGCACCTTCCACAACAGCAAAGACACAAACAAAACCTGCCATGACCACAGAGCCCAGTGAAACCGACAGAGCCAGGCCTACTGAGGCACCTGGGCTGACTCTTTCCTTTGAGCCCACGTTAGACCTGGATTATAAAGTATCTCCAGAAGTCGAGGTAGACACTGGAGAGCCTCTTAGCCCCTTAACTACAGAAGATCCAGCTTTAGGAGAAAGCATGGGCACAGCCTTCAGCCCCAAGGCCGTCCCAGAAACAAATACAGGTGTCCAAGAGGATGGGCAAGAGAAGCCAGCCTTTTCCAGTCCATCTCCATCCCTCAGGGAAGTTGTTCCAGAGATCAAGTTAGGTTTCAACAAAGCTGAGCTCATAACCCCCTCAAAGTCAGTGGTCTTCAGCCCTGAGGAGCCCACCTTCTTGCGTTTAACATCATCTTCCAAAGAAAAAAGAGGGCAGAGCCCTGCTTTCCAGACCTCCCTCTCAGGTAAGGTAACTGTGGAGTCTGTCCTGGCATGGACACACAGATGTTCAGTGATCCCCAAGCAGCATGGAGCACGCTTGGGAGGAACCAGTATCAGCCTGGTCCTTTGGATCCTTCTCCTGTATGTGGCTCCAAGCCTCTTCCTCACTCTTCCCTCTAACACCGAAAGGGGTTATCTGGATGGGGTGTCTCGTTGGTGAAGCATGGTTTGTCCACAGCCTGCGCCCCACTAACCCACCAGCTGTGTCGTGCCCTGTCTGGATGGGTGTGCTGCTGCCTCACGGTGTCTCTGTGCACGTCACTGGTGGACCTGCATGAGCCAGAGTTCCTTCTTTGTCCAGCTCTTCCCCTCTAACTCTGAGTTCTCTTCTCCTCTGCCAGCAGGTGCCCTGGACACTGAAGAACTGGAGACAAACTCAGAAGAAACAAGCATGGATCAGCCCACGGCTGGAGCCCCGAGTACCTGCTTGGGGCTTTCACTCTTCCTCCTACCCAGTGTCATCCTGGTGGGCCTTCTGCTTTGAACAGTCTTCCTCAGCTGTCCCTGCACCAGTCACCAAGGCTTTCTTCAGCACTGGTTGTTCCACAACCCTGGTAGGCTTGGGAGACACCATGGACAATTTGGGTTGACACATTCTCTTCCTAACTGCTCCAGCCCCGATGAGCCAAGGGCATCTGGCACTCCCATTGGAACTTGGTCCCCTTCCTGAGGAGACCCAAGGGCAGGAGGGTGTCTGCCATATTGATGGTGACCTTGGATGCTTCTTCTTTCTTCCCAGCCAGCCTGGGCTTCTGGTCCCCTTCCAAACTGGAAGGGATGAGCTATCCCACCTGCCTGTGTGGCTGGCAGGCCCCGCCGCACCACGTCCCCCAGGGAAAGCAGAATGATTTGGAAACCTGAGTGGCAGTCAGACATGAGGTGTGGCAGTTGGGTTTGGTGTTTGTCAGGATGAGTTTCCAGTTTCCCTTTCCCCTCCTGATGTGTCTGTCTCCATTTTGGGGAAGTTTCATCTCTTCATCTCCAGAAAGAGTGGCTTGCTCTTTTTCTCTTCCACAGGAGAGGATTTCTGTTTCCTCTTGCTTCTGGAATAGCTATGGCCAGTATTACCCCAGTGTACCCCTTTCCCCTCCTCCTCACACCCCTGCAGCCCTCCTCTCCTCTGCTCTCTTACCACATGTACCCGTTCCACAGTTAGTCCATTGCCATGACTTTATTCTACGCATGTGCCTACACCTAGGTGCCAGCACAGAAGACCCTCCAGCGCTAAAGAGGAGCTGCCAGCTCCTCCATACAGCTTCCTTCTGCATGGCTTCCCTCTCTGCATAACTTAAGTGTATTTGAATTTAGCTACAGAGCCCAGTTGACATATATTTTGAGTGTGGTGGAACCTGGTCCAACAGAAACGAGCCATCGCGTGTGCTGGTCCAATCTGAGCTCCAGAGAGCCAAGTGGATGATGTTTGAGGTTACTGGTGGTTCCAGGACTTGTTGGAGGATCACTTTGATTGTCTGGGACACCATGTTTTACTCCCTTGTGTCTCTGTTTCCTTCACCTGAGGATTCCCAGTAAGGTGTGGTAAATAATGTGCCAAGCTTTGCAGACCAGTGGAAGGCACTAGGAGATCCAGTCCCTTCTCTGGGTGTTGCTTTCTCAAACAGAAGAGGTGGAGAATGACCTGAAGGCCAATAATCACATCCTCCCCCATGATGCTGTGTGCTGAGAGCATGCACTGAATAAACCCTGTTGTGAAAGCCTGTTGTGGGGCGTGCAGCGTCTCACTGGGGGAGCTGGAGACTGGGGGCCTGCTTGTTATACCCACAAAATGCTCCTGGTTGTGTGCTTAGGTGGAACTGCTAAAAGCCAACGTGGCTCCTGGGGGTGCTGAAGGGTTTGGTTTTGCTTTCCAAAAGCATCTGGGTGCTGGTTTCTGCAAGGCAGAAATGGTGTAAAAGCAGGAGGAGGAGGAGAGTGAGGATGATGTAGGCAATATTACCTGAGCACCCTGCTGAGAGCAAAGCAAAACCATGTCCCCACTGGGAATTTTTGGGCAAGGGAAGCAGGAGGAAGAGATCTCAGAGAGGGGAAAAAAACTCCAGAACTGGGGCTGGAGTGCTTCTGGTCCCTTGTTTCAAGAAGGCCAGTAGCCAGCCTCTTTCCACCCCCAGACACACCCTTTTCCACCTCTGCAGCAAAGAAAGAAGTGAAATATAAGTCTGTGTCCCCAGATCCTGTGTTTCTGTAGCATTCCCATTGGAGAACATCCCCAGCAGCGAGCAGCACGCAGGGAAAGGCCTTTGCAAGGCATAAACTCGCAGCATCAGAGTGCTGCTGGGATCAGACCTTTGCTTTTTGCTTTTCCCCATCCCTCTGCATTTCCCTTCTCCCTGAAATCCTGGTGCAGAAGCCCAGCAGCACCAGATCTTTTACGGGAACCCAGCTGCCTGAGGGGTTTTTTTAGGTCATGGTCATCCCTGCTGAGAATGGTGACAGGCAGATGGCAGTGGGAGAGACACCACAGAGAAATGGGCAACTCTGAGCTGGCTGCACAGAACCCCACAGAGAATTTAGTGCTTTATTTAATCACAGGCATCAGATGTAGTTAAGAATCAGATTAAAAATAACCTCCTGCCCAGGTGCCGTGGTTGCTGCACGCTCCCCTTGGAGGCTGAGCTACTGCTTCCATGCTGCTTTCAGGGGCTAAAGAGGAAAATCCAGCCTTGGGTTAGAGGTAGATGATGGAAATACAGCTGGAGTGTTTGATGGAAATACAGCTGGAGTGTCTGCTCTTCGCCTGTGTGAGGGTTCAGGTAGGGCTGGAGGTGGGAAAGCATTTCAAGGCCGTGACTGGTTTTCCAGCTGGGTGAAAAATGTGGCACTAATTCCCCATAAACAATAAAAAGAGCAGATTTCTTGTCCCAGGAAAATGCAGGCATTTGGTCAACACCCAACTGTTTGCAATGCTGGATCCTCCACCCTGCTGAGAGCCGTCATGGAGCTGGGAGCACTGGTACTGCTGATTAACGGCATTAGCAGGAGCCCATCAAAACAATTCTAGGATTTAAATATTTCATCATGATTTTGGGGCTGGTGATCTTTGTAAAAAGCACTGAGTTTTGTTTTCCTTCAGTTTTTTGACACCTGGAGTCATGTAGTTGTGCAAAGACTTGCAGGGTTCCTCATAAATAAAAGTGTTTAAACCAGAAGAAAATCCCCCTTCACCTTCCCCCGAGAAAGTGGGGCCGGGACCTGCCAGAGTGGGGTTGGATTGGTTTCAATTTAGGGGGGGTTAGGAAAGGAGGGATGGTGACACATGGCAGAGGCAATGTACAATGTGCAGAGGAGGACACAAGGCATTCAGGGCTTTCCTTGCCAAGGGAACAAACCTAACATGGCCTCACATCACTTTGAGGGCCTAACATGGCCTCACGTCACTTTGAGGGCCTAACATGGCCTCACGTCTCTTTGAGGGCCCAACATGGCCTCACTTCACTTTGAGGGCCCAACATGGCCTCATGTCACTTTGAGGGCCTAACATGGCCTCATGTCACTCCCAACATGGCCTCATGTCACTTTGAGGGCCTAACATGGCCTCATGTCACTTTGAGGGCCCAACATGGCCTCATGTCACTTTGAGGGCCCAACATGGCCTCACGTCACTTTGAGGGCCTACCAGCACCCAGCTCCAACAATGGTGAACATCCAGCAGTAGCTCCCACACAAAAGGTGCCAGGACTTGGTTTACTTTGGACAGTAAAGGTTACAGCTGAACATCCTGCTGGGTTTTGTTTCCTTTAACAATTTCTTATAACACCATCGCTGGAACTCGTGTAAACACTTGCCTAGACACACCTCGCTGCTGAGAGAGGTTTTCTTCAGCCTTAAACAACTTCCAGTTACGTTTCTCAGTGTACTTGCAGGCCAGTCTTTTTTTTTCCCAGCCAACATCCATTCATGGTTCCATCCAGCCCAACCCCAGCAGCAGCATCCCATCAATCACCACTTTTCAGTGGTGAAGACAAGCCAAGTTACATTGTAGGCTTTCACCCAGCCAAACTGTAACTGCTCCTGCAGCATAGTAGCTTTGCTGTGCCTGGTAATAAGATTTCCAGTAGGTTTTGTACCCCCAAGGCTCACATGGAACTCCATCTTCCCCAGTGCTGCAGGAGCAATCGTCTTCAGTTTTCTTGTGGATGGACTAGGGATTTCCACTTCGTTCCTGGGGCTGATGTGAAGGATGCTCGGACATCAGGGTGACTCCCAGGGAGGAAAATGAGACAAAACCCTGCCAAAAATACTGCTGGATCCTGAGAATCCCATAACCACATGTGGTGGGAGGGGGAGGAGACGTTTAACCATCACCTGTGGCCAGTTAGGTTAAAATCATGGGGTGTGTTTATAAAGCCTCACGACTGCATCAGCCTCACCTGCTTGGTCCTCCCCTCATCCCTGGGCCTGTTTCCAAGCAGAGAGGGAACTACTGGCTACAAGCTGGGTGAGAGGGGGTTGCTTCTTCTGCTCCTGGTACCTCCTCGCAACCTGGTGAGCTGGAAGGGTGTGGGCAAGCGTGTACCCCATCCTGGGAAGGGTGGGGTGGGGTTTAACTGGGGCTGTGGTGCTGGCAGCTCTGGCCAGCTGCCTGATGTCCCCTCTGGGCTGAAAGCCCTTTCTTCCTGCAGCGTTGCGGGGTGCTGGTGGGGATGCATCTCTTTTGATTTTGCTTCCTGGCTGTTTTTTGCATAAAGAAGTTGCCTGCCCCTCTCTGCTGTCATGGGATCCTGGCCAGCCAGTTAGCTGGGTGTCCCAAATATCTGTGGTGGTCACCTCAGGCAGCCTGTTAACCCTCCTCCTGAGCAGAGGAGCTGTAGGTTGGCCCAGGCCCACCCACTGACAGTCAAAGTGGGTGGACTCAGCTGGTCAGCCCCCCCCCAACCTGCCCTCCTCATGCCCTGGCTGTGGCTTCCCTTTTGTGCTCAGGATTTTGGTGACACAGAGAACTTGGTCAGTGACATGTGGGAACGCTGGCTGCCCTTCCAGAGGTCCCAATTCACCAGCCAAGCTCACTTCAAGCCAGTAAAAAGACACCATTTTAAGAACACCAAACTAAGTTTATTTTCACAAGAGAACATCTCCAGGGTTGTTTTATTTGTGGCTTCCAGCTCACAGAGTTTCACTGCTCGAGATTCTCTGCGTTAACATCAACGCCACCAAGAGGGACTGAACCGAATTCAGTCGGGGCCTGCAGGATTATATCTTTTCTAGGGGATACCACTGAAATGTGAAGTGGATACACCACTGTTCCCATGCCTGTGGTGCTACTTTGGTAGCTTCCAAGCAAGTTGCGGCCCCTCAGCCAGCAGCTACAGGGTAATAATGCATTGAAGGGGACCGAGCTGTAGTTTTGCACAGCAAGTCACCAGGACTGCTGAGGAGCCAGATTTATGGAGAGAGGACTGCACTCCACCACTAGACACTGCAGCATCCCCACCCACCAGCTGTTGCTCGGTCTTCCTGTGCTATGCCCCATCCCAAGAAGCAGAGGCGCTTTAAGCTGCTTCATTTTGGGGGGGGTCCTGCGGCCCAAGCAGTCAGGTCTGGGTCTCCCTGAGTCTCTGCTCAGGGTGAAATTTGAGGGTTCCAATTTCTTTTTGCAGCTCTCTTCCTTCCCCCTTCATCTGAGAAGGTGTCCTCTGCTTGCCCTCGCTCCCAGGTGTCTCAGATCTCATGGGTTTCCCAGACAGTGAGATGGCAATGATAATGGCCCAAGATGTCCATCAGTCTTGACGAACTGATGCAGCCCTGATCCTGTTACAGCTCTGCTCGTGGTCTTAATCTTACTTTGGAATATGCCAGAGGGGCCGACCCATCTGTTCCTATGAAAGAGGAAACAAGGATTCCCCATCCCTTGTCAGGGATGCCCTGAAGTATGCTGTCTTCTCGTATGGCTGTTGTCAGCTGAGAGTGCTGCCTGCTTGGGAGACGCCAGAAGCATTAGGATTGCTCCCTTTGGTTCACATCTCTTCCTTACCTGTCTTCCATCTAGCACAGGGTGTTAGGGGTTGGAATCATTGCCTTATTCCATGTAAACACACAGGGGCCCTAATCTCCTTGCCAGGGTTTGCATACAAGGGAGTTAGGTTGATATGGACTATCAAATCCAAAAGAACCACCCTCTAACTCTATACCATGGAGAGCTGGGAACTTGTCCAAGACAGAATGCACTTCCTGAGCTGGGGCCAACCAGCCAAATCTGATCAGGTCCCAGGGCTTGGAGTCCACAGGCTAAGCTTGCTCTTGGATCTAGTTCTTAACCCAAACTTCAAAAGTGGGTGTAACCAACTTAAATTACAAGCTCAGAACTATTCTCTTTGTACCAAAGTATCTGCTCCCCTCCAGACTTGAGGACAGACCAGAAAAGAACACCAACTTTACAACTCGAGTCCATCTCCTGCACACAAAAGAACTGAACACCAGGAGCTGATGCACCAACTCGTTTCCTTGTTTCTCCTGCACCCATTAAACAAAGGCTCCATGCTCACAAGACCATGGCACAGAGCAGTCCCTGGAAGAATGCAATCCTGAGCACTGTAAGAGAAGGCCCACTGAGTTGTTCAACACCACCATGCTGTGTTAAGGGATTCTCAGCAGAAAGAAGTGATGCCTCGGGAGCTCTGTGTCTGAGCCAGTCCTCCAGTGGACTTGCTGCTCTTTAAGGAAGGCAATAGACTGTATAGTTATCACCTGAAATGGGATAAAATCCCTCCCACCAAACTATACAACCTACTACCTCACCTCCACAGAGCAGTACAGAGGTCTCGCCTGATTCACGGCCATATCTCTGGCTCTGCATTGCTTGCACCACCTGCCTCTGTGTTCGGTGTAGAAGTCGGGGATGGGAACTGAAGACCTGACTGTCTCCTTAGGAAAGACAGTAGATTGTATAGTTAGCTCAAAGGGAGGATTGGACTCCACAACTATTCAATCTACTACCTCAGCCTCAAGGACAGCTTGGGACCGTGGCAGTCGTAGGTGATGAGATGATCCTTCTCCAGGCATCAGCTGCTCTGTGGCTCCTGTGGGGAGAAATGCAAGAAAACTCATCAGGTTTCATGACATTAGGGAAAAGGAGCCTCATACCCACCCTTGTCCTGGAGCTCCCTTTCTGCCTTAAAACCTCCTTCAGTCCACTTGGGCTATACTTAATCCTTGGCAATCGCACTGGCCACAGACTTTATGCACCCAAGGGCTTCCAGAAGGAGCAGCCCTCCCCTTTGAACCCAGGGCCATACACACAGATAGCACAGCTCTCCTGAAGCTGCACTAATGCCAAGTAACATACAGCCAGGCTGACCTCACCTCTGAACACACAGCGTATCTAGAACAAACCTGCCAGACTAGATAAGAGAACCCATCCATTTAGCTGCTGTGTGCTCCAGGGAATTGAGCAGATTAGAAATAACTGAGTACAAGGAAGCTTTTAGGCTGCAAATGTTCATGGTATCGAGTACATCAAGGCAGATCTCATTTCCTAAACAAATGAGTGCAACACACACGGGCTCGGTGTCCGTTTAAGTCTAGAGCACAGCCAGGCAATATTGGTGTGGAGCTGAGACAGGCTGGCTTCCCCCCAAGCCCTTGGCTCACCTTCTGAGACTCTATTTTTTTTTCCCCTTCTCTGTACATCCAAATACAGATGTGAGGTATTGAGTTGGTAGCTTTAAGAGATGTGTGAGGTTCTTTTGCAATGGGAAAGGATTCCCCCTGAAGACCAAAGCAAGCTGTAAGGGAAAGGGAGCCCCCAAGTAGCATGTGAAGCAGGCTGCGTGTGTGGAAGAGTGGAGACCCAAAGGAGGGAAGTGGGAGCTCAGCAGATGTCCCCAGCCTCCATGGATGTCTGCTGGGTGTTGTGGAGCAGCAGGGGTGGAGGCAGGAGTCCCCAGAGGGACCAAGGCTGCCTAATGCTTTGTGCTTCCACAGTTAACAGGCAACAGCCAAAATGAGTGAGAACTGTGGTGAACTGTAGCTGGGATCCTTGAGGTGAGGGGTTAGGATGGGTACAAGGATGGCTTTGCAGCAAGTTTGGAACAGGGCCCTGTTCCTTTGCAGAGCTGTCCAGAAGTCATAGAATCATAGAATGGTATGAGTTGGAAGGGACCCCAAGGATCACAGATCTCCAACCCCCCTGCCACAGGCAGGGCCACCAACCTCAGGCCTGGATCTACACTAGGTTGCCCAGGGCCCCATCCAACCTGGCCTTGAACACTTCCAGGGATGGGGCAAGTCCTCCTCACTGGCCTTCAACACAGTCCAGGTAACTTTCTTAATTTCCTTTGACAACCTTCCTTCACAAAGGATGTCATGCTGTGCCAGGCCATCTGGCCCAAACCTCTCCTATTGTGACAGGCTATAAACAACATCCAAAAATCAGTGTTGCAGGGCTGATTCCTATAGCATTTAAGTACCTAGCTCATCCACACTGCCAAGCACCTTGCATCCCAAACAGCCTTCTGATGGGGAATGTTCTTAGTCCTGTTTTCTTGGCACAAAGTGATGTGCAGAGGTTGCACATTCCTCCTTAGCACACACAGCGCCAGCCAGAGGTTACAGCCAAGCTCAGAGGTCCACCCAGTCTGCCACAGGACTCCTCAGGGACAGAACTATTACTTTAGACTAAAGTGTTTCAGCTTCCTAAAAATTAAAGCAATGCCACAGGCATCACCCAGAAGGGACCGTGGTGGCAAGAAAGCCAGCAGTTGCTGCACTGGTAGAAGATGATAGAAAATTCTGGATAAAATAGCCAACAGGGTCTGAGGAGTCAGAAGTCTACACCCCAAAGCCTCCCACTGCCTTCTAAGCTATTTAAGCCCAGCTTCTGAAGATTTTTGGATCATCTGGGTGGGTGGCCCAGATGATTCCATCACGTGATGTGAATAACAGAGGATGCTCATCTTCCTAAAGAGACTCGTGGCCAATTGACCTGGAGGAACAATTTTTCCTCATTCCTGGTGGCTTATATTATTTTAAGCATATAAGCAAGATGTGTAGGGCAGGCGTTTAAAAGGTCACTCTTGTTACCATTGCAAAGAACAGGCATTTGGGCCAATCTCAAACTGTGGGTGGGAAATTACATTAAAGAACTACTAGTTCACATAGATTTGATTACACATGGAGAGAGAAGGAGGAAAAAAAATCCCTTCTGACTTCTATAAGTAATCCTGAAAACGGGAGATTTAATTATAATAATTGTCTTAATGAGTATAGGTTTCAGGAATACCCAGCTGCTGACTCTGCATTCCTGATCTTGCCAGGATCTGTGAAGAAAGGAGTCAAAGAGGAGGATTTAGATATACTATACCCAGTAAAGATCACTTTGACTCCTAGTATGGCTATTGCCCTTGCTTGTGCCAGATGCTATACAAACTGCAACAATAGCAAGCCTGGATGGTCTAAGCCATCAAGACAAAAGATGGGGAAAGGAAAAGAAGCAGGGAGGGGAGAAAATTTGCCAAAGATCACACAGTAAGCCCATGGTAAAGCTGAGACTGGAATCAGCCTTGGGGCGTCTCTAGTCCCACTGGCAGGGCAGTGGTTTGCCTAGGCCAGCCTAACCAGGTTAAGACAGGTCAATATCTACCTCTCCCAACTGTCTTTGGCAAAGAGGGGAAAAAGTGATGTTGTGTTTTAATATCTGCAGGAGGATCATAGATCCTGTGAGAGAGAAGATCACACGTATACCGGATAACAACTCAATGGTAAAACCCCGCTGGGGTTTCACAAAGAGGCATTATGTATTAGTCATATATTCACACAGCCCTAAGATTTGTGCAAACTCTGTATCTACTGATATTCTCAGCAGAAATCTCCTAGCAGTTGCTGGTGAGCTGTGTTCCAGCTCTGCCTTGCTTTCCAGACATGAAGCTTTCCCTTCTAGCATATCGCTGCTGGAGCATCAGATTTACAAGTGCCTGAATAGGATACAGCAATGTAAAATTCTGGATAAAATAGCCAACAGGGTCTGTAGGAGTCAGAAGGCTGTTCCCCATAGCTTCTCACTGCCTTCGAAGTTAGTTAAGCCAGGCTTTTTAAGATATTCTTTTGATACCTGACAGCTAAGAACTGGACCGCTTTGAAAAACACCATTTTCTGTGCAGACCAGAGGGTAGTGGCGTGGCAATTTTCCCTTCCCAGATTCATACAACTCCTTCAAAACTAGCCTTTTTTTCTTTTGATGAAAAAACTTGGTCAGTATCTGCAAGAAACTGAAGGAAGGTCCCTGTGATCAGCACGGTCCTGCTGTTTGGAGGGGTGACAGAAATTGGGAGGTAAAGAATTAATATCTTCCTTCACAGCAAGATCCTCCAGGCTGGTGGGGAAAAACATTTCCAGCCCAGCTTTCAGGCTCATTTTAGGAAGGGAAAGGTGTTCAGTTAGCAAGGCTCAGGATGGCTTGTGATGACCGATCAGACCCCCAGCAGACAACCCAAGCTGGTGCACCCCCAAACTTTGAAGCATTTACAGACCAAAAATGCCTGAGCCTGGCCAAGTCTCTGCCTTTACAACGGGAAGGTACAGAACAGGCCTCAGAGTAGCTGGAAAGGCTCTGAAGCTTTGAGGAGCTGATCTGGTTTATTAAGGAGCACTGAATGAAATGGAGGAGGGGGGAGGAGGAAGCCATAAAACAACAAAGTCACTCCTTTAAAAGCAGACACCGCGCTCAGCCTTTGTATAGCCGCAATCCTGCGTGTCAGTGCCAAAACATGCCCGGGACAGACAGGGTTTCTAAGTGGGAAATCAGGGCCCTGTGTCTCTGAGAGGCTTTTCAGCCTCCCGAAGCATGGGCCAGATGGGAACAGAACCAGTCCTGGCCAACGTGAAGCCTGCATGCAGCCAGCTGGCTATGTTGGCACAAAATGGCTGACCGTCAGCCATTTTGTTTCCTTAGCTTTGGCTGTAGGGAAGCTGGTAGTGACTTTGCATCCTTGCCTCTCCATGTTGCTGGAGAGGAAAAATAAAAAGGAAACTGATTTTAAAAAAACCCAAACCAAAACAATCCCCGAACAAATGAAAACAGAAAGAGGTGGGGAAGAGTTCCCTAGTGTTGCCCCTAGGTGTGTATCCACACACCACACTGCTCAGTGCCGTATGACTACTGGCCAGCAGTGAGGAACAGGCTCACAGAAAAAAACCCAGCAGACAGCCCCCCAAAAAAGTAAATCTTGAATGCACCCTGTGCCACAGGAAAGCAATGGAAAAAGGACATTTGCCAAATTAGCCACAAGGACGAGTTGCTCTTAACTTCTAAAAGGCTGGGCGAACCTCTCTGAAAAGCAAGGCCAACTGTCTTCCCAGACACCCAATCCTGGAATCAATATTAAAATATCATACTTCAAAAGAGTTATTGGAAGGTGCTGTGAGTAGGAAAAGGAAAATTGAAGTAAAAATATTTAAAAGGAAAATTGAAGTAAAAATATTTAAAGTTCCTCAACAGCCCCTGTGTCTCAGCAGAGCTTTTCCTCCATGCTTTTCTAATGATGTAGGTAGTATTTCATGTCACTGTTGTTGTAGCATTTGTTTATTATTAAACAATTGGCAGGTATCTTAATAAATAGTTACTCATCTGTTAGGGGTTGTTTCGAGTCCTATCAGATGTTTAGAAACAGCTGGATCATCATTAATTAATCTCTTATTGCTATCTGTAATACATGCATCTGGAACATGATTGTTACCTGACTTATCTTTTACTAACCCTTCATAAATCTGTTATTAGATGTGCGGGTTTTCTAAATGTTCATGTATTTTCCTTCTAAATTAGCATATAATTGCCAAAGGTAAAAACAAACCCAGAATATTTGTCCTAAAAACGGGTGCTACTGGTATTTCATTGAGTAATTTCTCCAAAACATTAAAAATCAAGAGATAAAAGAGAAAAAATACATCTTTTTGGTTT
This sequence comes from Porphyrio hochstetteri, assembly GCA_020800305.1. NCBI lineage: Eukaryota > Metazoa > Chordata > Aves > Gruiformes > Rallidae > Porphyrio > Porphyrio hochstetteri. The sequence goes on along the minus strand of CM036930.1, from coordinate 5,067,624 downwards.
ATTTTAACCTGCTCCATATTCAAGTCTATAGGTTAACTCGGAAACCTAAAGAAAGAGGATCCTTTCCTGTAAATATCCTATAAAACTGTTTTGTTAGCACTGTTTTTCCTTCTCAATGTTCAGTTACAAAGCTGCTCATGAAAGGTGTGCAAGTAACGTTCAACCCTACCATAAATTTGGACCAAAACATTTAATTTGCAATGCAAACTGCCCGCCCAGCGCCCACACATGCAGCCCCGGCTCCAGGACCACCATTGCCCCTGTAATTCTCGACATCATCCGTTTGTAAGCAAACCAAGCAGATAGGGAGGCAAATACCTTTCTCTGCAAGGAAAGTGATTTCACCTCTCTCTGCTCTCCTTCCCAGCTCCTCTCTGAAATTGTCTGCTTCTCTCCAGATGTCCGGACAGCCCCTCAAGGAAAGGTAGGATGATCACCCCAACACCGATGTCTTATCAAAGCCTGATTTATTTTTCCCCCCCAAGCCTCTGTTCCTCCAATTGTCCGTGTACGAAGAGATGTGACTACTAACTCCAAGACATCCAGGCTACTGAAGGAAATGCAGAATCACGTTTTAAAAAAATAAATAAATAAAAATTCTCTTTTATTTGGCGCATGTTCTGGTGTTTTTGCCATGCTTCTGCGCAAAATTGTATGGTAACACCACCAAGTTTCCTTTAAACTTTTAAGGCGTGTTAGTGTTGATGGCGTCTCTGTTGTGTATCACACCTTAACGTGTGCAGGATACACATGCTGGTGCAGTAAACAGTTTGTTATCGCAGTACAGCTCTGTCCTCGTAAGAAAAGCAAGGGCTTAAAAAGCCAAGAACAGCTATTTCTTTTAATATTTAAATTAAGATTTTTGTATTCCCGAGACGAAAACTTTCAAGGCAAGAAGGCAATAAACAAAACAAAAAAAAAAATCCCCAAAAATAAATCCTCTGGATCACATCAGCTAAATCCAAGCACTGCCAGATCAGTGGAAAGGTCAGATCTCATATTCACCAAAAACAAGAGGACACACAACAGGTTAAAATGCTACCGTCCGGCAATGACCAGCTCTAATCATACCAAGCTGATGTGTAAAACCATCCGCCCGTCCAAAAACAAATTAGACAACAGTGCGCTCAGATACTTTATAAATACAGAAGAAAGGAGGGCTGTTTTATTGAATATAGCGAACAAACCTTTCCGTCCGGCTAGACCGTGCAGCCCCGCGACTCTGCATGCACCAAGTAGCCTTACGCTGCTAACACAAAAGCTCAGTTTGGCAATTCCAGGCATTTTCAGGGCTCAACAAACGCCAAAACTACCCACTCTCTGCCTCTGACTTTGGTCTCGTTCCAAAAGGTCCTTTTTTTTTGGTCCTTTTTTTTTTTTTCCTCTCTCTCTCTCTGCTACAGCCGGTGCCACGTAGAGACGGGAGAGTTGGGCTCGAACATGGCCGCAGCTTCCAAAAAAGAGCCAAGTCCCAGCGTCCTGGCTTTCCCCCTTCCAGACGGAAAACAAAATGGCCATGCAGCAGCCATTTTGTTTACTGCGGGATGGGAGGGAAAAGGGAAGGGAGGGGAGACGCAGGCCAGGCAGGAGCATGCGGAAAGGATTGGGGGGGAGAAGGGAGGGAGAAGGGAGGGTGTCGATTCAGCAGGAACCCAAAAGCTCTGTAGCGATGCCCAGGCACGTCCTCCCTTCCTCCCGTTGGGGCTGAGCGGCCCCATCCAGCCCCACAGCAGGACTGATGGGGAAGGTTGGACATGGGGTCAGCTTTCCCAGCCCTTCCAGGCTGGTTGAACTCAAGCTGTCCGGCCTGACAGGGGTTATGGTTCCTTCCCTGGGCCTGGCTGGCATCTCCATCCTGCCCGCTGGCACAGGCTGGCTTCTGCCTGGCCACTGCCAGCACCACAGGGCTTGGGCTCTGCAAGAGCTCCCGATGGCAGCCAGGCAGGAGAGCGGAAACCAACCTGGTAACGTCAAACTCCTGAACTTCCCCGGGCAGGAAATGGTGTAAATAACACCCACGGGGAGGGGGAGAGGAACCCAGAGCAGGCTGGGAGGTCTTGGGGACAGCAGCTTGGCCTCTAGAACCCAGATCATAACAGTGCCTGTGTAAGGAAGGCCCAGAGAGGAGCAATCTAACATTTCCTTGCTCACTCACATCCAGATGAGCCTGCCTCAGAAATGGAGCCACACGGCCAGGGCAGGGTCCAGGCTGGCCTGCAACAATGCTTTACAAGCACACTGGGGACAGTGCAGGCAGCTGCCTGCTACCTGCCCATAACCATGGAGGTCTGTCCCCATCCCACCGAGCACACCGGGAGGAGTAAAAGGCTGTGTGAGCAGTGGAGGATGGTGCTGCATTGCAGGCAGTGGGGCTCGCAGGCAGCCCTGCCTGCCCAGAGACCTCCCTCCAGCAGTGCCTTGTGTGTGCAGAGCACCTCACCACCTCCATGACTTTTACCCATCTTTCTGCCCTTCCATAGACAAACCGCAACTGCCTGTCTGGATGGTAACACCTACAGCTTGAGGGACCAGAGAAATGTGGAGCAAAACCCCCTCAGCCTCCTTCTCCTCAGCACAGAGCTGAGCTACTAGCTAGCAGCCTTATTTGAAGAAGCCAACAGGCTGCACAGACAAAGGCCACACTCCATCAGAGGTGAAGTCTCTTCGAGTCCTAACCAAAACCAGACAAGAAGTTGTCAGAGCAAATGCCTCACATGAGTACCCAGCATGGAAAAACCTTTAGGAACATACAAACCAAACACACCCTTGGCTTTCTGCTTCTGTAGGTGAGACAAGGGGTGAAAATCTGGGCTATTCCTAGGATTTAGGATGCATAAGAGTTCCCAGTTACAAACCCTCTGTCCTAACAATGCAGGGAACTGGAAATGCCAAAACCTAGCCTGGTTTTGAAGCTCTTACAGATCTTGCAGGAAAGTTCTATAAGAAAGGTTGTTAATTGGACAAGGTGCTCTGTGACATATTCATGTGGGATAAATTTAAGCACTGGAGGCTGGCCCTGCTAAGCTTTATCTAGTCAGTGGAGAGGGTAATTTCTCTCCAAGGTAATTCATAGCAAAAATATAATACCAATGTCTCAAATTATCCTGTGGAGAAACCTAAAATCTCAGGAATTTTTTTAAATAACCACTATCCCTCACCATCTGTTCCTCACCAACTTTCTGCAAAGTAACCTAAGATCTCCAGGTGAAAACTGTCAGAAGCTTACAGCTTGGTAATTTGCTGAGATTGATTAGTCTTATTAAAATGTCCCAGAAAAGAGGAATCACCTGTAACAAACTCAATCAAGTGCCTGCCCATCCCAACTTCTCCTATGAGCTTGGTGAGGAGCTGTGTGATCTCAGGGGTAGGTTCATGGAGTTTTTATTCACTTTGTAGTTTGAGAATTTTGCAGGTATGTGAGAGATCTATGTCCTGTTTATTTTAATAGGATGTGGGGAGGTGGGACTTGCTTGAAAACCCTAGCCTTTGCACTGAAAGAATAGGGCTTTTCTTATGCAATACTCTTCCAGGAAAAACACTGGAGTAGCTTGAAGACCAAAGGGCTCTAGATGCCTGTAGCAATGGCTGAAGAAATGGCTCCATGCAGCAGGTCAGTTTGAAGCTAGGAATGCGAAACAATTTTGGCAGCTCTGACACCAATAAGCTCTCCTAAAAAAACCCTGACAAACTGAGAAACTTTATTTTTATCCTTATTCCAAGTGAAAGCTTATTATGAACAGGGCTGGCTGCAATACCTTTATGAGATAGGGTGGGTGGGTCCTAAGATGGAGCAGTAGGGACCCACCTCCCTGGTGGGTCCTGAGATGGAGCAATGGGGAATTAGGGGCTTGCATGGGGAAGGGATTGCTTAAGGTATTAACAGCCCACACAAAATTGCATACAGCCCCTCAGCTCTAGTTGCTTATTCATATATATCTTAGTCAAACAGCGGGGTGGGGAGGGATGGGCATGGGGTGAGAGATGGGAGCAAGAACTTAAGGGTAAAGAAGTGGGTGTGTGCACTTGGGAGACATTAAGAAGGCATCTGGCTGCATGAGCAAGAGAAGGAGCTCACGAATGCACAGGTTTTGTGGACCTGGGCTATGGAGAGAGCTGAGATGGTTTGTGGTAGGAGAGGGAGGTGTGAATCTGATTAAAATGCTGGAGTTCCACAAAAGAGAAGGAGGAGCTGCTGAGCAGGGGGATATTTTTGTAGCCTCCAATCTAGGTTGCTCTGGGCTTAGTAAACTGGTGGTAACTTAGGACATGGCTGTGAAAGGAGACCCTTCTGCAGGACAGGCCGCTTGCTCTTGGTGCTTTCTGCTTTCAGATGCTGCTGCTGTGGCCTCAGCAGCACTCTCATTCAAGACCCATGCTTCCAGTGCTGTGAAAGGCTTACTGCCTGGGCAAAGTCAGGTCTGAACCAGAAGCAAAGGATTGGTAAGGCATGTGGGCCCATATTCCAGCCCCAGGAGGCTCTCTTCCTCAGGGAAATGATCTCTGAATGCAGGAGCTGTTGCTTGTTTTTCCACACATAAGCTTGCTGCCAAGGATTGTCATTTGATGTGAGGTAGCAAAGAGTGCTGTCTGGCTTCAGGTCAGACCTGGGTGGGGAGAACAAGACTCCCATTTCTGTTTGTGATCAGGGTTCATGAGAAAGGGTCTGTGATACTGTCCTGGGTCTTGCAAGCCAAAGAACTATATCCTTGTGTTTTAATTCTGGTTTTTTCCTACCACATTGTAAAGCTGTTGGAATCAGCTGCTCATCATCATGTGTTTGAGTCTGTGGACTTCCACAGCATCAAAGCTTCCCCTCTGGCTGTTTGCTGGAGTCTCTTCAGCTCTTCTCCTTCTAGTCTATCCCAGCAAGCCTGTGCAAACACAGTTCCACTGCCTCTCTCATGCTCTCTCTCTCCCTGCACTGGCCACTTTGCTTCTGGTTCATGAAATTTAAAGCTGATGAAAATGTGATATTCACTTGATGATGAGAAATATTTCCCTTCTGGATGGGGAGAAATGGCACTAGCGTTTTCCCTGAGCTGCTGCGAGCATGTGGGTGAACCAAACTGCCTTCTCTGGATTTATTTGGATGGACTCTTTGCTTCTCCAGGTTTGTTCAGTGGCACACCTCCCCACCAGACCTGAGCACTCTCTTGGGGATCTTTAGGGTTCCTCCATTTTTGTCTCAGGAGAACTTAAGGCTGTTACAGCCATGACAAAAGCATGTGGGAGAGAACATAAATCAGACTTAACGCAGCCGCTTCGCCGAGTCCCTGCATCCAGTTTTAGTGAGTCACTTTGCCTCTGCTTCCTCCTCTGGGAGACAGACACTCCCTACCTGGGATGCTGAGAAGGTTAATTAGTTAATGTTCTTAATTAACTGAATGTGCTTTGAGCAGTGGAATTGCTTGAGGCAGTAGATCTCATGAAGGTCTAAGTCTAATGCTGACTTTAACAAGGGTGGGCTCCCAGTTCTTAGCAGCTGGGACACCTTGCCCTCAGACAGAGGGAAGAATTGAACTTCTCTGAATTATTCATACTGTTGCCACAGCACATCTGAAGCACAAACAGCCAGAGTCCACCCAAGCTCTTCACTGCTTCCTTCCTCCACCACGGATGAAGATGCAGCTGACTTTCTTCTCACAAACACAGCTCTGGGATCGCAGACCAAGGAAACAGAGAAATCCAAGGGGGTTTTGGCAGCATTGATAGTCTTTTTGGTACATGCCCAGCAGTCTGTGACTCACATCCCACCTTGCTCAGGAGGACTGCACGCACCCAAGGCAGTTTCTCTTCCAGAAGATGGATGGTGGTAGAGAGCACTCTGCCTGCTAAAGTGAGAGGCTGCTTTGCTTTCCACACTGCTGGGACCCATCCCAAACTGGACTTGGAATTGCAGCAGCAATGAATCCCGCAAGCCAAACCAAATCCTCCTTCCACATCAGTCCTGCAAGCTCTGAAACTCTGCAGGTTTAGCTGGGTTCCTCCCCATGCACATAAATAAGCAGGACCAGCAAACATTCCCACCTCCAGCAGTTCTGACGATGGCACCAACAGACAGATTTTCATCTCCCTTTCGGCTGAGCCCCCCTGGAGCTGTGGATGGATTTTCTACAGGCAGAGCTCTTTACAAAAACCCCCCTTTTCCAACACAGAAACTGTACAGATTCCTAATTGCAGCCAAGTTTGACCACAGATACCATAACACAGATCCATCTCTCTTTCCACTTTGATGCAAAAACGCCTCGGAGAAATAATATCAATATGTCTTTGCTAATTGATGGTGGTGTGTTGGCTTTGGCCCTTCAGTGGATTGGCCATCCTCAACTGTCATTTCCTAAAACCAATATTTTTCTGCTTGTTTATCTTCCCTGGCCTTGTTTGCACACAGCTACCACCCAAAAAACCTCTCTCTGTCCAGGGAGTAGGATTTATCGCCTCTGTTTCAGCAGCAGCAGAACAGAGAACAATGTAGGGCCTATGCAAACAAGTACTGCTGTTTTCTTTTGCTTTTCATTTATTCCTTAGTGGTAACTCACTGCACTCCAAACCAAACAAAAATCAAAAGATTTAGGACCCAAAGAGCAGCCCAGAGCAGTATCGTAGGGGCTGAAGACAGGTTGCATTTAGGAGTTAAGCAACAAGTACTCCTTGAAAGCCAGTGAAGTGTTTAATCTGCGATGCATACCTCAAATTGTTTCTGGCTGGTGGTGATGTTTTGGCACTCTGTGCCAATGGGAGAAGCTCAGGTCCTTGGATCATTTAAAACTACACACAGGAGAGATTTGGGCAGAGCATGGAACCTGGTTTGGGTAGGGACCATCTTTACCTTCTGTACGTGGACAGCACTTATTACAACAGATCCCTCAAGACAACCAAACACAAGACTAGTAGGTAATTTAAGTGCAGGTTCACACAGTTTGAGCTTACAGGGCTGGGAATTGTGACACTTGTATTTTTGCCCTGCCTCTGGCACCCAGCTTGACCTTTCAGAAGACCCTAAAGGACCACACAAGCTTAAGCCGCTGCATTACGCAAAGCCATTGATCCACGCACCAGCTCCTCCTTTGACTCCATTTCAGCCCAAGCCTACACAGTGACCTGGAATTTGTAAGCTGATGTTGGGCTGCCACGTGCTTTTTGTGTAGCTGGGCAAGACTGTCAAGGTGGAAGGAACCCTCAGGATCCTGCACCGGGATCAACTTTAACCAGCATTCTTACAGAGCAGGCCTGAAAGGCCAGTCCCTTCTGCGACCACTGTACAGCCTGTACTCAGGACTCCATGTGCTGAACAAGCCTTCACAAGCCTGGGAGCCAAACATAATCCACCTTTACCTGCTTGTGGTGAAGTTGAGCTCAGATGAGCACACAGCGTCTGGAAAGCTGAGTTTATCAGCCTATGACAAAGATCCCTTTGAACTTTTCTTCAAAGCCCTTTGAAGAAGATGCCTGCCTTCCCTCCCTCCCCCCAAAGATGATGTTTTTCCTGGGCTTGGCCCTGTTGTTTGCAGCGATTGTAGCCGGTTTGTTGGCTGCAGCTCTCCCGGGGCTCCCTCTGGCCTGACCCACGCTGCTGAGCCCGGCGGGGTGAGGGAGCAGACACTGTCACAGAATCCACAGCTCAGAGGGAGCCTTGTTCTCAGCCTGCCTGGAGTGGCCATGGCAGACACGGATAAAAACAGTGGCCGGGAGGCATCTGCCTGCAATGGGGCGTGCACTGTTGATGCTCAGGGATGAGCAGATGGGTTGATTACACAGGGAGAAATGGACACTAATCGTATCCAGATTCACCAGCTGCAGGATTTCCTCCTGAGCCCTAAAGGACAGGAAGCCCTTACCTGCTTCGTTATCCTGTCTCTGTTCGTTAGCCCCTTCCCCCGCCCTGGGAACCACATCTCTGCTAATCCCCTGGGCAGGGGAGGGCCCAGACTGCAAAGCTGAGATCCAGATGGGAACTCCCACACTGTTCAGGCTGGATCCAGCCTGGGGTCAGGGGCCTGTCCTGGCTATCAGCTCCAGCACAGCCAGGCTCCGCCAGCTCCAGTTTCCCTACTTTAGGAGCTCATTGCTGGACTCTTCTGCTACTGCCTCTCTGAACAGCCAGGAAGATTTTAGGATTAGCAAGAGCAACAAAGACTGTGCTGGGCTTTGACAAGTCTCCACATCTCTACTGAGATGCAGCCGCTTCTGGGGTGGAGTCCGGCATGTGTTGAACAACACAGGGCTGATGGAGCCAGGGAGGGAAGAAGTTTCTGCAGATTTAAAACAGCAGAGGCACTTCCCAGCAGGCTCCAGGACAACCAACCAGACTGACCGGGGAGGTGATGTTGGAGATGTAGCTGTATTCTTATTCCTGGGAGACTGAAACATGCTGAGTGGTTGGGTTTTATCGCCTGCTTAGCTTTTGCGGAGTGCCAGCTTGGAGGAAGGATCTAAACCCTCCTACACCGCTTTGTCCATGTCCCTCTGCATCCATCCTGGCTCTCTTCAGTGGTGGTGATATGTTCCCAAGGCAGGGCAGCTGCAGGGATGATCCCAGGCATCCTCCCTGTGGGGCTGCTCAGCTCCCAGGGTCTCAGCCCAATCCTTCTCCCACAGCCAGGAGCCTTGGGAGCAGATGCACAGGAATTCCAGCTGTGGATTACATTGGGATCGGCACCTGCCCTGACTTTTGGTGGAGTCTCCATGTGAGGAGTGCAGCCTGCTTGAAAAATGTGATAACCCAAGCTGTTGCTCTGAGTTGGGCTTTTTAGGACTCTCTCTCCTTGCATGTCCAGGGTGCCACCTCCCTTGGGCTGTTCTTCAGTCCCCAAGCCCAGCAGGACAACGATGATGTGCGGAGCAGCCACAGGACAGCACAGCTAGAAATAAGCGGGAGCTCCCAAAACTGCCACCCCACCTCCGGGCATGGACCTCCCAAAGCCACAGGGTGTTCTGTATGGGGTGATTTTTGGTTGTCATCATCACAGTGATACAATACCTACTTCTTGGCCTCCATGGATCTCACATGTACCTTGTGCTGGGCTACTTCTCTTACATGTTCTGCAGCCAGGACTACCTTGTGGGCAACCTCAGCATGCCAAACTCAGCCTGCATCAGCCCTGCCTATCTCACAGGCTTTCCAAAGACAAATCCAGACAGCACAGCTCAGTGCCCATGAGCAACCCTACAATAACAAACCGTCCCTCTGACTTTGTCCTCCCAGACCTCACCTTTCCAGCAGCCAAGTAACATCAAAGATAAACAGTAGCCACGAGCAACTCCACCATAACAAACCAGTGCTACAGGAAAAAAGGTGGAGGGAAATTAGGGAATGAGAGAGGTGGCAGAGAGAGGGGGAAAAAGAACTGTGGGAAGGAAAAGAAATGATATTGATTTTCCAGAGGGCCAGCTATGGGGCAGTACAGATGATTAATCAGATCTGGATGCCTCTGGATACTGCACATTCCCCACAGTGCACGAGGCTTCTAGCATCAGCTCTTCCTGGGATGTGTTTCTACAAGGATCCTGTTAAACTCACACCCCCAAATCCGCTAGAACAAGCTGGCTCTTAGTGGAAAAGCTGAGGACAGAGCCCACAAAGGCTTTTTACCCCCACTTTCCCCATGGGAAGTGGTTACATGGATGGTCCAGGACAGGGGAAGCTGGTCCCCATGGGGCTGGCCTGCAGAGACACTGAGTGCAGCACTCGCTGCGACTGGAAATCAGGCAGTTTTCACCAGTGCAGCTTCTACTCCAAGTTGGTTGGTGGTTGTCTGGGGTATTTTTATAAAAAAATAAAAGAAAAAAAGGAAATCACAATCCAAACTCTGCCTTGGCCAAACCTGACCCTTTTAAGGAACGGAAATTTCCCAGAGTCACCCTTGACAAACCTGGAGGCCCGATCCTGCTCTCAGGAATGTCAGTGCAAATCCAGAGTGGCTCTGCTGACTGCTGAGAGGATATAGGAGCCGAATGAGGCTGGAGCCTTGGAGAAAAGCTCCCAGTCTCCTGCCTGGAGATGGAACAGAGCTCACACCAGAGAAGCCTGAAAACAAACTCCTGCTTCAGAGGCAAAAAACAGCAGAAAGATCCAACTCCCAGCTTCAGGAATTCATCCTTTTTGCTGAGCCATGTTCTGGAAGCGTGAGGCTTATTTTACTGTGTGGAATAAACCAGCTGCGTCCCTTGGCTGGATGGCTCTTCCAGGGGTGCCAGATGTTTTGTTTAGGACACGTCAGAAGTGTCTTGCTTGAGTTCAGGCTTTCTCTCCTCTCGGGCTGCCCGCTGCAGAGCCCGCTGGAGCCATTGGCTTCAGCGGGGGGTTGTTTTTTATATCCACTCTCTGCTAGCTTTACCCAAGGAAGCAGTAGGGCTTGGGGACAAATTGGGAAATGTCTGATTCCACCCCAGAATAAATGAACTGCATAAATAATTGGCAAAGGGCAAGCTGGATGGATGAGAAAAACACTTCTGCTGCCTTCTCACTGCCATTAAGGGCCTGAATATCAACTTGTGTCCAAACATGCTTTGCCAAAGAGGGGCACTGTGACACATTTTGGGGGCTAGACCCCACCAACGACTGCCCAGCCCCAGCCCCTCCAGCTCGGGAGTTTCTTCTTCCAAACCAACTGCGGAGTATTGTGAAAACCTCCAGCTGTAGGTTCAGAGCCAGGCCCTGGCATCCCAGCCACCAAGCCTGGGTGCACGAGGCCATACAGCTCGTCACGGTATGAGAAAGGTGTGCAACAACCTGGGACAGCACCTCTGGGAGGCAAGGGAGAGGCGAGACAATTTTGGGGATGTCCCTGGAGCACAACCGAGATGGTCAGCACAGGCTGGCGGGTCAGGGAGGCAGAGCGGGCCCAGAGCATTCGGGTGCTTTGTGGTCAGTTTAAAGGCTTTACTGTAGGGCCATGCATCACTCCCTGAAAGAGGGGCTTTTCGGAGGAGGGAGGGGAAAGCCAGGTGGAGGGGAAGGAGAAGGAAGAATTTGGTGAAGGAGGAAGGGCGGCCTTCATGGCTGCAAAGTGCCTGTGAAGCACACGGCGGCGGGGAAGGAGGACCCTGCCCTGCAAACAAGCTGCTTTTGTTGCATCCCAAACGGGCCTAAATTAAGTTTGACAGAAAGAGGGCAGATCCACACGGTGCTGGGGCCAAACCCCCCCTTTGTGCTAGGTTACAGCCGGGCGGGCCTGGAGAGCTTCGGCACAGCACTGCCAAATCTCGGCCGGGCGTGAGGGGAGAGGCGCGAACCTCCACGAGGCGGGAGGCACTGGGCAGCCCTGGTAATCATCCCGATGCCTCTGCAAAGCAAGTTCCTCCCAGGAGCGCCTGGCTCAGTCTATCCCCAAAGCTAAAAGGCCGCCATCTCTCCAGGAAAAGCAGCTGCTGCCCAAGCACTCCCTTGGCTGGTGCTGCCCGCTGAGGCCGGCAGAGCCTCCCGCCCCGCTCCCGGGCATCTCCCCAGCCCAGCCGCCCGCCTTGGCATGCCGTGCCAGCATGAAAAACAAGCCAGCTTCTAAACAGTTAACGCTGACAAAACCAGACTGCTTGAGTTCCCTCCTTCCCGAATCGCTCTTGGTGTAATTCACCCCCCCCAAAATGAAATAAAATTATCCTCCTTCTCTGACCTCACCCCTGGTGCCCTCCCTCCCTCCCTCCGTCCTCCCCCTCCCTCCTGTCCTTCCTCTCTCTCTCCTTCCACCCTTCCCGTGCCCCTGCCCTGCGCTGGCACGGCCGGCCGGGAGCACGCGTGCCCACCATTCTGCTCGGCGCTCCGAGCTCCCACCACGTTAGCTGCGGCTGCCATGTTGAATTGCAAATCCGACATGATTCGACATATTTTTTTTCCCTCCTCAGTGGTGCCCGGTGGGGAAGTAAAGAAGCACCCGTGTGACATGCACCCAGCCCTGGGTGGCTTCTCGAGGACGTCCCGGGCAGCGGGGTGAAGGTAGGGAGAGAAATCACCCTCCAGTCCTGCTCCAAACACTGCACGTAGGGACCTGCCTATCTGCTCTACATCCCCTCTCTCCAGGAGACCGATTTTAAAGGCAGATGTTTTAGCACTAAGGGCCAGAGGACTAGATGGGAAGGGGTTTTGGGGAGAAGGCAGGTTACAGCAACAACAAAGCGACTGAGCAACTGGAGGAACAAAACATTATTTCAAACCAAAGGCAAAAAAAAAAACCCCAACCCAACCGCACGGACAAAAAAAACCCCAAAAAAAGCAAAAAAAAAAAAAAAAACCCACCCAAAATTAAGAGTGAGGTTTGATTTCGTACCAAGGCAGCAAGAGAGACGCACCGTGGAAGAGAGTGGTTTTGTTGTTGAGTGGTGGCTGGATTTAGCTCCGCTTATCTGGACAGTCATCGGGGAAGGATCCTTTGCCGAGAAAGGCCAGTTTGAGTGAGACAGCTTTTTTTTTTTCCCTTCTCTCGCTTGCTCTCTCCCCTTTCCTTCTCCTCGCAGCTCAACGCCAAGAAATGGGCGGTGCCTGGATGCCAGGCTCCATCCGAACGAGACACCCAAGGCCAACGGAGGCTGGCACAAAGGCGAGCTGGCAGGAATTCCTGCACTCGGGAGCCGCACGCCCGTGGGACGAGCCCGCCACCTCCCAAAAAATCAACCTCTGACACCACCCCGCTCTGGAAAGTTGCCCCGTTGGGCTCGAAAACACCCTGCCAGGCTCAAGCATGGGAGGGGGGAGAAAAAAAAGGACAAGGGGAGGAAAAAAAAAGCGAAAGAAAAAAGCCAAGACCTTCCTTTGCATCCACACAGGTTAAACAAAAGGCCTGGGGAGTGGGTTGGGGTTTTTTTCAGCACCCCCACCCCCAAAAAGCTCCTTCTCCCACCTGGCCATCTCCCGCCTCACACCCTCCATCGCTGGCTCCCTTGCTGGCCACCCCAGCGTCCAGGCAGAAACGAGCCCTGGGTTCCCTCCTTCCTGGTTTTAGCACGACAGGAGGTGGCAGGTCCTTGAATAGGAACTCACCCACCCAACGTGAGAGGGATCCGATGGGAGGGAGAAGAGGGAAAAAACCCCCCAACAAGGGACAAAAAAATATACATATATACACACAAACAACAACCCACCCGCCATGGAGGAAGGTCAGGAGCTGTCGCTGCCAAGGGGTGCGGATTGGGGGTGGTTTGGGTGCCATGGGTTTATTTTTGGCCTCCAATTTTGTTTTGCTGCCCTAGCACCTGGGTCGTGCCGATTATAAAAGGGGAATCGCAGCAGGTTGGGGAAAGGACCGGAGAGAGAGAAGGGGAGGGTGTGGGGGGGGGAAGTGGGGGGGGGCAGGCAGCCGGGGGTTGGTAGAGCTGCTGGTGAGATGCCAAAAAAACAAAACAAAACACGTTTTCATTTTGTCTGCACCAGCCTGGGTGCAGGCGAGCGCGGGAGAGAGGGAGGGAGAGGGAGGCGTGCGCTGCCAGAAAGCCGCCGCGCTCAGACGCGGGCCTGCGGCCACGTCCCTCCACAACCGCCCAGGCAGCCACTTCCCCACTCCCTCGTCCCCCTCTCCCTGCCCACCCGGCTTCGCCTGCCAAGTCCGAGTTGGCACGGCTCCCCCGGCTGCGCCGAACAAAGCCGTCACCCAGCCCCGAGCCGACGCTGACAGTAAGCAAAGTGACAGGCGCATCTTCCGCATGTTAATCCACACGGCGAGGAGGCGAACGAGCAGCAGAAGGCCCCCCCTTGCCATGCATGCCACCCCACCCCCCCACCCCACCCCACAACCCCCCCTCAAACGCCAACGGACGGCTCACCCCACCCTTGGCACCCGCCGGCCTCGTGCGGGGATGGCGAGGGCCCCGCTGGCGGGAGCACCGAAGCCTCTCCGGCGGCGAGGTTTAAATCGAGCCGAAGCCCCGCTCGGCGGGCAAACGAGGCCACTCGGCATCTGCTGTACCTGTTCCCGCTGCCTTCATCTCGCCTTGGAACCGTGACAAGAGCACACTCGCCTCTGGTGGGCTCTCAAAGCCGCGGGTCTGTAACCCTTTGCAGGAAGTTGGCACCGATCCCAGGTAGGACTTTACTCCCCGGCTCTCGCTCTCTCCCCCCACCTCCGCCTCCCGCTCCCTCCCCTCCGCTCCCCCACCCATCCTGTCCCTTGGGCCCCTCTCGCGTCCCCCAAAACACCACCTGGCCCCCCACTACCCCACCGACATTCGCCAGCTTCATCAGCACGGGGGGCAATATGGGGGGCGGCCAAACCTTGCTGGGCGCCCACTGAGACCCTCGAGCCCCTCACGCCCACCGCCCTTGCACACATACCCTGTGAGGATGACCTGGGCAAGGCAGAGAACAACAACTTCCTGCTCCGGCTCCCTAAAACGCCTGTTTCCACGCAGGGGTTAGGCGGTGCGGCGAGACGGGGGGAGCTGGGAGGAGGTTTGGGGGTTTGTCGTCATTGAACCGTGCTTCTTTTTTTTTTTTTGGCCTTTTTGCCTTTTTTTTCCCCTGCTTTTAATGCCCCTTTTTTTTTTTTTTTTCTTCTTTCTTTTCTTTTTTTTTTTTTGGAACATATATTTTTTTTTTTTGCCCGGCAGCCCGAACCCAACACGAAGGGAAAAGGGAAGGAGAAGGGGAGGGGGGGGCGTGGAAAGAGAAATCAAATGGGAACAGAATAGCTCCAAGTCGGCAGGACAATGCACGGGAAACGGGGAGATTAGCGTAGCTCTCGAAATCCATCGCACCCGCCCCATTTCTGAACCGTTTGCCCCCACGCCTCGTCTCATTTTTTTAAGACTCCCAGCTCCTGAATTATTCCAGTCCACGAGCGGGAGGGGAACGCACAGTCCGGAGTCCCTCAGAGCTGCCAAGAGCATTGCAACAGGAAAGAAAGAAAAGGAGAGAGGGAGAGCCAGGCAGAGCCCTCACAATCGAGCAGCAAGAAGAGCAAGGAGAAATTAACATCCAATTAGTGCCGTGTTTAACGAGGGAGACAGAGGCGGCTGTTGTTTTATTGCCCTGTTCTTTTCAGGCGCATCTGACAGGCAGCAGGGAAGGCACCCCTGCTCCAAGTGACGTCATCAGATTTTATTTTTTGATTATCCCCCCCCCCCCCCTTTTTTTTCTCCCACCCCCGGTCTTCCCTCCTCCAAGTTTTGCAGAGACGGCCTCAGCAACTCAGCCAGGGAAATTCGGGACTTTCAAGCTCTCCCCTCCACCTCTGACCTCCTTCTCCACACACACACTCCCCCCACACACACACTTCGTTACCATCCCCAAACACCAACCCCGGAAAAACCAAAACGCGCCAACCCACCCCAAAGTCTTTGTTCTTCCAAAAAAACAACCATCAAAAAAAAACCAGATTTTAAAAAAAGAATAAATAAAGGTTGAGATGGGAGCTGGAGGGAGCCCAGAGGAGGTTTCTCCGCCTGCATGTCCGAGTGCGTGCGTGCGTCTGTCCCCTCTCCCGTCCCTCTCCCCAGACGGCTCGCTCGCCTTGTAAAACTTTGCGGCATGTGACGCTGCTCCGGCCTCCTCTGGCAGCTTGACAAGAGCCGCGCCGCCCGGCCGCAGAGCGCAGGCGGCTTTTAAGGGAGAAACTCCAGTCCTAAAGATGAGAGAATTAACGCATTGCCAGCGAGGGACGGCGCCTTGGACAACGGCCGCGGCGGTGCTGAGCCTCTCGCCACACCAGCTCGGCCATCAGGTCACAGCCAAGAGGAGGGAAGTCAAATCAAAAGCTGGGGAGAGTTTTACCCCCTCACGTGGCTCGCCAGGCCTCCTGCTTCTCTCCTGGGATGGGGGAGCCCGGTGCTGTGTGAGCTCTGAGGGAGTCGTGCAGGGTGATGGCGGCCGTGGGGAAAGGCGTCGCGGCCGACCCCAGGCAGTCTGTGCCGTCACTTCTTTCCCCCAAGGCCCAGGGTCTCCTTGGGGTGGGATAAAACACAGTTGACTACCCCCAAAAGCACTGCCAGCCCAGGAGGGGACAGGGCAGCTGGGCTTGGGGGGACTGGAGGGAGTTCTCCCCCAAAAAGGGTCCGCAGCAGGCAAGGGGGAGAGTGGAAAGCAGCTCTTCCCCTCCTTCTGAGCCACCAGTGACGGATGGAGCTGCCACTACCAGCGTGGCAGGTCAGGCCGCCACACCAAGCTGTCCTGCTGTGGCCCTTTCTCCTTGTTTCCAGCTGGGATTTCCCTTGTCCAAGGCGGGATGAATTCAGCAGGACCAGACCATAACCTCCCACATCGAGCGAAAGCCAACACAGGGGATGGGGTCATCCCACACCCAGCAAAGATGGGGACAGGTCCAGGCTCACCGTGCCAGCACCTGGGGCCAGTCCGAGTCCCTGCCCTGAGTATTTCCCAGCACCAGCCAGTCCCCCCTCCCTGGGACAGGATCTCCGTGCTGGTTATTATTTTTTATATCTATATTTAACAGTAATTATTTGCTACATGGAGCTGGGTGCTGCAGGAGAGCAGCACAAACAGCCTTATCGAGGGCAGCCGCGCTGCAGGGGCACTTCCTCGTGTATGGCTGGGAGACGGGGCCCCTCCGTCGCTGCTGGGGCTGGCGAGGGCTGGCAGGGGAGGGGAACCACCAGCCCCTGGCTGTCCCACTGACCAGACACCAGGGTGATGGGTGCAGCCTTTGGGAGAGGTCTGCTCAGCCGCTTTCCTCCCGGCACCGCAGCAGAGCAGCACGGCTGGGTGGGGGTTTGGTTTGCACTGACGGGCCTTTAGCTCTGCAGGGGGAAAGGGAAGGACGATGCAACCGGTCTGAGCTCAGCATCACATTTCCCTGGCCACAAATACTTCAGCAGCACCTCGTTGCTCCCCAAATCCTGCCAGACCCAAGCGTCTGGGCCCCTGCAGAGACTCAGGGCAGCCTTGACCTGAGTTTCCCTCTCCCGGCTGCGGTTGCTGCCTCCCTTCTCCCCCCGCTACCACCGGCAGCTGGGAGCAGATGAGGCCAAAGTTCCAGCAATCTCTGTTTTCTGCTGAGAGCTGATAAACAGCGGCAGCGATCTCCACCCATCCCGGCTTTGTGCAGGACAGAGTCAATATTTAAACCCAAGTTTGCTTCCTGGGCAGATATGGGAGCGCTGGGGCTGGAGGTGGGAGAAATCCCCAGCTCCATCCCGGACACGGGACCCTCGTACCCTCCCAACTGGTTTCACCCACAGCCCTGTCCCCCTCAGCTGTGTTACATGAGCATCAGCTTCAGGGCTGAGCACCTGCTAATGGGGCAGCAATTTAAGGGAGGGAGGAGCACAGACAGGGTTTGGGTTCTCTCCCTGCCTGCTCCAGATGCTGTCCCTGCCACAGGATCAGAAGAACCAGGGTCAGAAATGGGAGGAGGTAAGGAAATAATTAATCATCCTATGATTAATTAACCTTCTTCAAGGTTAAGGCAGTTCACTGAAGGCTTTGGAACCTGGTTTTCATTTCAGTTGTCTAAAAGCTAGATTCAAGTGTTGTGTTTCTAGTAAAGTTTGTGGGTCCCAGTGATCTGGGCAGAAATTGGTAGCAGGATGTTTGCTCTGGTGCAGATTTAGGTGAATCCCTTGGGTAAATCCCTGGAAGAAAAGGGAATGGCACTGCTCAGGGCAGTGGCTGCAGCTGGGCAGCATGCACAGGGTGTAGGAGGTTTTATGGGCATGTGCCCAGCAGAAGGTGCCCTTAATTTTGGGGATAAAGGCTGTTATATTCCTGAGTGGGTGTTCTGGGGTCTGGGAGATGTGATGCCTGGTGTTGGAGCAGCTCCTGTGATAAAAGGCTGGTGGGTAAGGACCCAGGGAGCTGTGTGGGGGAGGATGGAGCACCTAAGCCCTCCCCCCCACCCCCGATGGGCTCTGAGTGGGTCTGACAGCAGCAAAGGGTCTGCCATCCCTTCCAGAATCACTTGGGTCATTTTGAACTCCAAATCCCTCCTCTCACCCATGTCCTGTCAAGCAGCCAAACCCACTGATGTGTCCACCTGTGTTCCAGGTGCTCCCAGTTTGCTCAGCCTGAACCTGCTGAGGGAGATCAGAGGGAACCTGAGTTTGGAGCAGCCAGTTTAGGCCTGGCTTTGGGGGAGTAACCAAAGGGAAGTGCCTGTCTTAAACCAAAGCCTCCCCTGGGCAAGGGAGCCCATTATGCAAAAAGAAATTAACACTTTTTAATGAAAGGAACACACAAAAGCTGTTGTTTTGTAGCTGTATTTTGGAACACAGTTAAATCCTCTTTGAAATAATCTCTAGTGTTAGGGACCAGGACCATGCATTACTGAACTTGTTACTGGAACATAAACGGTACTGGAGGAAGGGAGGATGGACAGGACCCCACTTCATAACACTGAAGGGTGCTGGGGGAGGACTGCCGGACCCAGGGAGTCCCAGGAGCTGTGGATCAAACCCATCTGGTGGAGGAAAACACCTGCAAGATGGGCAGGCTGGGGTGCCCTGAGGACCAGGATGGGATGTGACCCCAGCTGCTGGGGAACCTGCTCAAGAACCCCCCAAAATCCCTTCCCAGGGAGCACAGCACCATCCCTGTGCAAAAGACTGCTTCGTGGGGGAACGAGCTGGGGGGGAATCTGCCTGGCTGCTCCAACAGCCCAGACTGGTGCAACAAAGAAAAGCCAAACTTGTCTGGGGAGCTGGGGACACAACCCTGCCCTGCTGCAGCCCCTGCGGATGCCCTGACTCCAGCACCCTGTGAGCCTTTCAGCCACCTCAAGGTTTATCCCTTTATTGCAGACAGCAGCAGGCTGAGTGTCCCTGCTGCGAGACAAACCCCAGCACGTGTTGCCATCAGCAGGATGCTGCAGAGCAGCAGCCCCACGCTGCAACACGTGGCTCCGTGTCCATCAGCAAAGCAGCGATGCTGGGCAGGAGCCCAGGGAGGTTGTGATCCTGTTGGCTGGGAGACACTCACTTGTGCTGGTCCAACCCAGCACCCACCTCCCCTGAGAAAAGCACCCAGGCCACCTGTCCAGGTTACACCCAGCACCTCTGCTGGGTGCATCTTAAATACAGCCCATTCTGCTGGAAAAACCTTCCCAAAGTGAGTCCTGTGTGCTGCTTGCATCCCTCCCCAGGTGCTCTCTCCATGTCCAAGTCCAGCACTGCCCCAGAGCTGAGCCATCCCTGTCTCGTTGGGACTGTGCTGTTCTTCATAGTGGGGCTGCTTCCCTTCTCTTGTTTTGATAGCACAGCTCCCCTGTTGTGGAGGTGATGTGTTTCTTGGTGCTCAGGTACCCTCAAAAGCCTTAAAAACAGATCGTGGGCTCCATCTCACCCAGGCAGAGCTACCTGTCGCAGAAGTGAGTGCCTTCTCCAGAAGAGATGAGGCTGGTCACCTCATCTCAGGAAGGTGACCTTGGCTCTCCTGCTACTTCTCAGCTCAGGCAGAACGAAGCAGTCTTTTGTCCCTGGGTCTCATGGCTGGCTAGTTTAGTATCTGGGCATTTTCTGGTTTCCTGAACTTTCCTGATGACTCCAGAGCTACAGCCTGGACCAAAGAGACAAGACAACATCCTTCTGCTCTCTCTGCTACAAACACCCATGATGATGGAGCTTTGGTCCAGCTGGAGTCAGAAGCCAGCTCTCCAGAAGCCAACTTGTTTCTGGCCTTGCTGGAGAGGAGGTGTCTTCCTCTGGCACCACAGACATCAGCTCGAAAAGAACAAAACACACAGGTATCGAAACAAGCACAGGGGTCCTGGAGGAGTCCAAGTTCATCACCTCTCCCTGCTGAGGAGTCAGTCGAGGGGGAAGCAGGTGGCTGGCAGGGGAGCTCTGCGGAACAGCAGGCTGGAGCCACGGAACAGCTGCCCCTGGGGAGGAGAGAGAGAGAGACCAGGGTCAGGGGAGCTGTGCCCAAGACCCAGCAGGGAACGATGATGTGTTGGGTGTGAGGCCTGAGCACCCTGGGTTGCTGCACAGAACAGAGCAAGTCTCAGCCCTGTGGGGACTGGAGTCAGGCATTTCCCCTGGGATGATGGATGGAGAGGGGCAGAGCTGCTTTGCTGCGTGCAGTGTGCTGGGTGCAAGCTCAGGGGTGTCACTGGGCACAGCAGAGCTGCCGTGACTGAGACCAGTGCTGAAACTGGAGGCATGGAAACAGGTTACAAACCACATCAAAGGTGCAGCACAGGCACCTTCTGGGCAGCACCAGAGACACTGGGAAGGAGCAGAGGGAGCCCAAAGCCCTGTGTGTGCCCCATTCCCTCACCTGAGCACTGAGGTACCTCCAGCAGTGGATCCAGGATGTAAAGGCAGGAGCGTAGGGAGGGAGGCCAGCACGTAACCTGCGTGGCAACAAGAAACAGCTGAGCTGGCTGGGTGACCTGACATCTGCACACACCAGGTAACACGAGCAGTGCTGAGTGTAAGCCAGGACACAGGAACAGTGTCTGCACTGGGCTGAAGGCCAAATGACCAGCTCATTATTTACAATGCAGCAGATCATGTAATTTAATTACCCCTGGAGTGTACAAACAAGGAGTGTTACCTGGATACATGAAACGTCCAGGACTGTACACTGTATCTGCACCTTCAAGAGTGAGCAGATACTGAGAAAACACTACACCAGGGGTTTGGATCCAGTCCCCTTCCCACAGGCACAGCTGCAGAAGGCTTCTTGCAGCAGTGGGAGCAGGGAAGCAAGCTCAGCCCTGCTCCTGCCTGCACCCATTGCTGCACTGAGCTCTGCTTTCCCTCCCTTGTTCTGCTCTCTGGAGCCAGCACAGTCCCTTTGATCCCTTCTGCCTCTGGTCTAGTTCAGATCAGCCCAGCCAGCACCACCACTCTCTCTCTACTTCTCCCCACTTGAGGTTTTCATGCTGCTCTCTCCTGCACCCTCTATAAACTAAGTGACCTGGGAGAGGAAACGAGCCAGCTCTGAGGTGCTGTACGGTTTCTGGCTCTGTATGGAAGCTTTGAGACTGTTAGTGAGGGATTCAGACAACAAGGGGCTGGGAGAAGGGAAGGGCAAGGCTTAGATCTCAGTGTGATGGACGTACCCACAGTTGTTCACTGCCATGAGATCTCCCACGAGAAGGAAGGGGTATGTCAGCATGCTCACAGCGATCTGAAAGCACAGAGAACCGGGACCTTCATCAAGTCAAAAAGGCTTCTTGGGGCTTTTGTGTGTTAATGAAGTTATCCTTGTGCCTGGGTGTGAGACACAGCCCAGCCTTTGCCCCCAGACCATGAGGTGTCCCCCTCCCAAGGCAGCAGGATGAGGAGAAAGGCCAAGGCAGTTGGCTACTTACCCCCATCACGAATTTTGTGTAGCTCCGGATCACCGATGCCTGGCTGAACTGGAAAGAGAAACCAAAGGGCTTGTGGACAAGGGGGAATGGATTAAAACTAAAGGAAGGAAGGTTTAGATTAGATCTTAGGGGGAAGTTTTTTACAGAAAGAGTGGTGAGGGGCTGGAACAGGCTGCCCAGAGAGGGGGTGGGTGCCCCATCCCTGGGGGTGTTCAAGGCCAGGTTGGATGGGGCCCTGGGCAACCTTGTGTAGCTCCAGGCCTGAGGTTGGTGGCCCTGCCTGTGGCAGGGGGTTGGAGCTCTGTGATCCTTGGGGTCCCTTCCAACCCAGACCAGTCTATGATTCTATGGAGGAGGTGGATGACACCAGGCTGTCACTGTCATTACGTGCCATCACTCTAGCTGAGATGATGCACGTGGGCCAGAGGAAGGAGGCAGAAAGGGGTAACTGTGCTGAGTCCCAACTGAGATTCAGGGGAGACATTTCCTATCAAACTTGATCCCCTAAACTGCAGCTCTAAGAGCCCTGGGCAGACAGAGCATCTTTAGCACTTCTACAGGGCTTTAGTCACAGCTCATTAGCTATTACCCTCCTGTTAACTCCTTACAACTGCAGGTGCTCACTAGCAGCCCCCCAGACCCTCCACCAGCCACATCCACTCACGTTATCATCCACTGCGTAGGTGTTGATGAAGTGAGCCAGGAGGTTGCAGCACCACAGGAAGATGACATCCCCCAGGATGTGAGGGACTAACCCGCTGCAACAGCAGAGAGAGGGGTGTGAGGTGCAGAAGGGTCCCAGAGCTGCCTTCTGGGGTGCCCCTTCCTTCCCTCCCCTGGTGCAGGGGAACCCCACTCCCCCAAAACACATCTTTCCTTTGGGAGGAACTGGAGGCACAAGGGGGAAGTTTCAAGGAAGAGCTCTCCTGGCCTTCAGACAAGATCCTACATGTGCTGCTGGCTGCTCTGACCAGGAGATGCTCTGCCATGATGCTCAAGACCTGGACTGGGAATATTTTTAGGAGATGACAAGTCATTAAAAGCTGAAACAGCAGCAGGCAGATGAGGAAGGCTGTGTGATGTCAGGTGAGGTACCCAGCAGGAGAACCCCAGAGCTGGGATAACCCATCTTCAAGCTGGCCATGTGCAGAGGTTTCAGAACCCACAGAGCACCTTTCTGGGCTGCTGCAGATACAAGGGGAAGAGAGGTAAGCCTGTCCCCTGAGAAATCTTTATCACCAGTCCAGAGCAAGCGTGTGCAACCAGTATTGCTGTGTAGATATTACAAAGCCACAAGAAATCAGCTCTCTGTGATGATTTTAAGGGAGTGGATGTGTTTGGGCTGTGTCAGGAGAGCAGAGAAGCAGCAATCTGGTCCTACAAGTGCAATTTTTGTTCTCCCCTTGCAACAGTGTGATTTCCTAGAGGGGTTGTAGAGCACGTTATAACTTCAGGGCCCTCCAGAGACATTTTGGGTTGTGTTAAAACCTTTCCTGTGAACTATTAAATTTAATTAGGCTACCAACAGTGTTTATTTTATGTGGAGGAAGGGAATGCAGCAGCTCCTTTTGGGTTATTTCCTTGGGGGGGGGTGGAGGAGAGGGAGGGCTTGCTGGGCGGTGAGCTCTGGCCATGCCCAGGGAATGTCCCAGAGGAAGGAACCTGTAGTTAACAGAGGAGATTTGGGGCTGTGCAGCTCAGCAGGGCAGCTGTGGGCAGCACAAGGAAGATGCAGTTGCCATTAACTGATGTGGGGGGAAGGACAGGGTGAGCCCCCCTGCGATTGCCTCTCCCTGATGCATTCATGGTTCATCTGGAGGCCCAAATTCAGTGGTTGCAGAGCCAAAGGCACCAAGTCTAACCCCTCCTGGAATTCCTGAGCTGCCTTTACTATTACTGATGTAATAAAGTGAGTTCTCTTCCTGCTGGGAGCGGAGGCAGCAGGTGGTTCTGCTTTTCTACCCATGTGAAGAGAGACAAGAAGCATTGTTTACTAAGAGTTCAAGCAAGAAAAGGTGTTTGCTAGGCTTCCACTTCAGTGATGCCACCAATTCAGAAGCTCCTGGAAGCACCTTTCAGCTGCTTCTGATGCAGGCAGAGACACTGCTGAGCTGGGCAGCATCGTGCTCCCACCATACAGGGAAACCTGCTGCCAGCATGATCCACCTGCCTGTTACAAGCACCCAGGGTGCTCTTCAGAGGAATGTGCTCCTTATCCAGGCCCTGGCTTTTATTTCAACACTTATTGTTGCACTTGATCTTGGATTACACAAATGCTTCAAATGGCCCTTGACTGGAGGACAAAGAAGCATCAAGGGGGAGAAAGAAAGGGAATTAAAAATACAAGGTGTTCTCCAGGCTCTGAAGGTTTGATTGAAGGTAAGAACTGGGGCAAACTTAATGGTCAAACTGGAGAGCTGACAAAGGCACGGATTTAATCTCTGCTCCTGGGAGTGAGGGGAGAGAGCTCCAGGTCAGACAAGGCTTTGGAAGGGGTGGGGGGAGCTCAGAGTGGCCCAGGAGTATGGGACAGAGTATTTAACCAAGAACTCACGTACACAAAGAACCCCAGGATCCCTTCTTCCTTCAGTATCCTGCCGACGGCGCTGAACACACCGCTGCCGAGACAGAAGAGCTGTGAGCATGCAGGGGTCACTGTGTGTCCTGCACAGCTTCACCTGCAGCCACCACCCTCAGCAGTGTCCCCTCTGCAGCCACCAACACAGCAAGCAGCTCTGTTCTCCTCCTCGACCCACACAGGAGGGTGGTGTCTGCACCCTGCCTGGCTGGGACAGCAGCTCAGCTCACTGACAGCTGTTCCAACACTGAAGCTGGAAGAGCTCTGCTGGGCTCTGTGTGAGTGGGTACCTGTGTCACAGCCATGGCACATAACGTGCTTTGCTTAGGCTGATTCTCAGCCCAAAACCCCTCTTCTGCCTCTGGGAGGTGGTGCTGGCAGTCGTGGGTTAGCTACAACCATGTCTAACATGCTTTCAGCATGGATTAAAACTAAAGGAAGGGTTAGATGAGATATTAGGGGGAAGTTCTGTGCAGAGAGAGTGGTGAGGGGCTGGAACAGGCTGCCCAGAGAGGGGGTGGGTGCCCCATCCCTGGGGGTGTTCAAGGCCAGGTTGGATGGGGCCCTGGGCAACCTTGTGTAGCTCCAGGCCTGGAGGTTGGTGGCCCTGCCTATGGCAGGGGGTTGGAGCTCTGTGACCCTTGGGGTCCCTTCCAACTCAGACCATTCTATGATTCAGGTGGCCACGTGTGTAGTTTTGCCCAGCAGAGAGGCAAGATTTATTGGGAAAGGCTTGGGAAAGGCTTGCAGCAACACTGTGAGTCTCCTACTCTGCCTCCTTGCTCGCTCTGTCATCAGCAAGGTGTGCTACAGCCACCAGAACCCCCAGGGGCACGAGGCAGGACAGAGCCCTGCAGTCACCCCCTCTCTAACCACGGCTCAGATTCACTTCTCATTCTCCCAGACAAGAGCATTTGGCACTGCTCATCTCCCAGACCTCCTGCACAGGAGCATCTGGCACTGCTCACTCCCAAAGCCCCACTTCTGTGTGCCCAAACCCCCCAGAGCTGCAGCCACTCACCTGTATTTGACTTCCCGGCCTACAAACTGGGCCATGCAGCGCACAGAGATCACTAGGAGAGAGAAACAGGGGCTGACAAAGAAACAAACCCAGTCTGGGTTGCAACAGGCACCCAGGACAATGTGAACTGACTCCTGAGCCCTCCCTTCCCTCAGCTCCTCTTGGTGGGCCTCATCACTGCGAGATCCACTAGAAAGCAGTGCCCTCCCCCAGTCTGGGCAGGATTTCTGGCCCTAATCCCAAGGGATTCTCTAGGACAAGGTCTTGGGGTGTCCCCAGAGCTCAACTGGGGTGTTCTCTGAAGGCCAACCTGAGTGTGAGCCTTCCCAAGTGTTCACTCAGGGCCTGTATCTCTTCTGTGCTTTCATACAAAGCCATTTCTCAAGCAAAGGGGGTTTTGGGGTGACCCCCAGGCAGGAGAGGGGGTCTCAGGTAGGGCAGAGACAGGACTCACCGTGCAGAGGATGTGAGACAAGCCGGGACACACACTGCATCATCATCTCATGAGATGTCTGGGGAGAAAAACCACACAGCTGTAGGAGCACTGTGCTGCTCCACCTGCACATGTCAGGCCCTTTCCCTTAGTGTCAGGACACCCATTTTGGGTCCCCTTTTTTGACATCTGTGCTCCTGGTAGCCCTCTCCTCCTACAGAACATTTCACAGCTCAGCAGAGTGGTACCAAGTACCACAGCCTTCCTACCCAGAGTTTTCTCTCCCAGTAATTTCATCCACAATCCACAGTTTAAGCTTCCTCTGCCCTCCAGGCACGTTCCCCCATTGCTTGTGAACAGGCACCACCCACTTCTCACCTCCTTCACCACCTTCCTAAGGGAGGTCTTCACATCATCCTTGTTAGAAACATGTTCCATGTCCTCCAGTGGAAATGCCTGAGCAGGGAGAGAAGACATACAGTCAAAATCCAACAGAGGTGCTGACCCACAAACCCTTATGTCTGGGGACAGGAGGAAACCATGAGCAGTTGTGCTCTAGATGGGAGGAGAAGAGGAGCAGCCAAGGAGGAACACAGAAGGAGGAAGGGTGGCAAGTAAAATGCAGAACAGAGGGACTCACAAAACTGCTTGCAAAGGATACAAGGCAAGTGGCTCTTCAAATTAAAATCATTTCAAATGCAAGTTTGAAGGGTATGGGCAGTGTTCTCCTGTCCTGGAGGACTATTCAGAGCCCTCAGGAGGTGGAGAGGGGCAGGGATTTCACGTGTGGTTGTGGCTGGGTGTAGAAATACAGGGGCTCTGCTGCAACAGCACCAGCCAGGGAGAGAAGCTGACCTTTACCTTCTTCACACTCCCCCTGGTGATGGTTGATAAAGTGCTCGAGATGAGGCGAGGAGTCAGGCCACGGAAGAGGCCTCGTTTCCCATCCACGTCCACAATGTGTCTGGCTGGGGAGGAGAACACCAGGCTGCTCAGCTGGGAGCGACCCAAACCCCTCCAGCACCCAGCCAAAACCTCCATGCAGCAGGGCAGCCGCTCTGCAGTCCCACCATAGGGGGTTAGAAGACATTATATAGAGGATGCCAAGAGTCCTTGGGTATTTCCTGTCATAGCTGCCTAGCCTGGAAGGAAAACTGCAGTGTTTTGGGGTAATTTTTATTGCTGAAAGGGCTGTGGGGCTGTTTGGACTGAAGCAGGGCAGGGAGGGATGATCTCCTGTGCGGTGTCACCTTCTCCCAACACCCTGGGGGCTCAGACTCAGGGTTAATTAGGGATCTCTCAAACCCATGTTCTGTTTCTGTCCAACCTCCTTCTCCCCAGCAAACTTCCTCAGGTGTCCAGCCAAAAAACCAAAGAGCCAATGGATCTAATTTCTCCCTGGTGCAACAAGGTGGAATACAACTTGCTACGTGCTTGTGGGTCCTGCTGCTCCTGCCTCCCCATCCTCTGCTGTCCTAAGGGAAGCTGGGCAGGCTCTGCACATCCCCATCACCTCTGGCTGTAAATCTGTTCAGAAAATACATCTTCCAAAGGGAGAGTTCCCAGCCCTGGAGTGTTCCCAGCCCCAGGCATTCCAGGATGGGGTTGCAGTGCCTGTGTACTGCTCCAGCACTGTGCCCCCCCTGCCCTGCAGGTTCTGCTGGCTGATTTTTGGATCTGCCCAACTTGGCTGTTGGGACTTTGTGCTCCCCTCTGCCACAGGAAACCCGCTGTGAAAGCAGCCCCCACAGTCACAGAGTGCTCCCCCACCTCTCCCAAGCTGCTCCACCCCCAAAGAGAGAAAAACAGTACTTTTTTTTTTTTTTTCCCCTTCTAAACATATTACTTTCCCTTTTCTTGGCATCTCTGTCCCCTTAGGGCTCCATCTACAACACAAATGAGCAGGGCAGAGGGCCAAGTGATTGCAGGGCTGTTCTGTAGCAGACAGATGCTTTGCAATCTCTGACACACGAGCAAAACCCTCCACCAACAAACCTACACCACCTAAGCCCCTGCCACCCTCTCCACTGCGGTGCAAACCCAGAGTAATTTGCCATGGGAAGAGGGATGTGGCACTGGAGCCACCTCTTCCTTGTCCCCAACAACAAGCAGGTAAAATCTGATGGCTTTGCAACTCATTTTATGTCTCACCACAGCTTTGGGATGACCCAAGGGGGTGTGGGAGTGCTGCTGGAGGGCAGCTCGGTTGACCTGGCAGGGCCCAGCCCTGGTTTTGGGGAGGACATTGCGCTGGCAGGGAGGGATGTTGGCTCACCGTAGGTGAAGAAGCCGGGCAGGTACAGGACTTTCCTTCCCAGCACGTTTCTTCCAACAGTTGGAGGTAGTGGCTCATGGCCAACCTGCAAGGGAAACCCTGTGAGCAGGTGTCTGTCCTGGCATTCCCGAAGCCCTTGGTCCACGTGGCCTCAATCCCAGGATTGCCTTGACTTAATCCCACAGGAATGTGTCCAGGTGGGTTTGAATGTCTCCAGAGAAGGAGACTCCCCAATCTCTCTGGGCAGCCTGTCCCAGGGCTCTGGCACCCTCACAGTGACAAAGTTCCTCCTGACATCCCCATGGAGCTTCCTCTGCTCCAGCTGCACCCGCTGCCCCTTGTCCTGTCTCTGCCACCCCTGAGCAGAGCCTGGCTCTGGCCTCCTGACTCTCACCCTTCACATCTTTATAAACACTAATGAGGTCACCCCTCAGTCTCCTCTTCTCCAGGCTAGAGGCCCAGCTCCCTCAGCCTCTCCTCACAAGGAAGGGGTTCCACTCCCTCCATCACCTTGGTGTCCCTGCGCTGGGCTCTTCCAAGGAGTTCCCTGTCCTTCTGGAGCTGAGGGGCCCAGAGCTGGACACAACATTCCAGGTGGGGGTCTCACCAGGGCAGAGCAGAGGGGCAGAAGGACCTCTCCTGACCTACCACCCACCCCCCTTCTCACAGCCCAACGGATGCCACCAGCCTGCTTGGCCAGGGGGGCTCAGTGCTGGCCACGGGCACCCTGCTGCCCCCCAGGCCCCCCAAGCCCCCCTCCCCTACCCCAACAGCCCAGCCCCAGCCTGTGCCGGTACCGGGGCCTGTCCCCAGGTGCCAGACCCCTCACAGCGGGGGTGCCAGGCAGCACTCCCAGCGCACAGAGCCCGCACAGGAGCCGCCTCCCCCGCCGCACCGCGGGCCCGACCCCCGTTACACACGGGATTGCCCCCCCACCCCACACCCCACACACACCCCCGGCGGCCCCGGACCTGGACGAGCAGCTTGACATAGAGCAGCGGGTGGCTGGCGGCGGCGAGCCCGGCTCCCAGCACCACGAACAGCCCCTCGGCGCCCTCGGCCCGGGCCCCCGCCGCCTGCCCCAGCTCGCCGCCAGGGGGCGCCCGCGCCACCGGGGGCAGCGGCGCTGCCGCCGCCATCGCCCCCCGCCGCCGCCGCGCCTGCGCCGCCAACCGGCGCGTCCTGCGTCACCGCGCCGAGCGGGAGGGGCGGAACCATTGCGTGAGGGGAGGGGAGCGCGGGAGGAGCCATCGGGAGGGGCGGTGGCGCGGTGTGAGGGACGGGGCAGCCATGACGGGCCGCGGTGGGGCCGGGCGAGGGCAGCGGCAGCGAGGGGGAGAGGCCGCGGAGGTGGGGTGTGGGGTGGCGGGGCTGTGCCCCACGCCCTGCCCTCCCCCGTGAGGGGGTGTCCGTGAGGCCCGCAGGCCTCTTGCCTGTCCCCTCAGCGGGTCCCCTTCAGGCCTGGCTGCTGCCCCTCGTATCACGGGCACCGCTCAGAGCGGCGTCTGGCCCCTGAGGGGCACCTCAGCCCGGCCCGTGAGGGGCACCCTGGGCTCCGGTGTGTGGCGGGGCTCAGCTCACCCCACAGCAGCAGCTCAGGCCCCCTGCCCAGCTCAGACCTCCTGCCCAGCTCAGGTGCTCAGGCCCCCTGCCCAGCTCAGGCCCCCTGCCCAGCTCAGGCCTCCTGCCCAGCTCAGGTGCTCAGGCCCCCTGCCCAGCTCAGGCCCCCTGCCCAGCTCAGGTGCTCAAGCCCCCTGCCCAGCTCAAGCCCCCTGCCCAGCTCAGGCCCCCTGCCCAGCTCAGGTGCTCAGGCCCCCTGCCCAGCTCAGGTGCTCAGGCCTCCTGCCCAGCTCAGGCCTCCTGCCCAGCTCAGGTGCTCAGGCCTCCTGCCCAGCTCAGGCCTCCTGCCCAGCTCAGGTGCTCAAGCCCCCTGCCCAGCTCAGGCCCCCTGCCCAGCTCAGGTGCTCAGGCCTCCTGCCCAGCTCAGGCCTCCTGCCCAGCTCAGGTGCTCAGGCCTCCTGCCCAGCTCAGGCCTCCTGCCCAGCTCAGGTGCTCACGCATCCCTGCTGCCGCTCCAGGCTTGGCTCTGTGGCCGCCGTGGGGCTCCTGGTGAGGGCCCCCCCCAAGCTGAATGAATTCCCAGGGATTGTTTTTTTTCTCAGCATTTCTCCTTGCAACCCACTGTGCTTCCTCTTTCCTTTTCATTTTGAGGCCAAGCCTGACACAAGCTCTCCCACTGGCAGGGCAGCGGATTGCCTTTGCCCTGGGCAAGTCCTTCTCTCCAAAGGACAGCCTGGGGCCCAGCAACACCTCAAAGCAGAGGCGGGGGCGAGAAGAAAGGAGCAGCAGCCATCAGCACACACCCCTTACCCCTCACCCCTGCAGCTCCTTTACTCCAGGGACACACTCCCACATGGTGCCATGGAGGGAGAAACCCCCAGTCAACGGAGTGTGTTGAACCTGGTGGCTGTGTTTGAAGAGCGCCGGTAAGGAGGGAGAGGCCTGGGCTCCGTGGGTGTGTTAGGACTCCATGGGATGTGGGTCTTGGAAGGAAGAAACCTGCTGTGGAGGCGGTGGGAGGCTGTGGAGAAGCTGACTAGGTGGTTTGCTGTTCTGTAGCACTGGGATCTGCCCGGGGGCTTCCTCCTGCTGTGGGTCCTGGGCAGAAGTTTGAGAATCTCAGTGGGATGCGACACTACCTGTGCTGGAGGTTTCTGTGCCTGGTTCAGGGTTAGGCTGTGGCTTGTTCCCTTCACACTCGGCAGTCAGCCTGGCTGGTGAAAGCTTTCCCTGTGCTGCTGGGGGAAAGGAGGTTAGCTTACAAACAGGCAGGGGTCTTCACTGGGAATTAACTGCTTGAGGGATGTGAGCCTCAGGCACCAGCTTCAGACTGTCTGGTTGCTTGCAGCACTGAGGCTCCTGGGATGGGGAAGAGAGCATCATGTTAGGAGGGATAGCAGGTTTCCTTTGAGCAGCAAGGCAGCCCTGTAAAAGGCACCTTGGAGCATGAGTGGGACCCTCAGGCAGTGTGTGCAGGGTTGGAGCACAGGGATCTGCTTTGCTCCTGGTTAGAAGTGATTCTGAGGCTTGGAGCGAGCCACTGCTGTGGCCCATGCCTCAGTTTCTCCATCTGTTGTGAACCAGGGTAAGGAATCTTGCCTGGCCCTGTATCAGCGAGGTGCACTCAGTGAGCTGGGGGGTTCAGCAGATGAGTTTCACAGCACCTGCTGAAGATGATCAGGCAGGAGATTTCCTCCTGCTCTGGGAACTTTCCTTCCACCTCCACTGCAAGCTTTGCTCCAGGCCTTGTGCTCTGGATGGCTCCAGAGCCACCTGGTTGTCCCCACAGGCAATGTTTGACCTGTGATGTTGTTGCACTGGCACCATTTGCAGCCTTTGATCTGCCTCCATTTCACCGTGTTTGTTGCTTATTGTGAAGTGTGAGTTGGATTTTTGAGGAAATAAAAGTAACTCAACAGCTTTCAGGGGAAGCTGAGGAACCTGGAAAATGAGTTTTCTGGAACAGAAAACAGTTTGAGCCCAAGTCAGCACAAATAGAAAGAGGGAAGTTCCCTGGCTGTGGGTTTAGGGCTGGGAGACACTGGGAAGGACAGGTTAGGTGCAGGGTTATGCCAGCTCCCAGGTGTGTGTGGCTGTGGGTGCACTCTGAGCTCCCAGGTGTGTGCTCATCAGCACAGGCATGGACTCATCCTCCTCTTCAGGTGACTGTTTGCCACACAGCCCCTCTCCTATCCTCAACTTTGTGCTTTTATATCCAGTTTCATCCCAGTTTTCTCCTCTTCCTCATCCCATTCCCACGTGCAGGCCACCAGTGGATGTCCCTCCAGTTTCTGCTTGGAGCAGTTTGCCACAGGGAGCAGCTCTCTGGTGACAGACAACTCTCTGTCATCTTCACAGCCTGTGCCCTGGGTGGCTTCTCCCCTACAGCTGCTCTGGACCTGTTTTCCATGCCTGTGCCAGAAAAGGGGAGAGAAGAAACCACTGAACAACTACACCTCTGCAAAGCTGCATTCCCAAGCCCTCCTCTTGGCTGTTTGGCTTTCAAAGCCTCGTGCCCAAAGCCCCCAGCTCCCTGTGTTGGCTTTGCAGAGAGCCAGCCCCGTGCTGATGCTGCAGAGCTGTGGAGGGGCACTGGCTGGGGCTGGGATAAGCAGCAGAGTCATGCTCTTCTAGAGCGGGATGGGGACTCACTGCATCAGCAGGAGGCTCTGGGAGAAGAGGGGCTGCATCCTGGCCCCCTTGGAGGTTGTTTCAGGAGGGACTTTCAGCCCCTGGGTGGTATCAGCAGGGATGTGGTGTGGCACAGCAGCATCACTGGGCCTGGGAGCTGGGTGGGCTGCGCCGTGCTGGGGGAATGGGTGAGCCAGTCATGCTGATTCCTCCATGGCAGGGCTGGCAAACCTTCCTGGAGGGATCAGCAGGGCCAGGCTACTCCTGCAGCCAGACAAGGCCTTTCCCAGATGGCTGCCAGGCACCAAGCAGAGCAGGAGAAGGAGGAGGAGAAGCAGCAGGGTCAGCGGGGGCTCAGCTTCAAATGCCTCCAGTCGTTCCGGCACAAGATCAACCAGGACGACTGGAGGCGGCGGCAGGACTCAGACCTCCAGCCCGGCTGCAGGGTGAGTCTGGGAGGCAGCTCAGGGGAGCTGGTGGGTGCCAAGCTGGGGCAGGGAGTCGTGCAGGCTGCATCAGAGCTGAGGTCTCTGCAAGTCACAGAATCACAGAATCACAAGGTTGGAAAAGACCTTTAAGATCATCAAGTCCAACCATTCTCATCCTAAACTAAACCAGATCCCTGAGCACCTCATCTACCCTTTTTATGAACACACCCAGGGAAGGTGACTCAGCCCCTCCCTGGGCAGCCTGTTCCAGCCCTGACAACTCTTTCAGTAAAGAATTTTTTCTAATGTCCAATCTAAACCTGCCCTGGCACAGCCTGAGGCCATTTCCCCTTGTCCCATCTCCTGTAACCTGGCTGAAGAGACCATCACCTATCTCTCTACAACCTCCCTTCAGATAGTTGTAGGTGGTGAGAAGGTCTTCCCTCAGCCTCCTCTTCTCCAGGCTCAACACCCCCAGCTCCCTCAGCTGCTCCTCAGAGGATTTGCCCTCCAGCCCCTTCCCCAGCCTGGTTGCCCTTCTCTGGACTCGCTCCAGGACCTCCATGTCCTTCTGATGGTGAGGAGCCCAGAACTGGACCCAGCACTCAAGGTGCAGCCTCACCAATGCCCAGTACAGGGACACAATCCCCTCCCCAGACCTACTGGCCACACTGGGTCTGACACAGCCACGATGCCATTGGCCTTCCTGGCCGCCTGGGCTCACTGCTGGCTCATATTCAGCCTGCAGCCACCCAACACCCCCAGGTCCTTCTCTGCCTGAAGTCCCTGCCCTGTGAGGGCTGGTGCACAGGGTGAGAGAGAAGCAGCCCCTTCCTTCCCTGGTGCTTTGGGCACCATTGTCAGGTGGATCCATGCTCTGATAGACCAACACTGTGGGGGTCAGACATGGAGGTGGGCTTGGCCAGGGCCATCCCCTGGCTGCCCTGTGCCAGCTGCACATTCCTGCAGGACTCTGTTCAGAGGTCTTGGTGCAACTGCAGAGCATGGGGTCAGCCCACCCTACCCTGTCCTGCTCTTTGGGATCGCTAGGCCTGTATTGCTCCAGGGGAGACAGGCCCAGAGAAACCCAGGAGGACGTGAGCCAGGCTTCCTGACAGCCCCAAACCAGCTCTGTTTTCACCCTTGTTTTTATGACATGCTTTGTTGGGGTCCTTCCCTTGCCCTCACACAAAGCAAGGTCCAGTTTGATGCTGGGCTGTGGACACTGAGGGGCAGATCTGAATCCCTTCCCCTCACATTTCAACTCACAAGACTGCACCCTTCTCCCCACACAGGAACCAGAGGAAAAGAAAATCGCTCTGGAGCTGCTGGAGACAGAGCAGGCTTACGTCAACCGCCTCCACCTACTCGACCAGGTAAGCTGGGGAGCAGAGGGGCCCCCACCAGCACAGCTCACAAACCAGGCAGGACCGTGGCACAGCTCTGCACTGTCATGGTTTAATCCCAGTTAGTAGCTAAGCTCCAGCTAAGCTCCAGGCAGCCACTCATTCACTTCCACCCCAGTGTGATGGGGGAGAGAATAAAAGAAGTGAGAAAACTCATGGGCTGACATAAAGGCAGGTTAATAGTTAAAGCAAAAGCCACACACATGAGCAAAGCAAAACAGTCTCAGGGAAGGAATGGAGTCCTTTTGTTCACCCCTTTTTATTCACCCCTTTTTTCTTCCAGATCTTCTATACAGAGCTGATGAAAGAAGCCAAAACTGGGAAGACAGTCCCAGAGGAGGTGGTGAAAATGATCTTCTCCAACACCTCCTCCATCTACCAGTTCCACGCCCATTTCTTCCTGCCCGAGCTGCAGAAACGCATGGAGGATTGGTGAGCTGCAGGAGGGGAGGGCAGGACACCAGGGCTGCTCTGCCAGCACAGGGGAGCAGCAGTGAATTTGGTCTCCCAGCAGAGCCAGAGAGCTCAGCCTGTTTTGCACCCAAGGTCTTTGAAAACACTTCCTTAAAACACTCCAGTTCACACCAGGGTATTTCTGAAGAGGGGGTGACATCCCAGGTGGTTTAGGGGTGTGACCTGGCATGAACAGCCCAGGATGGCTGCAAAATGGGGACATTCCTGTTCTGGAGAGTGGGAAGTTGGAGATGTATCAGGGTGTAGAGGTAAAACCCTCTGTACACAAGCCACCCCTTTGTTTATCCCTCACTGTCTGCCCCACCGGACTGAGGAAGCTGAAGATCTCTGGTTCCTTCCCACAGGAGCTGCACCCCACGGATTGGGGATGTGATCCAGAAGCTTGCACCGTTCCTCAAGATGTATGGTGAATATGTCAAGAACTTTGACAAGGCTGTGGAGCTCATCACCCTCTGGTCAGAGAAATCCCCCCCCTTCCAGGACCTCATTGCAGACATCCAGGTAATGAGCCATGGCAGGGTGAGGGTGCAACACTCCCCAAAATCTTCCCACAAGGGAGAAGCAGCAAAGGGTGGGAGCTGCTTTGGTCACTTGTTTCTCTCTCTGTGCCTCTCCCCAGAAGAGGAAAGTGTGTGCTAACCTAACGCTGCAGCACCACATGCTGGAGCCTGTGCAGAGGATCCCACGCTACGAACTCCTCCTGAAGGATTACATCCGAAAACTCCCACCCGAGTCCCCGGACCGCAGCGATGCAGAGAGTAAGGGCTCCCTCTGCCTCTCCCTGCTGTGGGGAGTGCTGGGTGGGTTTGTAGGGGAAATAACCCCCCCGTGAGGTTGCTCACAGACATCAGGATACTTGGGTTCTTTCACCAGCTGCACTGTGCCCTTGTATAACCCCTCAGCCTGACCGTACTCTAGCAGGGACGGGGATTAATCTGCCCTCTCAGGGTCTGTGGAGGTCAGCAGGGAAGGTGTGGGTGGTGTTTGAGGATAAGGATGATCTCTCCCTGGCATCCCTCAGAGAGACTTGGGGTGACCCTGCTGTCAGCCCCCCGTGGATCACAGCAGCTCCCAGCCCTGCTGGGATGGGGTGAGAAAGGAGCGGGTGGTCTGTCCCCCAGGACCCCAGCGCGCTGTCCGCGGGACCCAGGCGGCTGCGCAGCGTTCAGGACCGCTCCGGCTGTGTCCAGGGGAGGGCAGCAGCCACCGCACGCCTGTCTCCCCGGTGGGGGAAGAGACCCGAGGGTTTCCCCCCCACGCAGCTCTCTAGCAAGTGTTTAACCTCCACCCTTCCTCTTCTCATTTCAGAGGCCCTGGAGATGATTTTCATGGTGGCCAAGCACTCCAACGCAGCCATCGCCGAGATGGTGAGTGCCAGTCCCTGCTTTACACCTCCCAGCACGGTGGTTTCCTCACAGCCTCATTGCTGTGTAACCCAGCGAGCACAGCCCTGCCCTGAACAAGACAGGAGCCCTGTGAGCTCAGCAGAGGAGGTTGGAACCTGATCCCATCACCCCGAGCCTGGGGATGTCACATCTGCCACATCAGCTGTGATGTGACGGGCTGTTTGGAGGCTGAGAGCTGCTCTCACAGATCAGTCTGGCCTGAGAGCTGTGCCACCTCTCCTGGTGCTCAGGGTGGATGGAGGGCACCCAGGGGTGACAGGGTTGTGGCTGCTGAGCTCCCCACAGAGCCAGCTCACTCTGCCTCCCCCAGGAACGGCTGCAGAACCTCTGGGCCGTGTATCAGCGGCTGGGCCTGGAGGATGACATTGTGGATCCCTCCAACGAGCTGATCAAGGAGGGGCCGATCCAGAAGCTCTCCATCCGCACCAACAGCACGTCGGAGAAGTACCTGTTTCTGGTGGGAGCTGGGATGCCCCGGGGGGAGAGGGCAGGGGGCAGATAGGACAGGAGTGGGGAGAGGGGCAGCACAGCCTGGCCAGCACGTTGCTGGGTCATCTCTACACAAAGGGGATGAAATCAGAGCTGGGGGGGAGAAGCCTCCCTAGGGAAGGGCACCTTGAATGTGGTTGGGAACCTGCTCATCCCCAGGGCACAGCAGCCCTCAGAGAGGGGGACACAGTGAACCCCCAGTGCTTCACTGTCACAGGGTGGGAGAGGGCTGGGGCAGAACCAGTTTCTTTTTAGGCTGGATTCTTCCCAAAGACCAGCTCAGCCCTGGGGGGGTGAAGGACCCAAGGAAGCCCCCAGCTCTGAGCAAACAGGTACTGGACCCCAACTGACCCCCTCCTCCTCCCATTGCCCAGTTCAACAACATGCTGCTCTACTGCGTGCCCAAGGTCATCCAGGTGGGCGCTGAGTTCCAGGTTCACCTCCGCATCGATGTGGAAGGCATGAAGGTCAGACAGGCACCTTGTCTGGGTGCTTCCCCCAGCCCCTGGCTCCTGGAGAAAGGTCCCTGTGTGCTGGAGGGGGGGTTCAGCTGTCCCATGTCCTTCTTTTGGTCTCAGGTGCGGGAGCTGAAGGACACACAGTTCCCTCACACCTTCCTGGTCTCGGGAAAGCAGCGGACGCTGGAGCTGCAGGCCAGGTAAGGGGAAGGGTGATGGTCCTTCAGACCCTTGGGGAAGGGTGATGGTCCTTCAGACCCTAGGGGAAGGGGGACAACAGCTCACCCATCTGCCTTTTGTTACCCAGGTCTGAGGAGGAGATGAGCGCCTGGATCAAGGTACCACGCAGCGCTGGAAGAGGCGGCCCAGCTCGGCCCCGCTGGGTGCCAGCTGCCCCTCCAGCCCTGCCTTCTGCTCTAGGCCTTCCAAGACGCCATTGACAGGAAGGAGAAGAGGAGTGAGACCTTTAAGACAGCACTACATGGGCTGGAGACCGACACCCCCTCACTGAAGGTGACCTTCCTGCCCTCCCCACACAGCCTACCTCCAGCACCCCCAGCGCAGACGCTCAGGGAGAGCCCACCTTACCGTGCCTCAGTTTCCCTAACTAGAGCTGTGCAGGGGGGGACACACAGGGAGAAGGGCTGAGGAGGGGAAAGGGTGAGAGCAGAGGGGCTGGGACCACCCACACCACAGCGAGCCATCCCCAGTCATGCTCTCCCACCCCCAGACAGAGGAGCTGGGCCGCCGAGCCCCGCAGTGGGTGCGGGACAACCTGGTGACCATGTGCATGCGCTGCAAGGAGCCCTTCAACGCCATCACGCGCCGGAGGCACCACTGCCGAGCCTGTGGATACGTGAGTTCCCTTCCTTTCCCCTTTCCCCTTTCCCCTTTCCCCTTTCCCCTTTCCCCTTTCCCCTTTCCCTTCCCCTCGCTCAGTGGCTGCTGGGGCAGGAGCACCCCTCTTCCACCTCATTCCCCTTTTCCCTGGGGCTGCTCCTGCCCCTCAGGAGCTGTCCCTGGGATCCCCCAGTCCCACCGGTGTCCCTGTCTGGTGGCTGTAGGTGGTGTGTGCTCGCTGCTCAGACTACAGAGCCGAGCTACAGTATGATGGGAATCGCCTGAACCGTGTGTGCCAGGAATGTTACGTCTTCCTGACAGGCCACGTGGTGCTGGAGGACCGGGAAGGGAAGCACAAAGGCATCCTGGAGGTGAGCTCTGCCCGTCCTCCTGCACCCTGCTCCTCTGCCCCTCTGCCCCTCTTCCCCCAAGCTCTGCCACCCACTCCAGCCCTGGTCCTGCTGTCACAGCCTGGCTGTGTGCTGCAGCAGGAGCAGTGGAGGGGCCCCCACAGCAATCCAAGGGTGCCTGGCGATGAGAGGTGGGCAGGCTGAGCCCCCTCCCTTGAGCTCTCTGAGCCTTGGGACCGGGAATCCAGGGCTGCCTTCACCACAGGATCCCAGCAGGCCCTTGCACCCAGGACTGCCCCTTGCCTGCCCCTGGTTTGGGGTGGGGGTTGTGGGTCTGGCAGGGAATTCCCCAGGAAATGACCTTTCTGCCTCCCTCATCTGGTATTTGGGGATTTGTTTCTTGGCTTTTTCTGGCAGAAAGAAGCTGCAGATGTATCAGGCAGGAGTTTGCTGTGCAGTTCCCTGCAGCTGCTGGACAAGAACGGCAAAGGGGGCACCCGGGGCTGGTTTGTGATTCCCCAGGATGACCCCCTGGTGCTGTACATCTACGCAGCCCCCCAGGTAAGGCTGGGCTTGGCTCCATCTGCAAGGGACAGCCCGTGTGCCCCGTCCCCTGCCTCCTCCAGCTGTCTCTGCTCTTCCAGGATGTCCGAGCGCACACCTCCATCCCCCTGCTGGGCTACCAGGTGAAGGACCTGCCCCAGGGCGACTCCCGGCACCTCTTCCAGCTGGCCCAGTCCCGGCAGGTCTACACCTTCCTGGCTGACACCGAGGAGCTGAAGCAGCGCTGGATGAGGGCCATGGCACGCTCTGCTGCGGGGATCACCCACCCGGAGGATGAGGACTCCTGTGATGAAGCAGAATGAGGCCGTGCCCCCTGCTCACAGCCGCCTTCGGGCAGATCCCCCTCCTCCCTCTCTCTGCGTTTGGCTTCTTCATCGCGACCAGGGCAAAGCGGGGGCTCGTCTGCCACCGCACGGCCAGGCGGGATGCCCCTTCCCCTCCCTCCTCGCTCCCTGCACTGGACGCGGACAGCGGGGGTACCCGCTGTACCCGGGGGGTACCCGCTGTACCCCGGGAGCCGGGGGTGTGGGGGCCCTGCAGCCAGCCTGGCCCCGCTGCCGTGCCGCCGGCTGCCGCCAGAGGGCAGCAACGCCCCGGCCTTCCCCAGGCCCGGCGCTGGGTGCTGCAGGGACTGAAGCATCTCTGGAGCTGTGATAAACCCCCTGTGTGCGGTCTGAGGAGCCTTTTTTTGGGGGGGTGCGATTGTCAGCTGGGTCCCACATCAGTTCCGACACCCTGCAGGGAGGCAGCTTGTTGTTCACCCTGCTCAGGCACCCCAAGGCTGGCTTTGGGGTGTCCCCCTCCTGCCCTATCACTGCTCCTGGCCTCATGCTGCTGCAGGCCCATGGGGTGGGGAGTCCCTTCCTCAGACACCCCCAGGCTGTGTCGCTGAGCCAGCCTGTGCTCCTGCCTGTCCCAGACTCGCCCTGCATCCCATCCTGCCCACCAGCACCTTGTACCTCTCTCAGTCACCTGTTTCCTGGGGGAAAGGGGGGGATGCTCTGGGACATGGCTGGGCTCATGCAGGTGGTTCTGTGCTGGGGCGGAGACACTGGGGTGGATTCCCCTCTCCAGCATCAGCATTCACAAGCAGGTGGGATTGTATCACCCAGCACTGCAGGCTGAAGCCCTACATGTCTCTCTCTGCATCCTCTTTAGCTCCCCAAAACTCTTGTCCAGGCAGAAGTTGCCCTTCCTGAGCCATGGGATGGGGGAGCCCCATGCAGGGAGCTGGGGGGGTGTCCCCAGCAGGCAGGGCTTGCCTCCTGCACCCACACCCTGCAGCAGCTCTGTCCCCCCAGCCAGAAGCACAGCAGCCTCATGGGCTAAATGGGTCCATGGAGATTGGGAGAAGTGAGTTGGAGCCAGATGCTGCAAGTGGGGGTGACAGCTGGGGACAGGATGGGGTGCAGAGAGGACCTACAGCCACCGTGGCTCTACTGGGCTTCAAGGAGCTGGGAGAGAGCTGGGAGCATCCTCCTCCCTGAGGCTACCGAGCTCAGCCCTTCCCAGGAGAGGACAGGCTGTGGTGGCTTTATCTCCTCCAACCAAGAGATACCATCAAGGGAGTGGGAGAGGAGCTGGATGTCAGGGGAGAGCTCTGCCAACACGCTTGCCCCTGGGGGTGCCACCCAGCATGGGGCTTCCAGAGCCACCCCAAACCCCCCATCCCCTCCCACCACCACCTCCTTCTGTGAAGGGGAAGCCCCAGCACCCCTGGCAAAGCCGGGGAGTGCAGCATCCTGCTGCTGGGGAAGAGGCGAGCGAGGGGAAGCCCGTGGGGCTGGAAGGTTCCACGTGGTGTCCTTCCCCCTCGGCGTTCCCGTGTCAGCGAGGAACCAAACGTGCCTGGAACAGGGCTGTGCTGTCAGCCCAGCTCATGAATGGGCCTAAGAATAGATTTCCTCTTTACTGAATGAGAAATCACGTCTGGGGCAGAGGGCACCAGGGTGCTATTTTTACCAGCTCCTGCTCACATCCCTCTTGGTCCCTGCCCCCCCCTCAGGGACCACTGACCCCCTGCAGCATCCACGTGTGCCATGGGGAAGAGAGACAGCCAAGGGCTGGAGGGTGATGGGGCACCACAACAGGCTCCTGCCACGGCTTTGCCATCGTGCCATCCTTGGACATGGCATCAAGAGCAGCCCCAAAACAGGCTGGTGGGAGACCCAGCTCACAGGGTGTCCTGTGACTCCCCCACTCTGCTTTCCCAGGGGAAAAAGCAATTACATAAACATATATTCACACCAAGATGCACAGCAAACACACCGATGGATTTTCCTGTGCGTTTTTGGGTGCCCCTGGTTGCGTCACAGCGATGGTCGAGCGGTGCAGTTGGGCCTCTCTCCTGCCCATGCAGAAACTGAAACCCTGAGGAGAACTCGGTGCTTCCTATTCTAGAGAATGAGGAAGGCTCAGGGGCCGGTTACTGGAATCCCACCCCCCCTGCAGCCTCTTCTTGTAAGCACTGACCAAAATACCTTGTGAAACCCGCTCGCCGCAGCGCCGGGGGGGCCGGGCCACCCCCCATTGAGAGAACCAGCCCGTGGCTTCGTCATCCCACACTCACCCCAAACCCTGGGTACTGCACCCCTGTTCGCCCCACGCTGCGGCAGAGGGGGTGCAGAGACACGAAAGATGGGGGGCATTGTGGTCTGTGTCCCCCCACACAGCCTGTTCCAGGGTTCTGTGCCCAGGAAGGGGCTCAGCAGGGCCTGGGGATGGTTTCCTCTGGTGTGGGGTGGGATGGGGACCAGATGGGCCCTGTGAAGCCCCACGCCTCACCCTACAACCCCACCCCACCAGTGGGGCTGCTCTCTGCTCCCCTGGGAGCTGCTCTGTGGGCTGGGGGCTCTCACTCACTAAGGGGGTGGGCTCTGCAGGGGCCAGTGCTCTGCAGCAGGGGCTCGGGCTCCATAGGTGTCGGGCTCTATAGGTGTCTATATGGGTTCTCTAAGTGTCAGATTCTGTAGGTGTCGGGCTCTGTAAGTGTCTATATGGGCTCTATAGATGTCAGGCTCTGCAGGTGTCAGGCTCTATAGGTGCTGGGCTCCATAGATGTCATGTTCCATAGATGTTGGGCTCTATAGATGTCAGGCTCTGCAGGTGTCAGGCTCTATAGGTGCTGGGCTCCATAGATGTCATGTTGTGTAGATGTTGGGCTCTATAGGTGTCAGGCTCTATAGGTGCTGGGCTCCGTAGATGTCACGTTCCATAGATGTTGGGCTCCATAGGTGTCAGGCTCTGCAGGTGTTGGGCTCTATAGGTGCTGGGCTCCACAGATGTCACGTTCTGTAGGTGTTGGGTTCTATAGGTGTCAGGCTCTGCAGGTGTTGGGCTCTATAGGTGTCAGGCTTTGCAGGTGTCAGGCTCTATAGGTGCTGGGCTCCGTAGATGTCACGTTCCATAGATGTTGGGCTCCATAGGTGTCAGGCTCTGCAGGTGTTGGGCTCTATAGGTGCTGGGCTCCATAGATGTCACATTCTGTAGGTGTTGGGTTCTATAGGTGTCAGGCTTTGCAGGTGTCGGGCTCTATAGGTGCTGGGCTCTGTAGATGTCACGTTCTATAGATGTTGGGCTCTATAGGTGTCAGGCTTTGCAGGTGTTGGGCTCTATATGTGTTGGGCTCCATAAGTGTTGGGCTCCATAGATGTTTGGCTCCATAGGTATCAGGCCCTATAAGTGTCTATATGGGCTCCATAGGTGTCAGGCTCCGTAGCTGTTGGGCTCTGCAGGTACACACACACCCCCTGCAGGGCTCTGCCCGCTGATGCTGAGCGCAGCCCCGGGGCGGTTGGGCCGCACCGGCCTGGCCTGGCCTGGCCGCGGTGCCGGGGCTGCAGCAGTGGCCTCTCCCCAGCACGCAGCCTCTGCAGCCCACGGGGCTCCCACCGCTCCCACCGAGCCCTTTCCACTGCAGATGTGCTGAGGCCGAAGGCAGCTGCAGCAGAGCCCTGCCGAGTCCCTCCCCACCCTGCCGAGTCCCTCCCCACCCTGCCCGGGGTTGTGGGGGCATGTGGGACCCCCGTCTCCCCCGGGGCTGGGGGCACCCCCTGGGTGGGGGGGGGTTTAAGGATGGGAGATGATGCTAAATGATGCAAAATATGTGATAACACCCCCCACCCCCCAAACAATACCACAGCCAGGATTGTGCAGCCCTGGGGCTGGGGTACCCCCATCCCACCCTGTGTCCCCCACAAGGAGCAGGAGGGACACCCCAGCACCCACCCAGCTGCACCCCCAATTTGCATTGCCCTCTCAAGGCCTTGCTGCTGGGGTGTCCCCAAGCTTGGGGTGGGGTGAGGGGGGGAGTGCAGCTCCCCCCTGCTTTTCGGGGCTCCCCACGAGCTGCCAGCGAAGGGTGTTTGGTGTGATTGAGAACCGGGGCGTGCTGCTGGCGGCTGCCGAGGCCGGAGGTGTTTCCCAGCGGCGCAGGAATTGGCTGTTTACGCCTGTGTTGTGGGTGGTTGGGGGAAGGAAGAGGAAAGGGGGGGGGAGGGTTGTGGGGGGTGTAGGGAACCTGATGGTTGTTATTATTTCATGTTCTTTTCTTGCCTCCATCCAGGAATGTCTGCAATGTGCCGGCTGCTCCCCGGGAGGCTGGGGCGGCCGTGAGTCACGGCTGCTGCTGGAACGTGACTCAGTCCCGCTGCTCTCCCGGCAGGACATGACCAGACTGCCAAAGCCAGGGAGAAGCCCCAGCACCATCCATCCCCTGCCCGCGCCGGCGG
Source organism: Porphyrio hochstetteri (assembly GCA_020800305.1). Lineage (NCBI taxonomy): Eukaryota > Metazoa > Chordata > Aves > Gruiformes > Rallidae > Porphyrio > Porphyrio hochstetteri. The sequence continues at coordinate 5,024,784 of CM036930.1, read as the reverse complement.
CGGGCGAGGACGCGCGAAATCCCCTCGGCAGAGCTCAGGCTCTGCTTCCCACAGGGATATCGGCCCTTCACTGGGGGGCTGACCCCAGGCTGGGGGGGGGGGAAGGGGGAGCAGGATGGGCTCTTTGCTTTATTTGCATTTATTTGCATTTATTTATTTATTTTCCCCTCTTTTATTTTGCTCCAGCCAGGAAAACCCTCTCCACCCGCGCTGGCTCGCCTATCCATGGGTTGCCGTCGGTCCATGGGTTGCTGTGGGGCTGTGGGTACCTCTCTCCAGCGTTTTGCTGCCCCATCTTCCAGGCCAAGCTGTACAGGGGAGCAGTGAAAGCTCCTGGCACCGCTCCTGCCTCACTTCTCCTGCCTTAGTTCCTGTGCCTCAGTTTCCCCACCCAAGGGAGAGCAGAAATTGCCCCATCGGGGAGCTGGATGGGGGTTACTTCAGGTTGTGTTTTGAGGTTGGTGATTAGCAGCTACAGGGAGTTGTTATTAATAATATCCAGGCTCAGGGATGTGAAGCAGCCCTGACTCACAGGGCAGGAGCAGGGGGTGGCCCAGCCCTGTGCTGAGCACAGACACTCTCACTGCACCCCAGGGTGCAACAACCAGGGGCTGAGGCCGCCCTGTTCGTCTCACCTGGGGCTGGATGATGCTGGGTATAAGCCCTCCTCATCCTCACCTGCTGCATGGGGAAACGGGCTCCTGGGGTGGTGGGAGAACCATGGAGGCGGCCACAGGGCAGAGCTGAGCACTGGGACGCTTGTCACACCCCAGGCTGTGTGGTGCGGCCGCAGCTGCCTCTGTCAGCCGTGATTGAAAGCCAAGCTGGGCTGGCAGGCCTTCTCTGTGATCTTGTTAATTAAGAAATACATTTAATTAGCAGCACCCCAGCTGTGACTCAGCTAATCATCATGATCGAAACAAGAGCTGGACTCCAGCACTGGGGCACAACAGCACCAACCCCCCCCAGCCCCTTGGTAACCGTGAGCCCCCAGCTCTGCCATGGGACCCCATCGCCCCCCAGGCTCAGCCTGAGCCCCCCCAGGGGTTTTGAGGTGAGTTTTCCCTCGGGTCAGAGGTGGGTGGGGGTTGAGACCATCCCTGTACAGCACCTCACTGGGTGTCATCCCCACTTGGGGTGATCTCCCAGTGCCACGCTGCAATTAATCATATTAATAACCCAGTTCCCGAGCTATAAATAGCCCCAGTAATGACAGGCTGGGCTTTCCAGGAATGGAGCACCAAAAATGTGGGAAAAGCCATTCCCACCCTGGGCTGGTTTGCAAGTGGGGAAACTGAGGCACGGCTGGTTTGGACTCTCACCCAGCCGTCTGCCAGGCAGCTGTGGAATTTGCTCCCGAATAAACCGCCATGGAAATGAGCCCTTATGTATATTTATAGGCACCATCCTGCCAGCTGGAATCTCAGAGGGGAGAAAATAAACTGGGAAAAGCCTGGAACAGGAGGGTGGGGGCTTCACACCTCTGCCCCGTGCCCTGCCCAGCCAGGGGTGTCCGTCTTTCCCTGGTCTCAGGTGCTCAGCCCTGCACCTTGGGGTGCCCAGATCCCTGTGTGCACAGGAATTGGGGTGCCCAGGAGCCAACCAGCTCCGGGGGTGTAAATCTTGGGATGCAGGGGGTGGGGGTGGGTGAAGCTGCGGTGCATTCAGCATCCCTGTGCCCGGGGTGGGGCTGGCACAGGGGCTCCCTCAGCATCACCATCCAGCACTCAGGATGGGTGCCCCTCCCTTGCTGTGCACACGTGTGTGTGTGTGTGTGTACACGTGTGTGCACAACCATGCGTGTGCCAGTGCAGAGCACCCACCCCGCGAGCAGCCGGGGCTGGGGGGCAGCCATGGCGGTGGGGCTCGGTGGCAGCACCCCTGTCGGGGGGCACGGAGCTCGGGGGGTGCCCTCTCCCCGGTCTCCCGCAGCCTCCGCAGCGGCACTGGGTGGGGGAGCGGGCGGCAGCTGGCGGCAGCGAGGCCGATTAGGGATGCAGACAGCGCTGCTCGCCTGATGTCTCCCTGTCTCGCGAAGGCAGCGGCGGCCCCCGCAGCCCCCCCGCCTCCCCTCGACACCCCGCACCTCGGCGGGTGCCGGGGCTCAGCCCACGTCCGGCTGTTGGAGGCACAGAGGATGGCGAGAGGCACAGGGATGCGCGGTCCCTCGGGTACCAGCCGCCTGTTAAGGGATGCGATGGCATCAAGGGCAGGTGTGACCCTGCAGCCATCCCCAGGAGGGGCTGGAGGGGGGGTTCTTTTTGGAGGTTTCCTCCCCCAAAAAGGGAGGGTGGCAAAGCAGTGGGGGGGTGGGCCGGAGCAGGGATGCTGGCAGGGCTTCGTGCTGCAGCACCTCTCCCTCTCTCCTCTCCTTCTCTCCCTTCTGCTGCTCCTGAGCTCTCGCCGCCGTGATTCCCTGCGGCGGGCTAAAAATATCCCCGGGAGCTGCCGCCGCACCGGCACTGGGAGCTGGTTATAAATAATCCGGGGGGAAGCTCAGGCCGACCCCGCGCTGCCCCGGCCCTTCCCGGCCCCTGCGGGAGGAGGTGGGAGCCGGTGTCTCTCTGTGCTGCTGGAGGGGTGGATGGACAGCCCGAGGTGTGCAGGGAAACAGGGATGGAGCAGCCTGTCCTTCCCTTGGCTGTGTGGGGAAACTGAGGCACGGGAGGGCACAGGCTGGGCTCTGCTGGGGGTTTGAGGGGAGGGGATGGGCCCGTTTGTTTGCAACGCCGGGGAAGAGGGGATCCGCCCCGTGCTGGGACACGCACCCACCCCCTGCGCTCGTGTAGCCTCAGCTACAGCCCTGTGCAGCAGACCCGGCGTGTGCTGCAGCTCCAGCCGCCTGCAGCAGAACCGGCCTCCCGCACCCGCCTCATCCCTCTGGATCTGCCCCTTTGCACCAGCTCCATCCCGCTGCCTCGGATCGCCCCCCTCCATCAGATCCAGCCCAGGGCTGCCTCTCTCTCTCTTCCTTTACCACCCTCCTCAGGGTGGGGGTCCAGCTCCGGGCACCCCATCAGGGGATCTTCCCCCTTGACTCCCACCTCTCCATCCCTCGGGGTCCCACTCCCACCTCCAATCCATGCACCGAGCTGGGGCAGTTCTCATGCCTGTGCATCCTCCGCAGCTGCGGGGAGCGGGCTGCAGCAGCGGGGGTGTCCCATGGCGGGGAGGGGGTCTCAGTTTGGCCCGTTAGGGCCAAGCATCCCGGGGGGGAGCCCCCTCCCACCGCCCCTCCTTCCTCGCTCCCGTTCTCGCCGCGTCCCAGCCCACCGCGGCGGAGCTGCCAAAGCCCAGGGCAAACGGGGACAAGCCGGCAGAGAGAGCGAGTTTTTGCAAGCGTTTATTTTCCTCCATCAAAATCCACCAGCCAGAGCGAAGCAGCGGGGGGAGGAGGATGGGGAAACCCATCAGGTTGCACGGGGGATGCTGCCGCCCCCCGCGCCGGCGCTGTATTTATTCACACCCCCCCCTCCCCTCTCCTCTCCCTGCACCACATTTCATGTCGGGCCCGGAACGAAGCCGGGTGATAAATATCAGGGTGCTGGGAAGCCGTGAATCACCGCCCGCTCCCGGCAGCGCCGCTGCGGCACACGGTGTCTGTCCCCAGCCCTGGCCCTCGGCCAGCCCGACGGGCAGCGAAGCCCCCACCATCCCGGCCCCACGCCCCAGCCAGGCCGCCGGCCAGTTTTGGCCATGGACAGGTTTGGCTGCGTTCCCTCTGCTCCCGCCCTGGGTCCGTGCCGGGAATTGGCTCAACGCCCCCTCGTTTTGTGGGAAGGCACCGGCTTGGTCGGAACGTTTCGCCAGCTGAGGGGACACCCAGGGATGCTCCTGCCCCCCGATGTTTGGGGGGAGAATGTGCTGAGCCCCACCGCTACCTCATCCCTGCCTTGCCCGAACCGGTCTCGGTGGCTTCATCTGACTCTGGGGCAGATCTCCCTGGTTTTCCAGCTCCGTGTCCCCCCGCAAAAGCCCCTGACACCCCCCCCAGCCCCAGGTGGTGCCACCTCCCCGCTGCCCGCACCCATCCCACACCCATCGGCGTTGGCCAGACCCTGTGGGATGGAGAAGGACCCCAACCCAGCTGTGGTTTCCCTCCCCACTGGTTAAGAGCCAAAGCAACACATCTTAAAGCTCAACGGCAGTCAGGATGCCCTGGGCTGGGGGGACACATCCCACCAGTCCCCCAAACGCAACCCCCAAACCCAGCCCCCTGGATCCTGTTGCTGCGATGGGGCCAACACATCTGGGAGGCACATCTGGCGCCGTGCATCGCCCCGGATCGGTGTCACCTCGGTGGCGAGTGACACAGCCCATCCCAAGTGCCACTCAAGGCTCGTGGTCCCTGGGAGCCCGGGGGGGTGCCGGCGCAGCAGGAGCCGGAGTTCAAAGTCCCCCCCGGGCGGCTAATCCCCTCCACAAGTTACAGAAGGTCCTTGGACCTCGTGAGCAGCTGGTGTGAAGCTGTAATTACCTTAATTAGCTCTGGGATTGCATTCCCTCCCCGTGCTAATTTCGTTTCTACAGTAACCAGCCCGAGAGGTGTTCGTGCGCTCAGAGCGAGACGGAGACAGGAGCCCCGGCAGCCCAACCAGGCACCCCGAAACCGGGGGCCACCCCTAAAATCCCTGTGCCCCCCAGGGCTCAGCCAATCTGGCTCTGCCCATGCAGGGGTTCAAGAGGGTCCTCAGTGTTTCCCAGCATCCCAACGGGGGTGAGTTACTGCCAGCAGCATCCCTCCGGCTCCAGGGAAGGGACCAGGATGGGGTGGGGGGACTGATGGTGCCCAAATGCAGGGGTGGATTCAGGAGCAGGCAGAGCCCGGGCTCGTTCCTTGCTGCTGATATTTGCTGTAACCCCCGATGTAAGAAGCCATTTGGGAGGAAACCATCAAAGCTTCAGGAAATGGGTATTAATTCACATCGCGGCAATAAAAGGGAAGGAGGCTCCCGGGCAGCGGCCGCCTCGGGGAGACGATGAATGGGGCTGGGGAGCACAACCTCTGCCCAGCTGGGTCTTGGAGCAGTCACCACCCCATACACACACCCCCTCCCATCAATTGGACCCCCTCTGAGTCTTTTTGGGTGGGAAGAGGAGGGTTCTGCAGGGTGGGGGCACTCAGGGCTGGCCCAGCTGCGGGTGAAGCATCTCTGGCCCATTTGCTTGGAGCTGGAGCGTGGCTCGGGGCGACTTTCTCACCCTGCAAAGTTGGAGCTGGTCCAGCTCTGCCCTTGCAAACGCCAAACCCTCCTGTGACCCAGTGCATCCCTCCCCAGTGCCGACCAGCCTGGGAACAGAGAGCAGCTCTGAGGCTGGGGATGCTCCTGGCCTGAGCAGGGGGGAGCAAAGATGGGGCAGCCCAGGGTGATGTCACTGCTGTGCTGGTCGGGTCCCTGCACCGCAGCCATCACCGTGCCAAAGCATCATCCTGCAATTGAAAAGGCTCCCAGGCCGGGCAGGATCCATCCTGCTGCAGAGCGACGCTCTGGGGAGCCCTCCCCTCCACCACGCCGGGAGCCCCGGGCTCACCACACACATGGGGCTATAAATAGTGCTGGAAAGCAGGTGACGATGCTCCCACCATCACTCCACGGAGGATTCCACAAGCCCCAAAAAAGCCAGCGGAGCCCAAGGAGGCGGGTAGGGAGGGTGCAGGGCAGGGACCACCCTCCAGCCCCCTGTTTCAGGCATCCCAGAGCCGCGTTTCCCGGGGATGGATCCCTCCCCGGCGGGCAGCAGCAGCAGGACGGGCAGCAGAGGCGAATTTCGCTGAGTGGCTGCTTTTTAAAAATAACTCTGCCTTTGTCAGCAGGTCAGGGTTGCTCCAGATTGAATAATCGCAGCCGTCCAGCCTTCCCCTGTGCTCCCGGGCGCTCACTGGCAGCCCCAGCCCGGGATGCATCGTGCCTGGGATGCTGGACCACGGTCCCTCCACCAGCATCACTGTCCCCAGGGCTCAAACATCTCCCAAGGGATGGGATGCTCTGTATCCACTACCCTGCTCGGCCCCGCCCCCCGCCCCAAAACCCAGCCCAAAAGCTGCTGCCGGTGGTGATGCCCCAAATTTGCATCCCTAGGGCTGGAAGGGGGAAGAGGGGGGGAGGCAACGGAGGGATGTTCCGGGAGGAATTGGGGCGCACAGGGACAGAGCTGCCGGGCGTTTGCCGAAGCAGCTGACTCACGCAGTAATTATGCCTCAAACGTGAGCGTGTTTGTGCGGGGATGGAAGATGCTCACATGAGCTGAGGCAGGGAGCCCACCCGCTTCCCGAAGGATCCACCCACCTTTCACCCGGAGCCGGGAAATGCCCCGGTTTTGGGGCAGCGACTGAGGGATGGGCAGGAGGGAGCGTGGGGGTGGATGGGGGGCAACCTGGGGGGAGAACAGGGAAGGGGAAGAAGGGGGAGGAAGGTGAGACCCTGCAGAGCAAAGGGTGACAGCAAGTGCCTTCTGCTGAGCTGTAGCGAACCCAGCGGTGCTGGGACCGGGCACGGCTCGGCACAGCTAGGCACGACTCGGCTAGGCACGGCACGGCACGGCTCGGCTAGGCACGGCTAGGCACGGCTCGGCTAGGCACGGCACGGCTCGGCTAGGCACGGCACGGCACGGCTCGGCTAGGCACGGCACGGCACGGCACGGCTCGGCTAGGCACGGCACGGCTCGGCTAGGCACGGCACGGCACGGCTCGGCTAGGCACGGTTCGGCTAGGCACGGTTAGGCACGGCTCAGGCACGGCTTGGCACGGCTAGGCACGGCACAGCTAGGCACGGCTCGGCTAGGCACGGCTCGGCACGCACTGAGCTCAGCGGGCACCTGCAGTATCGGGAGGGGAGTGAAGCACACGGGAAGGAGAAGCGAGCTCAGAGCCGGGCTGGTTCCGGGCGGTCGAAATCGAGCCCTTAAATTCTTGTCATCAGGGAAACGCTGCCTGAGGTGGGGGAAATGGAAACAGTTTCCACCTCAGCGGCCACAGAAGAGGGTTTGGGGCAGGAGAGCAGCTCCCTGGGTTTGTCCTCGCTGCTGTGAGAACTGGGGATGCTGCTACCTGGGGCTGTGCCACACCCGAAAGGATGCTGAGGGGAAGGATGCTGAGGGAAGGATGCTGAGGGGAAGGATGCTGAGGGGAAGGATGCTGAAGGAAGGATGCTGAGGGGAAGGATGCTGAGAGGAAGGATGCTGAGGGAAAGGATGATGCGGATTCTCCCAACCCTGTCTCCTGTCCCAGGCAGGATGGGGACAAGGGGACAGCCCACCTGCAGAGGCCAGACTGGCCCTGGCCACCCAAGGGCTCCCCAGAGACTCCCTGTCCCCTCCCCAGTCTCTCTTGGGGGCGGAGTGGGACTGGCAGTGGGGAGGGGACTCCATCAGCAGGATGCAGGAGTGTGTAAAGCCGAGGAGATGCCGAAAAGGAGTTCAGACTGCCAGGAGCTGCTGGTTCAGCCCCCCCAGACCTTTGTGTGTCCCTCCCCGTAGCAGGGCGCTGGCACGCTCAGCATCCTCACGCAGACGTCCCCGCACGCCCTTCACCCAGCCGGCGGGGACACCAGGTCTCCCCGTCGCGACGCCGTCGCAAATGCCATCGGCGAGGCCAGATCTCTCAGCGAAACCCTCAAGCCCTCGTCCAGGTCTGATTTACACCCCAGAGACGCTCCCGCGCTCGGTGAAAGCCGCTGCTGATTGATAGCAGCGCGACAGCATCCCACCCCGCACCATCTGCATCCTCCCCCCGCAGCCGGGGACAGCCCCGCGCCACCCGCCCTCCCGCAGCCCCATCTGCCCACCATGGCATCGCCCCACGGGGCTGTCCCCAGCACGGGGGGGGGTGCCCCGCAGCACCCTCGGCTGTCTCCATCCTCACTGTGCACCCCCGATGCAACCCCCTCCTTGGGGAAAGCATCACCGGGACCCAGCACCCCCCCTCGCCGCGGTGCCCGGTGGGTACCAGCTCTACCAGGGGCTGATGCAGCGATGCGGGGGGGACCCTTCCAAATCCCCATCGTGCATTTGCAGTCGCTCCCTCCCCCCTCCTTGCTCCCTACCCGAGCTCTCCCCGCTAAAATCAAACCCTTCAGCACATTTGGGGTTGGGGTGAACGCTGGAGGTGGGGTGGATTTGGCCCCCCCATCCTTCCTACTTCACCCCCCCACCCCCACCCCATGATATATCAGAGGTGAGAACAAAATCCCAGCCTTGGGTTTTCTCCATCTTTTTTTCTAGGAAAGGCAGGGATGGATTGGGGATCGGGCTGCTCAGAGAGGGGCTGGCGGCGTGCCGGAGCTCTCCAGGCTGGTGAGGGGGGGGAAATGGGAAAGGAGGGGGGGATATAAAAGGTTTCATGTGGTGAGCCGGGCACTTAGGGAAGAGGCTGAAAGGGGGCGGTGAGCGCTTTGTGTTTCATGCTTGAAGGCACCGAGGCTTTTACCAGCCTTCCCTCGGTGATTTAAGACCAGCGCTGCAGTTCAGGGGGGGATCGGAGCTGCGGCTGGATGATCCGAAGTGGGACACCCCCCCACCCCCCCAGGTTTGCCCGGGGTGAAGCCTGGTCCCGCTTTGGAAATGCCCAGTATGGGTCAGGACCCATCGTGGGTGTTCGGGGGCATCTCTGGGGTATGAGCCCACTTCAGGCATCCACCCCAGGATGGGGCTTAGGGGAGCAGTGATGAGCCCCTGGTTCCCCTTGTCATCCCCCCCCCCCCAAGCTTTGTTCCCCCCCCCTGGAGCCAGAGGGTCTCATCCTTCTCTGCTTGGGGGGCTCACCTCTCCTCGGGGGGTTAGGTACTGGCAGTGAGGGTGTTGGTCCCACAGAGGGGAGTGGATGTGGGTTCTGGGGTCTTCTCTCACCCCCAGGTCCTCCTGAGCTGAGACCCCAAGATGCAGAACCCCAGTGTGGGTTCCTTGGGGCTGGGCAATTGGGCATGGGGGGGTTGCAGCCAGCTGCTCCCCAGCACTGGGATTTGGGGGGGACCAGACCCATTTGCTCTGGAGCACAGGGCACAGCCCGTGTTTTGGGGAGTGTGTGGGGGTCAGCCTCATGCTTCAGCCACAGCAGTGACATGTTTGGGACCAAAGTCTTCATCACTCCTACTGGCACAGCCCAGTCTCCATCAGTATGGTCCCTGCCCTGGGACTTGGCATTTTGGGTGCCTCAAGTGCACCCCAAAGCAAAGACATCACCCTGGGACCCCCTATTCCCCACTCTCCATCCCAGCTGTGGGTCTCACCAGCCCATCCCCACATGTGGCCTGAATCAAGCCCAATCCCCTCCTCCCCCCCCCCACCCAGGGCTATATAAGCCCTGAGCAGTACCAGGTGAGCCTTCATCTCCTTTTGGGGGTGGGGGTATCTCTAATTCTATCTTCAAGCAGGGCTGGGGCTGCTCCTCTTCCCCCACCAGGGCTCTTCTGCTTCACCCTGGGTGAGATGGAAAAGGACTGGAAGGACCAAGGATGCTGAGGAGTCGGATCTCAGCAAGTAAGTGGTGTATTGGGGGAGGAGGGGGAGCAGAAAAGCTTGTGAGGGGGCTGCAGGTTTGTCTGGAGCTCGAGGCAGGGGAATGGAAAGGGGAAGTGATGGTGTGAGCAGTGGCTGTGCAGGGATGAGTCTGCTGAGGAATGGGGAGGGGAGTGGGACACCCCCTATCCAGGTTTTGGGGTGAGAGGGGCTGAGGGTGAGGATGCAGCAGGGATGGGGGTGGGAGCTTGAGCCTGAGTGTGTGTGGGGGGCACCCCAGTCTGGGATGTGTCAGGCTGGGGAGTGGGAAGAGCTCAGCATCACAGTGAAAAGAGCCCCCCTGGGACACCTCCAGTGCTGCTGGCTCCTCCTGGAGCTGGAAGGGGATGTGGGGGCTCGGGGTGGGCACCCAGCTGTGCTGAGGAATTGCCCCTTTCCCACAGCCCTGCCGAGGTCTTTACTGCAGGAGCCCAAGGGAATTAAGTGCTGGGTTACTCTGAGCCAGCAGTGGGAGACCCCCAGGTGCTCCCCTCCCACCCAGACCCCTGGAGAGGGAGGGGGGCTCAGCAGGGTGGGGACACAGGGACCCTTCACTTTGGGGGGGGGGGGGGGGGGGGCTGGAAATAGGGCCCTGATGGGGATGGGCAGAGCTGATAACCCCCCCAGGCTGCCCTTCACGAGCAGAGGGAGCTGTAGATAAAAGCTCTGTGGGCAGAGCAAGGCTCAGCTCCAGGCCTGGCTTAGGCTGATACCAGCCCCATGGGCAGCCTCTCCCTTGGGCTGGGCTCAGCCCAGCAAGACCCTCTGCTTCCCCAGCTTCACCCCAAATTTCTTCCCTGCTCCCTGGAGAAGCAGCTTGTATCACTCCACCCCCAGTGATCCCCTAGGCACATCCTTCCCCTGCTTTTATTCAGGTTGGGCAGCACATTTTGGGGGGGGGGAGAAAACCCCCCTTTTTCCTCTAAACCAGAGACCTGCAGTGCTGCCTGGATCCTCCCACAAGCCTCCAGCATCACAGGTTGAGCTGGCAAGTCCAGGAGGGGCTGGAGAGGGGGGAAGCAGCTGCTTTGGGGATTATTAATGAGCAGCGAGTGATGGGAAAGGAGAGGATCAATTGAAACAAAGGAGTTCAGTGGTAAAAAGACCCGTTGGAGGGGTGATGGGAGTCCATTTCCCCAGCCCACTGTCGGAAACGCATCCTGTTAAACATCCATCAATTATCCCAGCTTGCAAATGCATTAAGGTAATGAGGAATTATCCATCAAATACACTTAAAGCCAGTGCCCCCCTCCTCTGCCAGCCGCCCTGCAAAGAGCCACTTCAGGAAGGGAAAATGGCCTGGAGGTGGATGGAGACACGGTGGGGGGGGTGAGGAGACCCTGAGACTGTGTGTCCCCAGCCTGAAGGATGTTTGCCCAGCTCCAGGGTCAGGTCCTGGGCTTGGCTGCCTCCTTCAGCACCCGTGTTACCTTCAGAGAGCTGCAGTGATGCTGGTTGGTGTGTGTCCCTGTCCTCCCCTCACTGTGGGCAGTCCACGCTCCTGCTCCGTGCCTCAGTTTCCCCATCCCCTCCTGGGGTCACCCACGGGGCTGTGGGGTCTGTGCCGTGTCCCCCATCACCTCTTTTCCCAGGAACAGAAGTAGTGGTGAGTGTGGTGTGTGGTATGGTAGTTGAATTCCCCAAAATCCATCCTGTGACGCTGCCTCCCCCAGCACCACCCACACCCCTCCCACCCAGGACAGCCCCATGTCAGCAGACAGGGGCTGTGGGGGGCACTGGGGAAGGGTCTTGCAGCCTCTTAGGGTGATGATCCCTGGGTTAGAGCATCTGCTTGGGAGGATGCTGCTCTGTAAGGGGGTCCTGGAGCCCTGATGGGACCTAGGGGGCTGCAGGTCTGGTCCCTGCATGTGTCAGGATGAGCCCATCCCCACGTGTGGGATTGGAAAGGGGCCAGAACGCTGCTGTTGGGCTGGGAGATCTTGGGCAAGTGGGAAAAAGAGGGCTGTGTCCCAGGACAGGGGGGCCTGGGGGTGGTGGTCCTGGGTTGGATCCATTTGGGGCTGCTCCAGGAGTTCTCCAACCCAGGTGATGCAACGTGGTGGTGAGCCCTTGGCCCAGGTTTGGGTGCTGTGATGCGAGGGGGACGTGTCCTCCTCCCCAAGGATGGGGCTGGGTTTATCAGGGCGTTCCCCCAGCAGCAGGATTTGGGGAGCCAGGGCTGTGCTGTGGGGCTTTGCTGTGGATTCTCTGATGTCTGATGCTGTGGTTGTGGGCAGGCTCCTGCCTCTCCCTTCGTGTTGGGGGGGGAGGATCCAAGAGCAAAAGTTCTTCAGGAGTTTCTCCTGCCTGGTGGTTCTCAGGGCTGTGGGTGCAGCTTGGTTTGGGGTTGGAGGTGGCCAGCAGGTCCCAAGGTCTCTGGGAGGAGGTGAGCAGGTGACCAGAACAGTTTCAGCCTGAATTTCCATAAGGAATGGGGAGAAAAAGCCAGCTCCTGGGCTGATCACTCCATCTCCCAAACCCCTCTGGCAGCTTGGTCCAGGCTGAGCTGTGCCAGCCTGGGCTGGGTGTGAGAGCATCCCTCTGCCTGCAGCTCCCTGGCAAGCTGAGCCTTCCCGGGAGAGCGCTGGGTCTGATAACAGTAACTGCCATTAGGTGTCACAAGAGCATCAGGTCTTTGCTCTTCCTGGGAAGATGAGCGGTGGGTGGTGTGAGAGGAAGAGGCTCCTGGGGCCTGGAGATGACCTGGGTGTTGAGATGAGCTCCAGCTGCTGGGAGGGGACACTGTGTCCCTTATGATGCTGCTGCCATCCCTCGAGGTGACAATCCTTCAGCGTCCAGCTGTCCCTTTCCCCATCGACTCCAGGGTCTCCTGCCCTGGTGCTGAGGACAGACAGGAGGTGGCAACAGGTTCCTGCTGTCCCACGCTCGGCCTTTCAACAACCAGCTGCACTGTTGCACGAAAGCAAAAGCAGCAGCGGGCGCTCTCGAGGAAGCGGCCGGCGCCGGGCTCAGCAACACCGCCGCTCCCTGCAGCCAGTGTCCAGGGGAAGCTCAGAGATCCATGGAAGTTCCTCTCCCTTTGGGATGAATCCAGCTGTGGATGCTGCGAGGACACAGCCAGGCAGGCTCTGGGTGCTCACCTATGGAGGGATGCTCTGGGGTTTGTCCCCTCCTGGCTCTGTGCCACTGCCCTGTGCCAGGGGGCAGCTGCCAGGCTCTGATAATCTTCCAGGAATTTGCAATTCTTCCCCCTAAATGCCATTTCCCTCTCTCATGTTGCAGCGTGGCTTGAAACAAAGCGGCGTCCAGGGCTCAGCATCCTGATAAGGCATGGCTGGGAAAAGCCTTTCCCTCTTCTCCAAGGCTGGGCACAAAGCTGTGGTGAGCTGATAAAGCTGAAAAGGCTGGATTCCCCAGGAGAAGAGCTGGAGCAGGAGCCACTTCAGGGAGCTGCTCTCCTCCTTCCTTCCTGCTGGCCAGAGGGGATGGGGATGACCATGTGGGAGAGCCCTGAGCGCTGGGCTGGGACAGCTTCCCAGCCTTGGGTGACCTCCCAGCATCACGTCATCTCTCCCTGCTCGGAGAGGCTGAGTTCATGTCTGGCCTCCCCAGAGCTGGGGACTCTGCCTGGCCTGCCTGCCCCATCCCACGTCCAGACGCCAGGGTGATGGCCACATCTGCAGGGTTAGCAGCTCAGGTGGGTTCTGCATCTCCCCTGGGCACCTCTGTGGGATGTAATGGGGGTGTCTGGGGGCACTGCTCACCCCAGGGTGCAGGACCCTGAGCCTCAAGTCACTGTGCCACCAGCACGGCGAGGGGCTGGCAGCGTGGGGATGCTTTCCCTGTGACTCACAGCATTCCTCACAGGTCAGCAGCAGCTGGAGGACACCCCAGCAGCCCTCACCACCCCTGCCCTCTGCCTGAACTCCACTGGCAAAGCAAATTCCTCCCCCTCCCCACCATGCTGGACACTGAGGGTCCTCAGCCCTGCAGCTGCACGGGGTCTGGGGAGCCTGTGTGGGTGCTTGTGGTGGTGGCGCAGCCTCTCTGCGACCTGTGGGTTTCCTCCTCTTGGGTCACCAGTTCCATGGAACCCCGAAGAGGAAGGGCCTCCCAGCCCTCTGCTCCCCAAGCCCTGCCCTGCTCTGGGCCTTGGTTTTGTGGGGCTGTGGAGAGCGGAAGCGGTGCCGACCCATCCGGTGCCGGGCACAGAGGTGAGAGGGTTCCTGCTGCTTCTCCCCACCAGCTTTTTGGGCACGTCCCATCTGCCTGCTGCTTGGCTTCCCCCCCTCCCCCTGCAATATTTCCCTTTGTCTTTTCAACTTGAGCCCCTTGAATCCACTCCTGGGGATCCCTGAGATGCCTCCTCTTGGCTGTCCCATCTTGCTGCCTTCCAGGTTACATGTCACAAGCGGGTCAGTTCTCTTCCCAGCTGGGTCCAGGACCTGGACAGGCTGAGCAGAGTCAGTGATAGTGAAGTGGCCCTGCAGCACATGAGCATCCATCCATCCATCCATCATGGCTGTGGCCTGCTGGCTGCCCCAGCACTCAGCACACAGGAATGCCATGAGTTTGCAAAGTGGTTTCAGCGAGACGTTATCTAATGGAGGAGGAGGAGGAGGGTGGATTAAGCCAAACCCACAGCACCGGCTTTCAATTAAACCAGGCAAATTTACGGCTTCTCCTGACATGGTAAACACATGCTCAGAGTGGCTGATGGGGTCCTGACCCAGTGTTTCCCCTCCATGGGATGGCAGGCAAAGGGACCAGCCTCTTGTGGGTGAGGAAACCCCTCTGGCCTCGGTGTTACCACTGTGCCCCAGAGCCATCCCACCCTGAGGACAGAGAAAGGATGGGGGAAGAGACCAGGGAGAAGAAACATCCCAGCAGCATTCACTGGATGGGCGAGATGTAGAGAGTCACAGAGCTTTGGGCAATGCAGCAGCAGCATCCTAGGTGATGGTGGGTGCAAGCAGCCCTGGTGCCAGGCCTGGTTGTCCTTGGCTGCTTGATGTCCACCTCAACAGCAGCTCCCCTCCAGGTCCCTGCTTTGGTCCTGTGCCTCAGTTTCCCCTGTGAAGCTGGGAAGGGTAGAGGCTTTCTGGGGGTGGAGGGAAAAGGGTGATCTGGGCAAGCCAGATGAGCCAAGAAAGGATCTCACAACCAAGGTTGGGAGTGTCTTGCCAACTAGGGCTGGGTGCAAGGTGCACATGTGCCAGGGCACGTCTGGCATCCTCTGCCAGCAGCTTGGCACTGAAACCTCTCCTGCCTGAGATGGGGGAGATGGCAGCAGCCCCTCACTCTGCAGCAAATAGGTCTGGTGGAAGCATTTGGTTCATCCTGCCATGCTGACCCCATCACTACCGGGCACCCAAGGCTCCCTGAGCACTCTTGGCCATGGTGGAGGAGACATGGGCATCACATTGCACTGATCCCTGGCTGTAGGAGATGAGGCTGCGGTACCCAGGTCAGTGGCACGGAGCAGCACAGCCTCCCATCCTTGCTGTGCCACAGCAGCACCTGCACCCTGGATGCAGGCACCTGGCCAGGGAGGTGACTGAGGAGCCCAGTAAGGATACTGGGGTGACGTCCTGGTGCTTCTGCTGACGTCTGATGGAGCGAAAAATCCTCCCTAGAGCAAATAAGCGGCCGGGCTGTGCAAACCCGGTGCTGCGGGTGTCTCCTGGCAGGTATCTGGGTCCCATCTGGCTGCTGTTTACCTGCCCACTGGAATCCACCCTGCAAACTTCCTCCTCACACAGGCCAGATAAGGTAGAGGAGCTGTGCTTGGCCCCGTGCTGGCCTCACAAGGAGGACACCAGCAGCCCAGCCTCCCTAACCCCAGGGAGGTGGCAATCCCCAGGGGATGCCTTGGTCCCTATGCAGGACAGCAGAGTGGATCTCAGTGGTGTTTTGGGTGATGTGAGCTGCTTACCCCCCAGCCCCTGTTAAGGTCTTGCACCCTGTTAATGCCAGCCTGGCTCTAGGCAGCCTCAGGAGCTGCAAACTGGTGTCTGGGGAGTGGGCAGGGCTGCTGGGTTCCCTTACAGGAGGGTTTGGGCAGGTCATGGTATCCATGTTGCTGCCTCAGTTTCCCCTTTGGCCGGGTTTGCCTGCCCTGTGCATCCCTCCCTGACCTGCGGCGGTGGCTTGTGGCGTGCAGGGACCTGCTGCCATGCAGGGAGGGGACTGGGCTGGGTATGTGCCTGGCCATTATGCTGTCTGACTCAGGCAGGACCCTGCCTGCTGCTTCCACCACCAGCAGCTTCAAAGGCAGCTGGGACTGCTCAGCCCTGCCACTGCAGGTAGGAACTACTGGCTGTTCTGTCCTGGGTGTGGGGACCAAGAAGTCCCCAACCTTCTCCCATCCTACACCTTGCACTGAGACCCTACATCCACCTCATGGGACAGGGAGCAGCGGGTGCTTGGCTGCAAGCACAGCCTTGTGGTTCAGCCCCTGACACCCACCAGCCCTTTTGTGGGTGCAGCCAAGGAGATGAAGCCCAGCCCTCCTCATCTTTCCCCCTCTCCAAGTTTTCCCAAGAGGGAGATTCCAGCACAACCCTTGCTGCTCAGATTGCTGGATGAGGGGGGAAATGAGGCTGAGACCGGCCACACTTCATTACACCTTGCAGGGAACCCCATCCAAGCCCTCACTGGCTGGCTTCCACCTTTTCAGAGCGGGAAAACTGAGGTGGAGTAAGCAGGTGATGCAAGCCAGGAGGGAAGGATGGTGGCAGAGCAGGGAGCGAGCCCATCCCTGTGCTGGCCCATGTGTGTTGTGAAAGCAGCCGGTTATCAGCGCGCCAGTGAGCGGCTTCCAGGAAAGGAAGGAAGTGCAGGGTCACCCAGCCCCACAGCCACCCTTTTCCAGCAAACAGCCCACACCTGCTGATAATGGGGCCGGGCCACCAGCCCTGCAGGAATTCGGTGGCACCAGCCCCATGTGCCACCTGAAGAAGGAGCTTCCCTCAGCTTCCTCTGCCATCAAAGCCAGGCGAGGCGCTGGGGCAGCGGCGGTTGGTATTTGGTGCTGCCCGGCTCTCGAGAGGGATGCAGGGTGGGATCATGCTGCAGCGATGCCCCAGTCTACCCCAGTACCTCTTACTGGTGGGAACCAGAATGGGTTTGCTCCTGGGCCTCACTGGGGGTGTGGGAAGGTGCTCAGGGATGTGTTTCCCACTGGGATGCCCAGTATGAGGTGAGGTAACCCCAATGTGAGGTTGAACTGGCACATGCAGGGTGAGGGGTTGCCACAGGGGGATGCTTCTTCCCCTGCATGTGGGTCCTCTCCCACTGGATGCAGTCCTGGAGACCAGCAAGGACCCTGGGGCAGCATCAGGGCAGGATATGACCCTCTGCCACCCTCCTGCTGTGCAACTTGCCCCAGGATGGAGCAGGGACTGGAGCCTGCTCCACCCCGATACTGAGAATAATTACCTGATTATGCGATTTGGAAGCAAAGCACAGATTAATCTCTGATCTCGTTAGTCTCTGTTTTACCATCTGCTTTGTACAGGCGGGAGAAGCCATCGCCCCACGGCACAACCTGGAGAGGGGATGGAAACCCCCCCCTCCCCACCCAGGGAGAGCTGGAGTCTCACAGCACAGCAGGACCCTGGTGCATCAAGAGGTGGGTGCTTCAGGAATGGGGTGCGCTGGGACCCGAGCGCATCAGGAGGAGCAGATGCCACCCAAGGCAGCAGCTGTCACCCATGGCTGCCTGCCCCAGCCCTGATTCCTGGAAGCCAGGTTGGATCCGGCTCCGTGCGGGGCAGGGCTGTGCTGGGACTCCTCCTTTGACCAACAAAGGCAGGCGACCGCAGACAGGGCCCAGCACTCCCTGGGGATGCCAGGAGGGAGATGCCGGGCTTCAAGCCGCAGGGAGAGGTTAATTATAGTCCAGGTGAGGTAAAGAGATGGAGGGATCGGACTGAGGATGTGCAGGAAGGTCTGTGGCAGAGGAGGGAATGCTCCCCCTGCACACCGTGTCTCCTGGGGTACTCGGGGGTTCCCTCCAGCTCCTCCCCTCAGGGATTTTTGTTGCAGAGCAGACAGGAAGGGTGAGATCTACCTTTTATTATGGCCTTGACAAGAGACCTGCGAGTGCCCCAACAGTCCAGCTTGGTGTCCTGACCTTTGTGCTGTTGTGGTACAAGTCTCCACAGTGAGACAGCCTGACGGCTGCCCTCCCCTTCCCACCCGGCTTTCCTGGGCTGAGGGCTGCACCCTGACCCAGCTCCTTCCAGCACCCAGAGCTCCCTGGGGTAATGCTGGGGCAGCGCCCTGTATCCAGAGACCTCCACATCCCAAATGGAGCTGAGCCACCAGCACCCCGGAGCCACCTCCTGCACGTCATGGGTATCATGGGGTGCACTGTCCCTTTCCCCCATCTCCCTGGGTGCTGACCTGTGCAAAGGGATGAAGACCAAACCTAATCACCTATCCCAGGGGTCACCGCTGTGACCTGTCCATCCCATCTCCATGCTGTCCAACCCACATGGCAATTCAACCTCTTCCAGCTTGGATAGAGCGTCTGCCCTCCCAGGAGCATCCTAGGAGTCTCCCTTTTTCTAGCCACAGACAAAATCCTCTCCAGATCCTCTGGATCGCCCCCTGTGCTCCCTGGCCGCATGTCGGCAAAAGGCCCGGGAAAAGATGAAAGGGATTTCCCAGCTGACCTCCTCACCCTGCAGTGTTTGCACCTCCTTTCCCGCACGCAGACAGACATTTTTCCCATGCACAGGGGGGTCAGCGCCCTCCCTGCACTCCTGGATGGAGCAATGCCAGGAATGTACCTGGGAATAGGCAGGACTTTGCAGGGTGGAGGGGGGAGAGGAGAACCAGGCACCTTCCAGTCCCCTACTAACACCAGAATCATTTTTATAAACTTTTAAAGGTGCTTTTTCTCACCTAAACACTCGTGGTTTTGGGTGGTCTGGGGGTGTGTGAGCACCCTGAGCCAGGCTGTACCTGTATTTTGTGTCCTGGTCACTGGGTTGCATCCTGAGTCCCCAGGTAAGGTCCCATGCCCAAGCACAGCACCCAGCCCATGGCCCCTGCACAGAGCCCTCCCTAGCTGTCCCCTCTCCCTGTCCCTTTCCCGGGGCACCCAGCAGGTACCACAGACCCTCTCAGAGGAGATTTTTCCCACCTGTGCACAGGGATAATAGAATCATAGAATGGTATGAGTTGGAAAGGACCCCAAGGATCACAGAGCTCCAACTCCCCTGCCACAGGCAGGGCCACCAACCTCAGGCCTGGATCTACACTAGGTTGCCCAGGGCCCCATCCAACCTGGTCTTGAACACTTCCAGGGACGGGGATGCTCGGAGCATCTGTTACTCAGTGAGTGGGAAGGATGGGAAACCTCGTGGTGCCATGGGAGGACAAGGCAGGGCAGCCAGACACCCTGGAACATGCCACACGTGCAGGGGACTGGCTGCAGAGGGGCTCTCAGGGAGGAAACCATGCTGGGGGCAATCGCCCTGCTGTGCTCACGGGGGAAGGGATGCAGGCCATGGGTGGCCCCTGGTTCCCACCATCACCCCGCTGCATCCCTCTTTCCCCTCTTGCTCTGCTTGTAAACAGAAGTCCCCGGGTAATACTTTTAATACCTCGCCTCTTGGCTATTATTCATCCCCAGCTAACCTTAAAGCCTCCCCCTTTTTCTCTGCGAGGCACCCCCAGAGCAGAGGAAATTCCTCAGCCCTGACGTGATGTGAAACACGAGCGGCTCGGCCCCAGCCACCCCCTTCCCTGCCCCAACCTCGCCGGGCCATTTCCCAACCCAGGTTTCCCTGTAGCATCCCACTTCCCACCCCCACCTCCTCTCCTCTCCACCCTCCCCCCCGCCCCCCCAACCGCCTCTTTCCCCCCCTCCTCAACCACCCTTTTCTGCTTTAGACATTGTAACCCGAGAGGCTGGAAATGCAGCTCCTTTCATCTTCCATTTCCCACATCCTGAGAGTCTGGGGAGAAGGAGCCCACCCAGATGAAGGAATCCGAAATATGTGGCTCCCTCCACCTCCCCGATCCCCTCGGCCGCCCCCCCCCCCCGCCGTGCGGCTCCATTCACAAAGCAGATTAGCCATGCTGCCGCCTCCACGCACACCTCTCCCCAAAAGCCCGCGCTAAAGCCAACCTATTTAAAAGAAAATAATCATGAAGAATTAAATTCATAAGGAGAAATCCCCACGGCTGCTCCTCACGGGGAGCGGGATGGGTCCCTGCCATCTCCTGCCCCACTCGCCTTCCTAAACCAGTGTGGATTTGTGTCCAAAGGCTGAGGACTGGGTGCTGGTTTAGAGGGGTTTCGGGGTGCTCCAGCACACCAGTGGGGAGCTTTCCCTCCCTGTTCCAAGGGACTCCAGCCCCACGATGGGATGTGCAGATCCCAAGCTGTCACCACTGTGTTGGGGTCTTGGCTGGATCTGGGGAGAAGCAGCACCCTGTGCCTGTGCTGGCGTCTGGGGAGCTTCCCCTCCCTGTTTCAAGGGACTCCAGCCCCAGGATGGGACGTGCAGATCCCAAGCTGTGTTGGGGTCTTTGGGAGAAGCAGCACCCTGTGCCTGTGCTGGCTTCTGGCACCCACCATCCCCATCCTTGTATCTCAGCCTCCACCCCTGCCTCTGCGTGGGATCGGCCTCATCCTGCAGTGGTGCCTGTTGCTCCTACCACACGCCAGGGAATGTGGACACGTTTTATTGCACTTGCCAACCAAAGTCACCGGTGAGTCACCAAGCGTCTTTTCGCTGCCGTAGATGCCACCTGCAGCAGGTGACAGTGCTTCGGGGGGTGTCCCAACCATGGCACCCCCTGCCTGGCCAAGGGCAGCACCCAGCTCCTCGCTGTGTGGAGGTGGGAGCATCGTTGCTGGCCCGGCCTGAGGAAGGTTCCACGCTTTCCCCAAGGACCCAGCAGGTCTGTGCCCCACACCCTGGGCCAGCCGGTTCTGCGAGGGAGCAACGGGCAGACACAACCAAGGTCACGCAATGACTCAAAGCTCCTGCTAGGCAAAGCTCAAGCCTTTCTGTGTCATGGCTTTAATCGTCTCCCAATCCTCCCTTCCCTCCTCCTGGGATGCTGTTCCCTCCGGAGGTGGGATGCTCATGGGGCTGACATGGGGTTGTGCTCCTGGTGTGGCAGTGACCTTGCCAGTTTGCCTGCAAGGAACCAGGGGGAAACTTCATTTTTAACCCTCCACGGGCTGCAAATCTGCTTCACACCCACCCCAGGGACTCCCCGGAAGCAAATTGTCCCTTCTCTCCTCCCTGGGTTTCGCCCTGGCCCTCCCCATTTTCACCTATTTGCTAATCGTGCTGGCAGGGAAGGCGAGGGGGTGGAAAAAAGTAAACTGCGAAAGCAACACTGCAGCTCCAAGGGCCCAGCACAGCAATCAAGCGATAAAGCAGTAATTAAGCCTGATTATCATGCAAGGCAGCCCCGGTTAGACTGGAATGCCGCTGAAGAGCCCTAAAGCTGCCGGGATTGTTTGCAGGGCTGAGAACTGATCTTTTGATGTCTGCTGGGAGCTCCTCTCCCACAGACCTGCCACCAGCTCCATGTGCCACCCTGGGGTCCTTTTCTCTCCAGGCATGATCCCGCTTGGGTTTTTCCCTCCTTCCAAGCCCTGTGCAATCTCCTCTGAGCTGCAACCTGTTCCCTGGGAGCTCACATCGAGCACTGGGTTTTGAGCCAGGGGTGGAAAGAGGCAGCCTGGGTCAGGGATGTGCTGCCTGGTTGGGGCAGGACCTGCTTGGATGTCCCTGTGTCCATGTAAGTGCTAAAAGATGCGGGCTACTCTCCTGCCCTTGGCAGCTTTCATCCTGGAGGAAGAAGGTTGGGATAAGGGGTGATCCCTATGGATGGGAGGGAAGCGGGAAGCAAGAGGGATGCGGCTTGTGTCATGTCAGCTTGAATGTCTGACGCATGCCAATGGCCTCACCAGGGCTGGCAGGGGAAAGGTGAGTGTGTGGGATGGGCTTGGCAGGGGAAAGGTGGTGCCTAGCCCTGGTTTTAGGGTGATTTGGGGAACAAGGATGAGTCTGGGTGCGTTGTTCTTGAAAGAGATGGGATACAGCTGGGAAACAGGGCTCTGCACAGCCTGGGCATGGAAAAATGCCTCCAAGGCAAGGGGTTCTCCCCAACTCAGAGGGGATGCAACCCCTCCACACCCGCAGGAAGAGCCAGCCACTGACTCAGTCCTCCAGGGAAATTAGCACTTGGGCAGGTTTACGCACACAGGGATGATTTGGCCCCAGATCATCCAGGTTGCAAAGACATTGCTGCTCCCTTTGACGCTAATTAACAGGTTTGGGCAGAGGGAGGGAGAAGGTTGCACCTCCCAAGGAGGTCAGGGGAAGGCAGTCCCCAGGAAAGCCCTGCCGCTCCCAGGGTGAGCTTTATTTGTCAATAAAGAGCTTGGGTTTCCAGGGCAGCCCCTTCAGTACCTCTCATCATCTCAGCAAAGAATTTGATAATGAGTTTGGGGCCAGATGCTGAGTCACTCCCTCCCATGGCCCAGCACCGACTGGCGAAACCAGTTGTCCCAAATACGCCCAGTGGGAAGAAGGCAAGAGAAAGGCACTGCCCGCCCCCCCCGCCTCCAGCTTGTATCACCCCAAATAATAACAATAATATATTTGAACTTTAAAAAAGGAAGCGGATGAAGATTGCCACGTCAGATTCTCCATACGTTTCCCCAAATGATAATAAATGAAAAAAAGTCACTTTCTGGGTAAAAAACACTGTAGGTGTTTCAGTTTTTAGTTGTCTCAGCCCCGGAAAGAGGATGTGCCACATTCTTGGTAAATCTAAAAAAGGCAACAGCAGCGGTGAGCCCTTCCCGGCCGGCGTGAGGGCTGAGCTGCAGCTCCATAACTGACTTTGGGGGTTGCATTTTGGTTGAGTTTTGTTATTATTTTTATTTTTTTTTTCAGAAAAAGAAATGCTAAAGGAGTCAGGAGCTCACCAGCGTTTCCAGTAAACCCCATTCAATTTCAAGCAATTCATCCCACAAGTATGTGTGGGATGCTGGGAACTCCTCGGTCTCGCTGGGGCGCTGGAGCCCAGATGGGCTTCGTCTGGAATAATTCAGCTCCCGGTGGCTGGAGCTCTTTGCTCTAAATGCTAATAGAGTGAGTAATCAGAGACCTCCATCCAGTAAATTATTTATCTTATCTCTGGAACTCGGGAAAGCATCTCAGCCAGCGACTTCAGTGGAAAAAAAAAATAAAAGGGGGGGGGAGAAATACTAAAATCCCTCTTGTTAGTCAAAAGTTCCCAGCTAGGATCGCCACTTTTACTAGAAAAGGGAAAAGTTCAGACGCCGGTTTGCCCGCGATGAAGTAACAGCAGCATGGGACGAGGGGGCAGGATGGAGTCCGGGGGATGCCGAGCACCGGCGGGACTGTCTGCGATCGCAGGAAAATATAATTAAGTGAAGAACAAGCTAAAAAGCCTTAAAAGTTGAAATTGAATTGGTGTTTTCACGTGGAGGCGGGAGGAAGAGGAGCGCCGTGGCTTCCACGTGGTGGCCGACTCTGCCACCCCCCCCCCCCACCTCCCCTTCCCCGCATTCCCCGCCCCGGGGATGCCGCCGGATGGGTGATGCCGAGCAGGCAGCATGCCCACGGCTCCGCAGGGTCCGATCCCGGGGCGATCCCCGAGTGGGGCGATGCCCAGGCACCGGTGAGGCCGGGCAGAGAACCATCCCCTGGGTGCAGGGGATGCCTAAGCACAGGTAGTGCAGGGCACGGGGGCACCGGAGCATCACCCATGTCGGGGATGGGGGTGTGTGGGGTGCCCTGGCAGCACTGGTGCAGGGCAGAGGGACACTGCGCGACCCCGTCGTGTCCCAGCAACGCCGTTCGCGTGGGTCCAGGTGGGTTGACTGCCTGTTCCATCACCCTCTGACGGCACAATCGCGGCTCGCCGATGCCTCGGCAAGCCCCGGGCCGCGGTGGCATTCGCGTTGGAGATGGAGACGCGAACGGACGGGCTGGCGGTCCCTCCGCCTCTCCGCGCCTCAGCCTCGCTTCTCCCCTCTCCACACGGACCCCGCACGTCCCCCCACTCTGCTGGGGGAGACCCCCGAGCTGGTTTGGCGCCTTTTCCTTCCCGCCACCGAGCTGCCCGCCGCGGTCCCGCCTCAGCGCAGCTCTCACCCTATTGGCTGTGGCGCCGCTGGGCGGCCCGGCGCCGTTGGGCCTGGAGAGGCAGCACCGCCCCCCAGCTCTACCTGCTCCGCCCCCAGGCCCCGCTACGCCCGGGGCCGGCTGGGGGCGGCGGCGCTACACGGGTGACCGGCAGTGCGCGGAGCAGCCGCCGCGCCGCGGCCGCTCCCTACCCACCTCGCTGTCCTCAAGGTACAGCACCGGGCTCCCCCGCCCGACCCCTGCCGCTCGGCAACCCGACCACCGGAACCGAGCCCCCGGTTCCCGGTCCGGTTCGGGAGGTGCCGGGACCGGCCCCGAATTCGGGCGAGGGAGCCGGGATGCTGCTCTCGAAAATCAACTCGTTGACCCACCTACGTTCCGGCACCGGCGGGGAGCTGCACACCGCTAAACTGCAGCCAGGTGGGAGATGCACGGCCCGGTTCGGCCCGACCCGGTTCGGTTGGGGGACGGTTGGGGCCCCGGGCGGAGCGTTGACGGCCGTGTCTTAACCGACAGGGAAAGAGAAGGACCGGCTAGAGAATCTCTACCGGGTGGGCCCGCTGCTGGGGAGCGGTGGCTTCGGCTCCGTTTACTCTGGTATCCGCATCGCAGACAGCACGCCGGTAAGTGTCGGGGCCGGCGGCAGGGCGGAGGAGGCGGCGGAGGGGGAGTCGGGGGAGTCGGCGGGGCCGGCGGCGTGCTGAGCCCGCCGCTCCCCTTGGCTTGCAGGTGGCCATCAAGCACGTGGCCCGGGAGCGTATCTCCGACTGGGGCGAACTGGTGAGTGACCGGGGGGAAACCGGGACATCACGGGTGGGGAGGAGTCAATGCCTGGGAGGGGGAAACCGGGACACTGCGGCGGGGGGATGAGCTTGGGGTCGCTGAGGAACGCGGAGCATCGCCCAGGTCGCGGGGTACCGGAGCATCCCCCGGGGAGTATCAGCACTGGAAATGCTGGCATGAGGGTAACCGGAGCATCCCCCGGGTGAAGGGGTGCCCAGGCACCGGTGTTGCTGGTTGGGGGGGTACCGGAGCATCCCCTGGGTGGGGGGTGCCCAGGCATCAGTGAGGCTGGACAAGGGGGCACGAGGCAGGTTGCCCCTGGCGCAGCATCAGTCTGCTGACAGTATTGTGTTCCCACCACAGCCCAGTGGCACCCGTGTGCCAATGGAGATTGTGCTGCTGAACAAGGTGGGCTCTGGCTTCCCCGGCGTAATCCATCTGCTCGACTGGTTCGAGCTGCCGGATAGCTTCGTGTTGGTGCTGGAGCGACCGGAGCCGGCTCAGGACCTCTTCGACTTCATCACCGAGAGGGGGTCCTTGTCCGAGGAGCTGGCCCGGGGGCTCTTCCGCCAGGTGCTGGAGGCGGTCCGGCACTGTAACAACTGTGGCGTCCTGCACCGCGACATCAAGGACGAGAACATCATCGTCGACCTCGCCACCGGAGAGCTCAAGCTCATTGACTTCGGCTCCGGCACCTTCCTCAAGGACACAGTATATACCGAATTCGATGGTGAGTGTAGAGCGGTACTGGGCATCGCATGGCCCAGCCTGGCAGGGCACCCGAGGTTCCCCCTCTTTGCTGAGGGCGGGGCGGGGGTGTGTGTGTGTGTGTGTGGATGGATTATTTATTCAACCAGCTGCCAGGTTGCGTTTTGGCGCGGGGCGGATGTTGTGAAACAGGAGCCGGCTCCCGGCTCTACCAACAGCCTCCCGACACCCACCCTGCCCCTGGCTGGGGCGGGAGGGAGCCAGCCCGATGAAAACAAACACCCGTGGGGGCACGGAGGGGGCAGGGTGAGTTTGCAAAACCCATGCGCTGGTCGGTTGGGTTTGCAGGCACAGAAGGGCTCGGGCTGCTCCGCTCCCCTTGTTTGCCTTAGCGTGTATTTTTATTTTGGGGCCAGAGCCGGGGGTGGGTTAAGGCGTGGTCTTTCCCCACCCGTGGGGTTTGGGGTGGGATTTTTTTGCATGTAACGGTCGGGCCTTCCCCGGGCCCGTGCTGCCCTCTTCCGGCACCGGCGGCTTAATTTTACAACCCAAAGTTTGTAAACAAGAGTCACGTGCTGGCGAGGGGGTGGCAGGTCACACCACATCCCTCCCCCTGCCCCCAGTGCGGTGCAGCACAGAGGATGCTTGGACAATGATGCGGACAAGGATCCGGGAGTGGGCAGCATCCACCTGACAGCTCTGCCTTGTATCCCCCAGGCACACGGGTGTATAGCCCACCTGAGTGGATCCGTTACCACCGGTACCATGGCCGTTCAGCCACAATCTGGTCCCTGGGCGTGCTCCTGTATGACATGGTCTGTGGGGATATCCCTTTCGAGCAGGACGAGGACATCATTAGAGGACAAGTCTTCTTCCGACGGCGGGTATCAATAGGTGAGTACCCAGCTTTGCAGGGATAACAGGTTTAGGGAAAATACTCTTGATGCTACGAAGAAGGCTGATATCCCAAGTCTAGCTGGAGGAGGTGGCACGTCCTGCCAACCTGCTGGGCTTTTGGCTTTGGGTGCAGCCCTGAGCACACCCTGGGCAGAGGTGGACAGGAGCCTTCTCTGAGCAGCCCTTTCTGGTTTCTCTCCCCAGAGTGCCAGGATCTCATCAGGTGGTGTTTGTCCATGCGCCCCTCAGACAGACCGTCCTTGGAGGACATTTTCAATCATCCATGGCTGCAGGACATTCACCTGCCGCAGGAAACAGCAGAGATCCACCTGCACAGTTTGATCCCAGAGCCTGGCAAATAACACCTCTACGCGTCCCCAGGCCAGAAGAAGCAAAGAACACCGGACTTCTTCCTGGCGACCGTAGCGCCGGGCAGGGATCATCAAACAGGAACATGAACATCTTGTCCTGGAACTGTGCTGGAGACCTGGCCTTCGACGCGATGGTGGCTACCATCCAACCCACCATCCCACCCACCAGTCCTCAGCACCCACCCCAATGACCATGTCCCGTTTGATGTTTTGCCAGTAGTTTTTTTTCCCTCCTTCTTTCCTAAAAATATAGTTTGTTTGTTTGTTTCTCGTTTTGGAGGCCCCCAAGTGTCTTCCTGACCTGCTGAATTTGGGACTGCGAGAAGCTCAGAGACCTTGTATTTAGAAAGCCCTCAACAGGGGAAAACTGCCTGGGAGGGGTTGGGAGGGCAGGTCCCCCGGCCGAATGGCTGTCTCTTCTCCGCTGTCACCGTGCTCGAGTGCCTTCAGTTGTGATCTGGGCTGTGCTGGAGGAACTACTTGAATTTTCCTACACTGCTGCTTTTCCAAGACTCGCCTGGGTAATACAGTTCCTCTTCCCAAAGCCAAACCAGGTCAGAAGATGCTTTTGAGAGCCGAGCGGGCAGTGCCTTGCCTCCCGTGCCTGCATCTCACGTGGATTTTCTGGGGTTCTTTGCTTCCCTGTGCCCTCACGAATGCACAAACAATGCAAACCAACAGAGCTGTAAATGTGTACAAAGTTATACAGGAGCAAAGTTTGATGTACAGTTGTTAATAGTGAGAACATTTTACTTTTTTTTTGTTCAGCTTTTGTTTTTAATTTATTTTAATGATTTTTTTAAAGCGTTCCAGCCAGTAGGATAAATTATTTATTTATTTATGATTCCTGTGGGTTACCAACCCACGCCTTGCTTCTACAGCTGCTGATCCCCTCCCCATCCTGACTTTTCCACTCGGGTCTCCCCTCTGTGTCCGTCCTGTGTCCATCCCCGGGTCCGTAATGTTTCTGGCGGAGGTGTGGAGCGGCTGCCTGCTTCCCAGCTGTCTTGTGCACATAGTTCTGATTGATGTTTCCTCGCCACGTGCAGATCTTGGTTTGCAGATGAGTTTTTGGCTTCCCCACGGGTGTCTTGTCTGGGGCTGGGGAGGGGGGAGCCGGCCTGGGCTGCTGTGCTGTCGAGTCTTTCCACGTAACCAAGTGTGTAGCTGGCGGGTGGAGCTTTTTGGGTTTTCTCTTTTGTTAATATTGTACAGGGGAATTGAGAAATCTTATTTTTTTTATGCGGTTTTAAATAAAAATGAAACACTTGATGTGATGGAGAAATCTCTTTATTGCTGGGTGGGATGAAGGATGCTGAGAGTGTGTGGGTACTGGTGACTGCACCATGGGTACTGCAAGGACCGCTGGTTTGTCTGCAGCCATGATGGAGCGCCAAAGCTTTGCTGAGCTGCTTTAACCAGGATCAGCCAGGCAAAAGTACCCCAGGGAAGGCTGAATCCAGCCCTTGGTGGGGTGTTTCCAGTATGGACTGCTACTGGCAGGTCTCCTGAGAGGGATCAAAGGGGTGTGGAACCTTTTTGTGTTTCCATTCATCCACAGGCTGTTTCGGAGCATGTGCTGGGGATGGCGAGTAAACAAAGATCAAAGCCACCTTATGAAACACCGGATGTTGTCAGCCAAATTAAATTTTGGTAATGCAGATCCTGTTGCTCCGGCTCTGTTGGCGTGGTGCGGGTGTTGGTTGCCGGGTGCTGGTGGGTGAAGAAAGCCACTGGCGGGCTGTCCCCACCTCCAGCTCGCTGTGGCTGAGTGAGACGTAGAGTGAGAGGAAGTCGATCTTCGGATTACAAGAAGTTGGTTGCTATCAGCCAGCAGCGGTAACGCTTCGCTCAAGCTTTTACCTTCCAAACTGTCAAACCCCACTTCCCAGCTCTGCGGTGCTTTGGCTTAGGGCTGTTGGGGTCTTTTTGGTTTTTTCTTTTTTCTTATAAATTCATTTAATATCCTCGGTTTTGAAGCTCTCTTCCTCCTTCACCCCATGGAGCACTCGCTGCTGTGTGCACACAAGGTTCACACTCCATGGAAGGGATGTGTTTCCCTTTCTGCAGGTTTCTTTGCGAGTCTCCCAGCCAGATCTGACACAGAACAGGCCTTTCCTTGGCTTGCCCCCTTTTTTTTTTTTTATTGCTTAAAACCCCCAATGTCCAACCACTGCCCCCTTTCCCCAGCTCATCCCGACCTTGCCTGCACCATGTCTGAGCCATGGGGCTGCTGTCAGAGGGAACTGGGGGTCCTGGATCCACATCCCAGCCTTCTGTGGTGACTTGGTGTGCTGTGTCACCGCTGTGCCTCTGCGTTCAGCAGAAAGCGTTAACACAGTTGGTTTGTTTTCCTTGTTTCTTTGGTTTGTTTTTTTTTTCTTAGCTGCATCTTTCATCTCCTCAGGGCTGCTAAAAGCAGGAAGTGCAGCTCCAAATGCCTTCAAAGTTTAGGCCTATTTTGAGATGTGGTTTGTATTTAACCTCCTCTCTTTGCTTTTTGGTTTTTTTTTTTCCCCAGGACCATTCAGGAAGCTGCTCTTTTACACGAAAGCAAACCTCCCCACCACACTACCGTGAGGAGCCCAAGCCCCTCGGGTGGCCACTGTCATGTCCCTCCCCCCCACCAAGCACCACCAAAATGCTATCGCGGCCATCCGGGCTGCAGGCTGAGCTTGGCCCACCCTTCCCGTA
This sequence comes from Porphyrio hochstetteri, assembly GCA_020800305.1. NCBI lineage: Eukaryota > Metazoa > Chordata > Aves > Gruiformes > Rallidae > Porphyrio > Porphyrio hochstetteri. The sequence goes on along the minus strand of CM036930.1, from coordinate 4,995,719 downwards.
AACACTTGCTAACTGCTGCAGCGTTTCTTAGAAACCTCGCCGCAGAAAGGCCGAGCAGGGCCGGTGTTGGGGCTGGCGTGCTGATAGTCACTTAGTTTCTGCCTGTCACTGATGATTTTGCCCCCGCTGGGCTTGTGCTGCAGGAGCCAAATGGTGCTAGCGTGTCCCCTGGAAAGATCCTGCTGCCCAGGTAGCGTCTTGTCCTTCCAGGGTGACTGGGTGCATCTCAAGTTTGATTGTTGGAAAAGGATGGGTGCATGTTTGATCCCTTGCACATCAGCTTTCTGGCACAGTAACACCTTCATGAGGGTGAGAACCACCAGATTTGGGTCCCAGATCTATTCCACAGGTAAAAGACCACAGTTCATTTGATGGGAGACCTGAAGATGGGAAGTCGCAGCATCAGCTGCTCGTTGTCTCCCTTCCATGATGCTTGTCATCATCACAGGGTGGCACGGAGATTATGCCGGGGGCGAAAGGAAAGGAAAGCGAAGGAAAGGAAAGGGCCTTTGCACCCCTCACTTCTGTTTGGTAGGGTGATGTTCACTGCCCTTTGGGGCCATCAGCTACATCAGGAGAGGACGAAGCCACAGGAGTTACCTGTTGGGAAGCGATTCAGAGCCAGCATCACTCTCTCACCTTCCTTGTACAACTTTTTATTGCTCCTGGTGTCAGCAGGAGAAGTATTCATAATTCAGAGAAAAAGGATGAAGCAGGACCAGGATCAGATTTCAGGCTGTTGGACCTCCCACTCTGGGGGTATGTCTCCAGTATGACTGAGCACTTGCAAAGCACCAGTACTCATCACACCTGCAGCTTCCTCTACACTAAGGTGCTTGGATGCATAGAAAAGACCAGCCAGGGGAGCCTAGAGCCACAGCAAAAGGGATGTTTCTATTTTCCACTTCCCTTTCTGGGAATGGGAGATGAGCAACAGCCAAACATCTGAGACAGCTGGAAAAACACAGTTGAGCACTGAGGAGAAAAGCCGCCCAGCTCACCACAGGGACCTGAAGAGCAGAAGACTTGGAGGTGCCATCTTGCCCCACGTCCTGAAAATATTCATCTGCCCCTGAGGCAGTGTCTGAAACCCTTTGGCCCTTCTCAGTACAGTGAGTCACAGGAGCTATTTTAAACACCTGCCTTAGGATGAGGTGAATTATCAGTGAACCAGGTATCCCACAGCTCCTGCTCAACAGTAATGAATCCTTGTGGAAGTCAGTCTCCGAGTCCTCTGACAACTTTGCCTGGGTGGCAATAGGGCATGTGGGGAAACTGAGGCATGGTGTTCCAACTGGCTCGAGATCTTTTGCAGAGGGGCTTGGGCTTGCCCACCTTTCCCTGCCCCCTGTCCCACCTTGAGCTGGCACCAGCCACAGAGGAGCTCCCAGCTTCAGACCAATATCCCCACATCCCCTGGGCAGGGAATTTAGTCTCAGAAGCTGATACTAAAACCCTGTGCTCCTCTCAGCATGATCTGGAAGTGAAACATGTCCTTTCCCAGATCTCCTCCAACCCCTTCCCCCCCATGTGCTGTGACAGCGAAGGGGACCAGGTGCTGGTTTCAGGCACCTGAAGCCCCACTTGAGACCAGTCTTGTGTTTTCGGGTTTACACCACCCTTCCTGAGAGCAGGATCTGCACTAACACCTCTGTGACACACCGAAACTGCAACATTCAGCCTGAGAGTTGGTGGGGGATTTTATGAGGAAAAACCACTTTATTCACTACAAAAAAAAAACAACTGCAAAACCTTTCCAGTGTGTAGAGACAAATGCAGCAGCTTTGGCTACAGAAACGTGCTTTTTCAAGGGGTAATCAGAGTTTTTCTTTCATCCTTTTCCAAGCTTTTGGTTCCCTTCCTCCAAGGGTAATATTTTTGTGTCCTTAATCACTGTGTTTATAACAGTTAGGAGAAGGTTAAACCACACGCAAAAATGAAACAACAGCTCCTGTTTCAAATTCAGTTAACCTGACGTGACACAGAGGCATGCGTGTGCATTTGAAGGGTGAGCAGAGATCTCACCCCGCTGCGAAAGCTGTGAGAAAAACAGAAGCGGCTAAATGTCACTTCAGGTCAACCCCTGCCAAAATTCTTCATCTTCTTCCCCCAAAATGGGCAGGCAGGGCTTGGCCCCCCAGCACACGCATGTGGCCTCCGTAAGCCATCGTTATCGACCCCAACGGAAACCGCCCCCGTGCTGCCAACCGCATGGCACGGATGTGCCATGGCAGCCGTGGTCTCGGTGCCAGGCTACTATTTGTAGTAGATTGCTTGCTGTAGCATCTCTGCGTGTATCCATGGGTGCAGAGCAGTCTGGGTGCATGCAGATCCCCCTCCAAAGCACATAGATTTGGCTCAGGTTGGCCCAGGTTGGCTCCTGCCATCATGATTAGAGAATTGATGGCAATTGAAGCACAGCTGTGGAAGCCTAGAACTTGGATTTCAGTCCTTTCCCCCATTGTCTGGGTGGGCTTTGTCTCTTTCTGGGGGGAGGAGCAGGACCTGAGCAGAGACAATAAGCTACCTTCCCTTGCCAGGGTGGAGGGGTGACTCTCCTGTTGCTCTCTATGAGGGTGTTTCCAAACAAACTCTTTGATAAGAGTAATAATAAATAAATGAATCAAGAGAGGATTATGCATGAATTGCTGTGGAAAAGCAGAAGGGAAAATGCCTCTAAGGAGGATCAATCCCTCAGGCTGAGAGGGAACGGCAAAGCAAACCCAGCCTGCCTAAGTGGAGGGAACAGCAGGCATGGGAAGGAGGTTTTGCAGGGATGTACGGACACCAAAAGTGACTCTAGGACAGACAGACAAACTCTCTGGCATGCCTAGCCCCTCACTGACACCTAGGACTCCTGCTCTGATGTGGGATGGTTTCAATTCCTCAGCATTTCCAGTCACGATTCTACGATTCTATGAAGCGACTTTGTGATAACACTGTTTACTGCAGCTTGCAGCCCACAGGTTTTTAACTCTGGTTTCCAGCCTGGATGTCTCCCTGTTGGGATCAGCTTCTTTCTGGAAACTTCTCTAGACCAGGAGGACAGTGATGTCCCTGTAGAGCACTTTGAAATGCTTTATTTTGGCCAACTCTTTAGTTTCCCTTCTCCGCTTTAGCTTCAGGATGGGAAAAGGAAGTGACTCCTTCTCTCTTGGCTTTCGTTCTCATTCAGAATCGAAAGCTGTCAGGAGATCCTGGGCTCGCTGGCACGGTTTTGAGCTCGCTCCATCCTGAAACATTTGGAGGGCGGCTGATGGAGGAGAGAGAGCAATGGCAGGTTGGGTCAGGGCAGAGCACCGGGCCGAGGCCAGGCCCTGCCGTGAGGCGCCAGCGACGAGCCTGTGCCGCCCTCTGCCGTCAGCCCCGTCCTGCTAAAACACGCTGGGTTTTGCAGAAATACACCTGTTTTCTCGATTTTCTTCATTTTTAAATGGTTTTTTTTTTTTCTCTTTTAGCATTCCCAGCCTTCCCGGGTCCCAAAAGACTCTCCTAAGCCTCTCCCCTCAGAGAGGCGCCATGTTCCTGCCCAGCTGAGACTCAACCCAGAGGGGCTGGTGAGAGCTTTGTGTGTCCACCCTGGCTGGCAGGCTGAGCTGGGGGTGACAACTGTCCCTTTCCAGATGTCCCCAACACCTGAGACACCCCGAGGGCCGCCCAGGGAAAACAGGGCAAACTGAGGTGCCTCATGAAGAACTGACTCATGTAGGACACAGCCATGCTGGCAGCCTGACCAGCGGACAGGCAGCTGCTGATTCACCAGGAACCATTGTACAATTTCTCCAGGAACAGGAGGTCCCTGTGTTGCTGGGACGATGGTGACAGGATGTCCCGCTCTGCCCACACCTGTCGCCATTACAAGCTGATGGCTGCCCGCCACCTCTGTGGTGGGGTTTCTCTTCAGGATGTGAGGGGGATGGCAGCGCCTCAGGGGCTGGCAGGGTGCTATGTCACTCAGAATGTTTGTGTTTTTCTGATGTCTGTGGGGATTTTTCCCAGGTTATTCCCGTTTGCTCGCAGGGTGACCACCCTCGCCTCACAGCTTGCCCCATCATGGCGGCTACTCCCTCAGCCCAGTTGTCATTATGAGGGGACACCCCGGCACCGGGGCTCAGCTGGGGGCTGGAAACAGCCCCAAACAGCCCTGACTCCTTGAAGGGGACAGGAACGCAGCCAGGCCCAAACACCTGGGTAATGCAAGGAAGGCTGAATCCAGCCCTTAGTGGGGTGTTTCCAGTATGGACTGCTCCTGGCAGGTCTCCTGAGAGGGATCCTGAGAATTGAAAGGGATTTTGAGGGATCCTGAGAATGAAAAGCTGTCAGGACATCCTGGGCTCGCTGGCACGGTTTTGAGCTCGCTCCATCCCGAAACATTTGGAGGGCGGCTGATGGAGGAGAGAGAGCAATGGCAGGTTGGGTCAGGGCAGAGCACCGGGCCGAGGCCAGGCCCTGCCGTGAGGCGCCAGCGACGAGCCTGTGCCGCCCTCTGCCGTCAGCCCCGTCCTGCTAAAACACGCTGGGTTTTGCAGAAATACACCTGTTTTCTCGATTTTCTTCATTTTTAAATGTTTTTTTTTTCTCTTTTAGCATTCCCAGCCTTCCCGGGTCCCAAAAGACTCTCCTAAGCCTCTCCCCTCAGAGAGGCGCCATGTTCCTGCCCAGCTGAGACTCAACCCAGAGGGGCTGGTGAGAGCTTTGTGTGTCCACCCTGGCTGACAGGCTGAGCTGGGGGTGACAACTGTCCCTTTGCTGCTGTCCCCAGGACATACTGCCTGCTTGGCAAACATCCGGCTATCCAGGAGGCTTGTTGCCCTGTGTGCCGGTCCTTTCCAGGCACGATTACTACCAGGTCTTGGGTAACACAGCCATGAAAAGAGGTGGGATGTGCCACATCCGTGGTTGCGGGCTGTGAAGCTTCCTTCTGGAAGCTCGGACAAAAAGAGAAGAGATCTTGGCTCTCTCCTCTCTTTGCCCTGACAAGCTGGCAGAGGAAGGCTTTGTAAAGATTTAGAGGCTGCCTTAGCTTCCTTTTCCACCAGGCTGTGGGGATTTGGTCACTTAGGTGTATGAGCTTTCCGTGGGTGGTAGATTTAGAGTAGCAGAATCAGTAAACGTTGTTTCATGTTTCCAGTGCTGCTCTGTGGTTCTTGCTTTGGGAATTTTCTGGGGATGTGTTGGCAGGTTGATCTGGTGTGTTGCCGTGTTTATATCCTGCTCAGAGAGATGGGCAGCCGGGCTCCGGAGGGGGGAGTGTTTAAGTGCTGGTTTAAAAGGGAAGAAACAGAGTGTGCTAGGAATAACTCTGGTGTGTCCAAAGCGGTGCTGAGGTTTCATGGATATGCTTTCTGCTGCAGTGCCAGTAACCTGCCCCCTGTGATGGTCTCCTTGTGAGCAGCGTAACACAAATACCACAGCTGTTGTGCCAGGCCGAGGGGCACAGGAGAATGCCCCGGGGGGGGGTGGTGCCTAAGCACCGGTGGCAAGGGACAGGGGGGCACCGGAGCATCACCCGTGTCGGGGATGGGGGTGTGTGGGGTGCCCTGGCAGCACTGGTGCAGGGCAGAGGGACACTGCGCGACCCCGTCGTGTCCCAGCAACGCCGTTCGCGTGGGTCCAGGTGGGCTCTGGTTGACTGCCGGTTCCATCACCCTCTGACGGCACAATCGCGGCAACCCCCGGGACGCGGTGGCATTCGCCTTGGAGATGGAGACCCGAACGGACGGGCTGGCGGTCCCTCCGCCTCTCCGCGCCTCAGCCTCGCTTCTCCCCTCTCCACACGGACCCCGCACGTCCCCCCACTCTGCTGGGGGAGACCCCCGAGCCCGTTTGGCGCCTTTTCCTTCCCGCCGCGGAGCTGCCCGCCGCGGTCGCGCCGCGCTGCGATTCGCCCCCTATCGGCTCAGTCGCCGCTGGGCGGCCGGGCGCCGTCGGGCCTGCGGAGGCAGCACCGCCCCCCGCTTCCCCCCGCTCCGCCCCCAGGCCCCGCTCCGGCACCAGTCCCCGCTCCGCCCCCAGGCCCCGCTCCGGCCCCAGTCCCCGCTCCGGCCCCAGTCCCCGCTCCGCCCGAGGCCGGCTGGGGGCGGTGGCGCCGCACGGGCGATCGACAGTGCGCGGCGCAGGCGCCGAGATGCAATCGCTCCGTACCCGCGCCGCCGCCGTCCAGGTAAAGCACCGGGCTCCGCCGCCCGATGACCCGAGCTGCACACCGCTAAACTGCAGCCAGGCCGGAGATGCCCGGCCCGCTTCGGCTGGGGGACGGTTGGGGCCCCGGGCGGAGCGTTGACGGCCGTGTCTTAACCGACAGGGAAGGAGAAGGAGCCGCTAGAGAATATCTACTGGGTGGGCCGGCTGCTGGGGAGCGGTGGCTTCGGCTCCGTTTACTCGGGTATCCGCATCGCAGACAGCACGCCGGTAAGTGTCGGGGCCGGCGGCGGGGCGGAGGAGGCGGCGGAGGGGGAGTCGGCGGGGCCGGCGGCGTGCTGAGCCCGCCGCTCCCGTTGGCTTGCAGGTGGCCATCAAGCACGTGTCCAGGGAGGATATCTACGAGTGGGTCGAACTGGTGAGAGATCGGAGGAAACCGGGACATCACGGGTGGGGAGGAGTCGATACCGGGGATGGGGGAACCCGGGACACGCCGCGGGGGTTGGGGGTGGGCTTGGGGTGGCTGGGGAACGCGGAGCATCCCCTGGGTGGGGGGTGCCCAGGCACCGGTGGTGCTGGACAAGGGGGCACGAGGCAGGTTGCCCCTGGCGCAGCATCAGTCTGCTGACAGTATTGTGTTCCCACCGCAGCCCGATGGCACCTGTGTGCCAATGGAGATTGTCCTGCTGAAGCAGGTGGGCTCTGGGTTCCCCGGTGTAATCCGCCTCCTCGACTGGTTCGAGCTGCCGGATAGCTTCGTGTTGGTGCTGGAGCGACCGGAGCCGGCTCAGGACCTCTTCGATTTCATCACCGAGAGGGGGTCCTTGTCCGAGGAGCTGGCCCGGGGGCTCTTCCGCCAGGTGCTGGAGGCGGTCCGGCACTGTAACAACTGTGGCGTCCTGCACCGCGACATCAAAGAGGAGAACATCATCATCAACCTCGCCACCGGGGAGCTCAAGCTCATCGACTTCGGCTGTGGCACCTTCCTGAAGGACACAGTGTACACCGACTTCAGGGGTGAGTGCACAGCAGGGGAAATGCTCCCGGTGCAGGAGGGCACGGAGAGGGAGGGTTGGTTTGCAAAACCCGTGCGCTGGTCGGTTGGGTTTGCAGGCACAGAAGGGCTCGGGCTGCTCCGCTCCCCTTGTTTGCCTTAGCATGTATTTTCATTTTGGGGCCAAGTCCAAGGGGATTTCGGGGGGGGGTGGGTTAAGGCGTGGTCTTTCCCCACCCGTGGGGTTTGAGGTCGGGTTTTTTTGCCGGGCTTGTGCTGCACTGTTCTGGCACCAGCGGCTTGCTTTCACAACCCAAAGTTTGTAAACAAGAGTCACGTGCTGGCGAGGGGGTGGCAGGTCACACCACATCCCTCCCCCTGCCACCAGTGCGGTGCAGCACAGAGGATGCTGGGACAAGGATCCGGGAGTGGGCAGCATCCACCTGACAGCTCTGCCTTGTATCCCCCAGGCACACGGTTGTATAGCCCACCTGAGTGGATCTGTTCCCAGCAGTACTACGGCCACTCAGCAACAACCTGGTCCCTGGGCGTGCTGCTGTACAGCATGGTCTGTGGGGATGTCCCTTTCCAGGACGACGAGGACATCATGTGGGGAGACGTCTGCTTCGAAGAGCAGGTGTCAGTAGGTGAGTACCCAGCGTTGCTGGGATAACAAGTTTTGGGAGATGGCACCGAGCACCCAAGCATCCCACTCTTGGGGCTGTGGAGGAGGCCGATATCCTGAGGCTAGCTGGAGGAGGTGGCTGGCACATCCTGCCAACCTGCTGGGCTTTTGGCTTTGGGTGCAGCCCTGAGCACACCCTGGGCAGAGGTGGACAGGAGCCTTCTCTGAGCAGCCCTTTCTGGTTTCTCTCCCCAGAGTGCCAGGATCTCATCAGGTGGTGTTTGTCCATGCGCCCCTCAGACAGACCGTCCTTGGAGGACATTTTCCATCATCCGTGGCTGCAAGACATTCACCAGCCCCAGGAAACAGCAGAGATCCACCTGCACAGTTTGATCCCGGAGCCTGGCAAATAACACCTCTACGCGTCCCCAGGCCAGAAGAAGCAAAGAACACCGGACTTCTTCCTGGCGACCGTAGCGCCGGGCAGGGATCATCAAACAGGAACATGAACATCTTGTCCTGGATCTGTGCTGGAGACCTGGCCTTCGAAGCGATGGTGGCTACCATCCAACCCACCATCCCACCCACCAGTCCTGGACATCCCCCCCATGACCATGCTCATTTGACATTTTGACACTAGTTTTATTTTATTCTTCTTTCCTAAAAATATAGTTCGTTTGTTTGTTTGTTTCTCGTTTTGGAGGCTCACAAGTGTCTTCCTGACCTGCTGAATTCGGGACCACGAGAAGCTCAGAGACCTTGTAATTAGAAAGTCCTCAGTGGGAGAAAACTGCCTGGGAGGGGTTGGGAGGGCAGGTCCCCCGGCCGAATGGCTGTCTCTTCTCCGCTGTCACCGTGCTCGAGTGCCTTCAGTTGTGATCTGGGCTGTGCTGGAGGAACTACTTGAATTTTCCTACACTGCTGCTTCTCCAAGACTCGCCTCCGTAATACAGTTCCTCTTCCCAAAGCCAAACCAGGTCAGAAGATGCTTTTGAGAGCCGAGCGGGCAGTGCCTCGCCTCCCGTGCCTGCATCTCACGTGGATTTTCTGGGGTTCTTTGCTTCCCTGTGCCCTCACGAATGCACAAACAATGCAAACCAACAGAGCTGTAAATGTGTACAAAGTTATACAGGAGCAAAGTTTGAGGGGGTGTGGAGTCTCCATCTCTGGAGATATTCCAGACCCGTCTGGATGCCTATCTGTGCAGTATGAGTTAGGGAGCTGCTTTGGCAGGGGGGTTGGACCCGATGATCTCTCGAGGTCCCTTCCAACCCCTATGATTCTATGATTCTATGTACAGATGTTAATAGTGAGAACATTTTACTTTTTTTTTTGTTCAGCTTTTGTTTTTAATTTATTTTAATGATTTTTTTAAAAGTGTTCCGGCCAGTAGGATAAATTATTTATTTATTTATGATTCCTGTGGGTTACCAACCCACGCCTTGCTTCTACAGCTGCTGATCCCCTCCCCATCCTGACTTTTCCACTCGGGTCTCCCCTCTGTGTCCGTCCTGTGTCCATCCACGGGTCCGTAATGTTTCTGGCGGAGGTGTGGAGCGGCTGCCTGCTTCCCAACTGTCTTGTGCACATAGTTCTGATTGATGTTTCCTCGCCACGTGCAGATCTTGGTTTGCAGATGAGTTTTTGGCTTCCCCACGGGTGTCTTGTCTGGGGCTGGGGAAGGGGGAGCCGGCCTGGGCTGCTGTGCTGTCGAGTCTTTCCATGTAACCAAGTGTGCAGCTGGCGGGTGGAGCTTTTTGGGTTTTCTCTTTTGTTAATATTGTACAGGGGAATTGAGAAATCTTATTTTTTTAATGCGGTTTTAAATAAAAATGAAACACTTGATGTGATGGAGAAATCTCTTTATTGCTGGGTGGGATGAAGGATGCTGAGAGTGTGTGGGTACTGGTGACTGCACCATGGGTACTGCAAGGACCTCTGGTTTGTCTGCAGCCGTGATGGAGCTCCAAAGCTTTGCTGAGCTGCTTTAACCAGGATCAGCCAGGCAAAAGTACCCCAGGGAAGGCTGAATCCAGCCCTTAGTGGGGTGTTTCCAGCATGGACTGCTCCTGGCAGGTCTCCTGAGAGCCATCCTGAGAATTGAAAAGGATTTTGAGGGATCCTGAGAATGGAAAGCTGTCAGGAGATCCTGGGCTCGCTGGCACGGTTTTGAGCTCGCTCCATCCTGAAACATTTGGAGGGCAGCTGATGGAGGAGAGAGAGCAATGGCAGGTTGGGTCAGGGCAGAGCACCGGGCCGAGGCCAGGCCCTGCCGTGAGGCGCCAGCGACGAGCCTGTGCCGCCCTCTGCCGTCAGCCCCGTCCTGCTAAAACACGCTGGGTTTTGCAGAAATACACCTGTTTTCTCGATTTTCTTCATTTTTAAATGTTTTTTTTTTCTCTTTTAGCATTCCCAGCCTTCCCGGGTCCCAAAAGACTCTCCTAAGCCTCTCCCCTCAGAGAGGCGCCATGTTCCTGCCCAGCTGAGACTCAACCCAGAGGGGCTGGTGAGAGCTTTGTGTGTCCACCCTGGCTGGCAGGCTGAGCTGGGGGTGACAACTGTCCCTTTCCAGATGTCCCCAAAACCTGAGACACCCCGAGGGCCGCCCAGGGAAAACAGGGCAAACTGAGGTGCCTCATGAAGAACTGACTCATGTAGGACACAGCCATGCTGGCAGCCTGACCAGCGGACAGGCAGCTGCTGATTCACCAGGAACCATTGTACAATTTCTCCAGGAACAGGAGGTCCCTGTGTTGCTGGGACGATGGTGACAGGATGTCCCGCTCTGCCCACACCTGTCGCCATTACGAGCTGATGGCTGCCAGCCACCTCTGTGGTGGGGTTTCTCTTCAGGATGTGAGGGGGATGGCAGTGCCTCAGGGGCTGGCAGGGTGCTGTCACCCAGAATGTTTGTGTTTTTCTGATGTCTGTGGGGATTTTTCCCAGGTTATTCCCGTTTGCTCGCAGGGTGACCACCCTCGCCTCACAGCTTGCCCCATCATGGCGGCTCCTCCCTCAGCCCAGTTGTTGTTATGAGGGGACACCCCGGCACCGGGGCTCAGCCGAGGGCTGGAAACAGCCCCAAACAGCCCTGACTCCTTGAAGGGGACAGGAACGCAGCCAGGCCCAAACACCTGGGTAATGCAAGGAAGGCTGAATCCAGCCCTTAGTGGGGTGTTTCCAGTATGGACTGCTCCTGGCAGGTCTCCTGAGAGGGATCCTGAGAATTGAAAGGGATTTTGAGGGATCCTGAGGGATCCTGAGAATGGAAAGCTGTCAGGAGATCCTGGGCTCGCTGGCACGGTTTTGAGCTCGCTCCATCCCAAAACATTTGGAGGGCGGCTGATGGAGGAGAGAGAGCAATGGCAGGTTGGGTCAGGGCAGAGCACCGGGCCGAGGCCAGGCCCTGCCGTGAGGCGCCAGCGACGAGCCTGTGCCGCCCTCTGCCGTCAGCCCCGTCCTGCTAAAACACGCTGGGTTTTGCAGAAATACACCTGTTTTCTCGATTTTCTTAATTTTTAAATGGTTTTTCTTTTTCTCTTTTAGCATTCCCAGCCTTCCCGGGTCCCAAAAGACTCTCCTAAGCCTCTCCCCTCAGAGAGGCGCCATGTTCCTGCCCAGCTGGGCCTCAACCCAGGGGGGCTGGTGAGAGCTTTGTGTGTCCACCCTGGCTGGCAGGCTGAGCTGGGGGTGACAACTGTCCCTTTCCTGCTGTCCCCAGGACATACTGCCTGCTTGGCAAACATCCGGCTATCCAGGAGGCTTGTTGCCCTGTGTGCCGGTCCTTTCCAGGCACAATTACTACCAGGTCTTGGGCAACACAGCCATGAAAAGAGGTGGGATGTGCCACATCCGTGGTTGCGGGCTGTGAAGCTTCCTTCTGGAAGCTCGGACAAAAAGAGAAGAGATCTTGGCTCTCTCCTCTCTTTGCCCTGACAAGCTGGCAGAGGAAGGCTTTGTAAAGATTTGGAGGCTGCCTTAGCTTCCTTTTCCACCAGGCTGTGGGGATTTGGTCACTTAGGTGTATGAGCTTTCCGTGGGTGGTAGATTTAGAGTAGCAGAATCAGTAAACGTTGTTTCATGTTTCCAGTGCTGCTCTGTGGTTCTTGCTTTGGGAATTTTCTGGGGATGTGTTGGCAGGTTGATCTGGTGTGTTGCCGTGTTTATATCCTGCTCAGAGAGATGGGCAGCCGGGCTCCGGAGGGGGGAGTGTTTAAGTGCTGGTTTAAAAGGGAAGAAACAGAGTGTGCTAGGAATAACTCTGGTGTGTCCAAAGCGGTGCTGAGGTTTCATGGATATGCTTTCTGCTGCAGTGCCAGTAACCTGCCCCCTGTGATGGTCTCCTTGTGAGCAGCGTAACACAAATACCACAGCTGTTGTGCCAGGCCGAGGGGCACAGGAGAATGCCCCGGGGGGGGGTGGTGCCTAAGCACCGGTGGCAAGGGACAGGGGGGCACCGGAGCATCACCCGTGTCGGGGATGGGGGTGTGTGGGGTGCCCTGGCAGCACTGGTGCAGGGCAGAGGGACACTGCGCGACCCCGTCGTGTCCCAGCAACGCCGTTCGCGTGGGTCCAGGTGGGCTCTGGTTGACTGCCGGTTCCATCACCCTCTGACGGCACAATCGCGGCAACATTCGCCTTGGAGATGGAGACCCGAACGGACGGGCTGGCGGTCCCTCCGCCTCTCCGCGCCTCAGCCTCGCTTCTCCCCTCTCCACACGGACCCCGCACGTCCCCCCACTCTGCTGGGGGAGACCCCCGAGCCCGTTTGGCGCCTTTTCCTTCCCGCCGCGGAGCTGCCCGCCGCGGTCGCGCCGCGCTGCGGTTCGCCCCCTATCGGCTCAGTCGCCGCTGGGCGGCCGGGCGCCGTCGGGCCTGCGGAGGCAGCACCGCCCCCCGCTTCTCCCCGCTCCGCCCCCAGGCCCCGCTCCGGCCCCAGTCCCCGCTCCGCCCCCAGGCCCCGCTCCGGCCCCAGTCCCCGCTCCGCCCCCAGTCCCCGCTCCGCCCGAGGCCGGCTGGGGGCGGTGGCGCCGCACGGGCGATCGACAGTGCGCGGCGCAGGCGCCGAGATGCAATCGCTCCGTACCCGCGCCGCCGCCGTCCAGGTAAAGCACCGGGCTCCGCCGCCCGATGACCCGAGCTGCACACCGCTAAACTGCAGCCAGGCCGAAGATGCCCGGCCCGCTTCGGCTGGGGGACGGTTGGGGCCCCGGGCGGAGCGTTGACGGCCGTGTCTTAACCGACAGGGAAGGAGAAGGAGCCGCTAGAGAATATCTACTGGGTGGGCCGGCTGCTGGGGAGCGGTGGCTTCGGCTCCGTTTACTCGGGTATCCGCATCGCAGACAGCACGCCGGTAAGTGTCGGGGCCGGCGGCGGGGCGGAGGAGGCGGCGGAGGGGGGAGTCGGCGGGGCCGGCGGCGTGCTGAGCCCGCCGCTCCCCTTGGCTTGCAGGTGGCCATCAAGCACGTGTCCAGGGAGGATATCTACGAGTGGGTCGAACTGGTGAGAGATCGGAGGAAACCGGGACATCACGGGTGGGGAGGAGTCGATACCGGGGATGGGGGAACCCGGGACACGCCGCGGGGGTTGGGGGTGGGCTTGGGGTGGCTGGGGAACGCGGAGCATCCCCTGGGTGGGGGGTGCCCAGGCACCGGTGGTGCTGGACAAGGGGGCACGAGGCAGGTTGCCCCTGGCGCAGCATCAGTCTGCTGACAGTATTGTGTTCCCACCGCAGCCCGATGGCACCTGTGTGCCAATGGAGATTGTCCTGCTGAAGCAGGTGGGCTCTGGGTTCCCCGGTGTAATCCGCCTCCTCGACTGGTTCGAGCTGCCGGATAGCTTCGTGTTGGTGCTGGAGCGACCGGAGCCGGCTCAGGACCTCTTCGATTTCATCACCGAGAGGGGGTCCTTGTCCGAGGAGCTGGCCCGGGGGCTCTTCCGCCAGGTGCTGGAGGCGGTCCGGCACTGTAACAACTGTGGCGTCCTGCACCGCGACATCAAAGAGGAGAACATCATCATCAACCTCGCCACCGGGGAGCTCAAGCTCATCGACTTCGGCTGTGGCACCTTCCTGAAGGACACAGTGTACACCGACTTCAGGGGTGAGTGCACAGCAGGGGAAATGCTCCCGGTGCAGGAGGGCACGGAGAGGGAGGGTTGGTTTGCAAAACCCGTGCGCTGGTCGGTTGGGTTTGCAGGCACAGAAGGGCTCGGGCTGCTCCGCTCCCCTTGTTTGCCTTAGCATGTATTTTCATTTTGGGGCCAAGTCCAAGGGGATTTCGGGGGGGAGTGGGTTAAGGCGTGGTCTTTCCCCACCCGTGGGGTTTGAGGTCGGGTTTTTTTGCCGGGCTTGTGCTGCACTGTTCTGGCACCAGCGGCTTGCTTTCACAACCCAAAGTTTGTAAACAAGAGTCACGTGCTGGCGAGGGGGTGGCAGGTCACACCACATCCCTCCCCCTGCCACCAGTGCGGTGCAGCACAGAGGATGCTGGGACAAGGATCCGGGAGTGGGCAGCATCCACCTGACAGCTCTGCCTTGTATCCCCCAGGCACACGGTTGTATAGCCCACCTGAGTGGATCTGTTCCCAGCAGTACTACGGCCACTCAGCAACAACCTGGTCCCTGGGCGTGCTGCTGTACAGCATGGTCTGTGGGGATGTCCCTTTCCAGGACGACGAGGACATCATGTGGGGAGACGTCTGCTTCGAAGAGCAGGTGTCAGTAGGTGAGTACCCAGCGTTGCTGGGATAACAAGTTTTGGGAGATGGCACCGAGCACCCAAGCATCCCACTCTTGGGGCTGTGGAGGAGGCCGATATCCTGAGGCTAGCTGGAGGAGGTGGCTGGCACATCCTGCCAACCTGCTGGGCTTTTGGCTTTGGGTGCAGCCCTGAGCACACCCTGGGCAGAGGTGGACAGGAGCCTTCTCTGAGCAGCCCTTTCTGGTTTCTCTCCCCAGAGTGCCAGGATCTCATCAGGTGGTGTTTGTCCATGCGCCCCTCAGACAGACCGTCCTTGGAGGACATTTTCCATCATCCGTGGCTGCAAGACATTCACCAGCCCCAGGAAACAGCAGAGATCCACCTGCACAGTTTGATCCCGGAGCCTGGCAAATAACACCTCTACGCGTCCCCAGGCCAGAAGAAGCAAAGAACACCGGACTTCTTCCTGGCGACCGTAGCGCCGGGCAGGGATCATCAAACAGGAACATGAACATCTTGTCCTGGATCTGTGCTGGAGACCTGGCCTTCGAAGCGATGGTGGCTACCATCCAACCCACCATCCCACCCACCAGTCCTGGACATCCCCCCCATGACCATGCTCATTTGACATTTTGACACTAGTTTTATTTTATTCTTCTTTCCTAAAAATATAGTTTGTTTGTTTGTTTGTTTCTCGTTTTGGAGGCTCACAAGTGTCTTCCTGACCTGCTGAATTCGGGACCACGAGAAGCTCAGAGACCTTGTAATTAGAAAGTCCTCAGTGGGAGAAAACTGCCTGGGAGGGGTTGGGAGGGCAGGTCCCCCGGCCGAATGGCTGTCTCTTCTCCGCTGTCACCGTGCTCGAGTGCCTTCAGTTGTGATCTGGGCTGTGCTGGAGGAACTACTTGAATTTTCCTACACTGCTGCTTCTCCAAGACTCGCCTGGGTAATACAGTTCCTCTTCCCAATGCCAAACCAGGTCAGAAGATGCTTTTGAGAGCTGAGGGGGTAGTGCCTTGCTGCCTGTGCCTGCATCTCGCGTGGATTTTCTGGGGTTCTTTGCTTCCCTGTGCCCTCACGAATGCACAAACAATGCAAACCAACAGAGCTGTAAATGTGTACAAAGTTATACAGGAGCAAAGTTTGAGGGGGGTGTGGAGTCTTCAACTCTGGAGATATTCCAGACCCGTCTGGATGCCTATCTGTGCAGTATGAGTTAGGGAGCTGCTTTGGCAGGGGGGTTGGACCCGATGATCTCTCGAGGTCCCTTCCAACCCCTATGATTCTATGATTCTATGTACAGATGTTAATAGTGAGAACATTTTACTTTTTTTTTTGTTCAGCTTTTGTTTTTAATTTATTTTAATGATTTTTTTAAAAGTGTTCCGGCCAGTAGGATAAATTATTTATTTATTTATGATTCCTGTGGGTTACCAACCCACGCCTTGCTTCTACAGCTGCTGATCCCCTCCCCATCCTGACTTTTCCACTCGGGTCTCCCCTCTGTGTCCGTCCTGTGTCCATCCACGGGTCCGTAATGTTTCTGGCGGAGGTGTGGAGCGGCTGCCTGCTTCCCAGCTGTCTTGTGCACATAGTTCTGATTGATGTTTCCTCGCCACGTGCAGATCTTGGTTTGCAGATGAGTTTTTGGCTTCCCCACGGGTGTCTTGTCTGGGGCTGGGGAAGGGGGAGCCGGCCTGGGCTGCTGTGCTGTCGAGTCTTTCCACGTAACCAAGTGTGTAGCTGGCAGGTGGAGCTTTTTGGGTTTTCTCTTTTGTTAATATTGTACAGGGGAATTGAGAAATCTTAATTTTTTTATGCGGTTTTAAATAAAAATGAAACACTTGATGTGATGGAGAAATCTCTTTATTGCTGGGTGGGATGAAGGATGCTGAGAGTGTGTGGGTACTGGTGACTGCACCATGGGTACTGCAAGGACCGCTGGTTTGTCTGCAGCCGTGATGGAGCTCCAAAGCTTTGCTGAGCTGCTTTAACATGGATCAGCCAGGCAAAAGTACCACAGGGAAGGCTGAGCTCCATCCTGAAACATATGGAGGACGGCTGATGGAGGAGAGAGAGCAATGGCAGGTTGGGTCAGGGCAGAGCACCGGGCCGAGGCCAGGCCCTGCCGTGAGGCGCCAGCGACGAGCCTGTGCCGCCCTCTGCCGTCAGCCCCGTCCTGCTAAAACACGCTGGGTTTTGCAGAAATACACCTGTTTTCTCGATTTTCTTCATTTTTAAATGGTTTTTTTTTCTCATTTAGCATTCCCAGCCTTCCCGGGTCCCAAAAGACTCTCCTAAGCCTCTCCCCTCAGAGAGGAGCCATGTTCCTGCCCAGCTGAGACTCAACCCAGAGGGGCTGGTGAGAGCTTTGTGTGTCCACCCTGGCTGGCAGACTGAGCTGGGGGTGACAACTGTCCCTTTCCTGCTGTCCCCAACACCTGAGACACCCCGAGGGCCGCCCAGGGAAAACAGGGCAAACTGAGGTGCCTCATGAAGAACTGACTCATGTAGGACACAGCCATGCTGGCAGCCTGACCAGCGGACAGGCAGCTGCTGATTCACCAGGAACCATTGTACAATTTCTCCAGGAACAGGAGGTCCCTGTGTTGCTGGGACGATGGTGACAGGATGTCCCGCTCTGCCCACACCTGTCGCCATTATGAGCTGATGGCTGCCAGCCACCTCTGTGGTGGGGTTTCTCTTCAGGATGTGAGGGGGATGGCAGCGCCTCAGGGGCTGGCAGGGTGCTATGTCACCCAGAATGTTTGTGTTTTTCTGATGTCTGTGGGGATTTTTCCCAGGTTATTCCCGTTTGCTCGCAGGGTGACCACCCTCGCCTCACAGCTTGCCCCATCATGGCGGCTCCTCCCTCAGCCCAGTTGTCGTTATGAGGGGACACCCTGGCACCGGGGCTCAGCCGGGGGCTGGAAACGGCGCCAAACGGCTCTGAGTCCTTGAGGGGACCGTGACAGCCGCAGGTGTCAGCAGAGCCACCCCAGACTTCCACAGAAACGCAGCCGTGCCCTAACACCACTGAGTGCGCGTCCCCAACCCGCCCATCACTCTGTCCAGGGTCTTACCCGCCCCCCGCTCCGCAGCCCAGTGGGTGGTTTAATCCGCTTCCCCCCTCCCTCTCCTGATGGTTTCAGCCAGGTGCTTGCTGGGTGTGTCGTCCCCCCCTTTCACAGTGTGAATGGTGTGTGCCCCTCTCTCGGGCGCTTCTTATCCAACTCTCTCCTCTGCAGGTTTCCCCTGTCCCATGCAGGCACCGCCGCCTCATGCCACCTTCCCGCCCCTCAGTACTAGTGGCTGCTCTACTGTCTTCCCGCCCTAGGCGGCAATGTTTACCGTCTCCCCCCCCGTTCTCCCAAGATGGTCTCTCCCACCACGCACAGCCCCGCCTCCAGCCCTGCCGGCACCGCCCCTCTATCCGGCGTCTCTCCCCCTCTCTCTCGCCATTGGTTGATCCCTAACGCCTTTCCCGAGGCGGCCAATGGCGGCGCTCTCCCCTCCCGCACCCAAGATGGCGCCGCCGGGGGCTGCGGGCGGGCGGCGGTGAGGCGGCCTGCGGGGGGTCGCCGCCTTCCTCCGCGCTCCGCCGCTGCGCCGGCCGGCCGGTGGGCTCATTCGCTCGCTGGCTGGCCGGCCGGGCCCGCCCCTCCTTCCCTCCCTCCCCTCCGCCATGGCGGCCGAGAGTGGTAGGCAGTTTTGGAAGCGGAGCGCCAAGCTACCGGGCAGGTGAGTGTGGGCCCGGCCCGGGCGGTACCGGCTGTGCGCCCTCCCCATCCCCTCCTCCCCGGGAAACGAGGTGGCGAGGGGTGGCGGGAGTGCTGGCGGGGTGTCAGGGACAGCGCCTCGGCTGTGGGGCAGAGGAAGTGGCGGGGCGGCCCGGGGTGTTCCGTGTGGGGGGGGTGCTGGGGCCGCAGCCCCTCCTCCCCCTTCCCCAGGTGCGTGGGGGGAGCTGGAGCAGCCCCTGTGCTTTAGGACGGGGCTGTCGGGGGTGAGGGGTGGGATAGCAGGGGTATCCAGCCTGGCTATGGGGCAGGAGGGCTGGCTGGGGGTCCCAGGGTGCCCCCTGCAATCCATATCCCTGAGTTTGGGGTGGGGGAGTTTTGCTGGAGGAAATCTCTCTGTATAAGGGACAAGGACAGTGCCAGGATTGCCCCCACATCTGTAGTGTAGGGCTGGCTGTGTGTGGGTCGCAGGGACCCCCGTGGGAAGCAGGGTGGAGAGCTCAGGGCCTTGAAGGCTCCCCAGCCTCCCTCAGAGCCAGGGCTGGACTGTGCTCCTTTCCACAGACGTCTAAGGAACCTAGTTCTTTCCCAAAGCCCTTAGAGGTCCGAACAGGCGCCCCAGCCAAGGCGTGTCACCCCCCTCTTATCCTCTCCTGGCCACCTCTGCTCAGTGTGAGGGGCTGGGGGCTCTCTGTGTGCACCGCACCTGCTTTGGTTCCTCTAGCTGTACCATCCCGGTACCTGTTGAGGTACCAGTGCTCACCTGGAGATGGGAAAAACCAATGAAATGTCTGATTCAGGTGAGGTTTAGAAAGAAGGGGCTAATGGTGATCAAGGAGATGCTCCTTACAAGGAGCAAAGGTCCCATGGGGAGAGGGCACCCGCCTCTCTGGGGAGGCGTTCACAAGTGCTGCGCCAGTCTGGTGCTCCTCAGGTTTGCCTTATCTGAACCCTGCCCTTCCCCTCTTGGTGTGCAGATGCAGCCTGAAATGCTTAGCTGGCTTTAAATCCTGCCAGGCCAGTTAAATCTCTCTTTCTAATGTGCTTTCACTTGATCTTTTGTTGCTGCACCGGCTTCCTCAGGTTGGTGGCACAATCCAGGTCTGTGGCAAGCAAAGGGAAAACAAGGAGCACGACTATTCCTTTTCTTTCCACAAGGAAAGAAAAGACTGTGTTCTCCAGGGGTCATTTTATCTCCCTATTGCTCCCATCCCTGGAGGTCACAGCCATGTTTCCAGCCAGTGGTCTTAGCCAGCATCTCCCTTCTGCTGTGTGTGACTTAGAGCTTTGGCTTGGAAACCTCAAAACCAGGTGAACCGGTCTGGGAGGCAGCCGGTCCTGCTTAGACAGTATGCTCCAACATCAAGTTTTTGGCAAAGTTCTCCCCTGTTCCTAGCTGCCTGCTTGGCAAACATCCGGCTATCCGGGAGGCTTGTTGACTCCTCTAAACACCCTGTGTGCTGGTCCTTTCCAGGCACGATTACTACCAGGTCTTGGGTAACACAGCCATGAAAAGAGGTGGGATGTGCCACATCTGTGGTTGCAGGCTGTGAAGCTTCCTTCTGGAAGCTCGGACAAAAAGAGAAGAGATCTTGGCTCTCTCCTCTCTTTGCCCTGACAAGCTGGCAGAGGAAGGCTTTGTAAAGATTTGGAGGCTGCCTTAGCTTCCTTTTCCACCAGGCTGTGGGGATTTGGTCACTTAGGTGTATGAGCTTTCCGTGGGTGGTAGATTTAGAGTAGCAGAATCAGTAAACGTTGTTTCATGTTTCCAGTGCTGCTCTGTGGTTCTTGCTTTGGGAATTTTCTGGGGATGTGTTGGCAGGTTGATCTGGTGTGTTACCGTGTTTATATCCTGCTCAGAGAGATGGGCAGCCGGGCTCCGGAGGGGGGAGTGTTTAAGTGCTGGTTTAAAAGGGAAGAAACAGAGTGTGCTAGGAATAACTCTGGTGTGTCCAAAGCAGTGCTGAGGTTTCATGGATATGCTTTCTGCTGCAGTGCCAGTAACCTGCCCCCTGTGATGGTCTCCTTGTGAGCAGCATAACAGATACCACAGCTCTTGTACCAGACCCTGAATGCATGGGTAACAAGAAATGCCTGTCCCAAAGAGCTTCAGCTGAGACAGGGCAGGTTTGGGAGCGCAGCATCAGTCTTAGCTCTCAGCTCCTGACCCAGTGGAGTGGTTGCTGAGATGTGGTGCTTGTCCTGAGCTTTGTGTCCCTGCAAAAGTCAGGTGAAGAGTTCTGTTTGGAGACAGCACGTTCATCTAGCTGAGCTGCATCAGGGAAAACCAGAGAAGAGGAAGTAAAGTTCCTGAGCATCGCTTGGTGGCATTGCTCCCTGGCCTCAATTTTCTCAGTAGGATGTGCTCATGTACCTTTGTGTGGAGCTGCAGGACCTGCTGGGAGTCAGCTGCAATGACCTGAGAGTCAGACATGGAGGTTACCACAGACACTTGCTGTCTGGCAGCTGTGTGTGTGCTCCTGTATCCTAGAAGTCAACCTGTTGCACGTCTCAGAGCGCTTGCACTCCTCCTGCCCAGCCTCTAACACCCTCTGCAGGGGTGGATGGGGCAGAGTCAGCAAAGATGGGGCACACATGGGAGAACCTGCATCGTGCAGTGGTTGGAGCTCACAGATGCAGGATGGTGGCATTCAGCCCTGCCTCTGTAGCCTGCTGGAAATGAGACTGTCACCTTCAGCCTGTTTGTATGGAAGCACAGGCTGATGGGCTGTGCAGTTAGATCAGCTCAGGAGGCTGTGTGGGGAGCCTGGGTTCAAATTCTTTAGAAATAGAGATGCTGGGGAGGTGGGACCCTCTGCTGCTGTGTCAGCTGGCCGTTAGCTGATTGCTTCAGAACCCCAGGAGAAGGTTTCTTCACCCAGGGCTGGCTGCCACATCCCCTCCTTCATCTCTAATGCCCATCGGTTGTTTGGCTTGTGAAGTTGCTGCGTTCCCACGTGAATCTCAGCAGTCACCCGTGCGTGGATCCCCGTGCAGGGAGGGGCAGTGTTGTGACTGCCATCACGAGCTGGGTGCTGGGTATCAGAGAGGCTCTGCCAGCTCCTCTCCTGCAAGGAGCTGCTGTGAATCACTGTGCTGATCTGGAGGGCTTGTTTTTCTTGCTCCTGATAATCTGCTTGCTATGCCCACCCACGGGGGTGCCTCTACTTAATAGCTGTCCTGACTCCTAGATGCTAATTAGTCAGCAAACTCTTTCCTAGGCTTGATGGCTGGTGAGTAAACACAGTGAGCCTTTTCAGTGCTTCCAGCCACGAGGGACGGCTGCTCTAGCAGTGAGCCCACCCCTTGATGGGCTTCACCACCAGGATCTCTCTGTGCTGTCGTTGTTTCCACCTCTGCTCTGGATCTCTGTATCTCTCCCCTGCCGCCTACCCAGCATCAACTGGTTCCCAGTTTGCTTTCCAGCGGCACCAGGCTGCTGTCCCCTCCTACACGGCTGGGCTCTGCTGGTTTTACTGCTGGGCACCATCTGCAGCTCCTGGAAACCAGGCCAGCTCTGTTGATCCATGAGGAGCCTGTCCCTTGTGTGCCAGCTCTGAATGGGTCCTTGTCTCTGCTGTGGGATGCAGGACTGTGCTGTGTACCAGGGGATGGGGAGGGCTGGTTTTCCAGGGATGTTTTTTCAGGGTGGGGTGACGGTGAATAGTTACCCAAATGGAGGTAACAACTCAGGATCCCTGTCTCATGTCCAGAGCCTGTAAAACTAGTGATGAGCACTCATCTCAGAGCTCCTCTCCACGATGATGCTCCCCATGTAGTGCATGCAGCCCTCAGGCTCCCTGTCCCATTAGTCCCATTCCACAGGGAGGGGAGTGGAGGGAACTGAGTCCTGGTGACTCATTTTGGGACACATAGGAAGTAGTCGATTAAGCTGGGATTTGGACCTGAGTCAAACTGTATCAGACACAGCTTCATTGTAGCACTGGCTACAAGCCTGAGAGCCACTGAGGGGTTCAAACCCTCAAGTATGATCTGGAGGAGTTCCAGTGTCACTGGCTAGAGCTTTTCCCTGTCCCTCAGGGCTTGGAAGTTTGAATCTCCAAACCTGGAAAACCCCTTGCTGAGAGAGAGAATGAGGTGGTGTGTAAGGCAGCGGGACTGAGAGCGGTCACTTGGGGTGGTGGTGGGGAAAAGAACAGGTCTCCAATCCCAGCTCAGGCTGGAGAGAGCCTAAGAGTTTAAACAAAGCTGCTGCAAGGACCAAATCTTCAGCTGAATGTGGCATTTTGGATCTAAGGCTTTGAAGACTGGAGGTTATTGAAGTTACTTTTGGTCTGTATTCAGCTCCCAAAAGCAGGCAAGAAGTGTGACCCTGCTTTAGGCTGAGGAGATGATTCATGTGTGTTTGGTGTCTCTTTGTTTCTTTCCCCTTCCTGCAGCATTCAACCTGTCTATGGAGCACAGCATCCTCCGCTGGATCCCCGGCTCACCAAAAAGTAAGTGTTTCTCTCCTGAAAGCTCAGGCCACGAGGCTTTGAGGTGCTTTTGGCTCAGTCCTGGGGTAGGTGGAGGTCTCCAGCTTCCCCTGGCGCTGCGATGCTCCAGTGGAGGAGGACAGCAGTGGGGTGCGGTGTTGAGCTCTGTGAAAGCATGCAGGGAAAGCTTATCTATTGGTGCCCTTTATGGCCAGAAATCCATATCACACCAGCCACATCAAAGGAGAGGCTGTATTTTTTTAGCAGGGGTGTCTGAGCCCTCCGTTCCCCTTCAGAAACAGAACTGCTGAGGGGAGGCGAAGCTGCCTGGCAGCTGTGAGGCTGCAGAATCGCAGCACCCTGCCCAGGAGGGAAAGGCAAAGCTGATCTGAACAGTCTCCTTGTCCTGATCTGTGTAGCTGTGAAGGTTCCCCCTCTTCTGTGATGCTTCAGGGCTGGACTTTGACTTCTGTAGCTTAAGGCTTCTCTTGTGCCTGTGAGAAGAACCAGGCTGGTCTGTCTGCTGGGAGCTGTGTCAGGAGTGTTCACGAGCACAGACTGGCTCTGTCTAACCTCTGACATGCCTCTCCCCAGGTTGCAAGACTTTTTGGGTATTAATCTACCTGTTTTCCATAAGGTGTGTGGGGGGAGGGGAGCTGGAGGAATTATGTCTCTCCCCTTTGCCCTGCTGAGCTGGGAAGCCTGGCGCCTCTCCAGCTGCCTGCTGGCACTGTGGCCTCCGTGCCCTGCTGTTGTACCAGCTCCAGCCCTGCCTCTGGGTAGCTCAGGGAGACTTAACATGTTCTTAGGGATTGGGAGGAAGAACGGGGAGGTTGGAAAAAGGGACTCTGGAGCGAGAACATGGAGAAGGAATAATTGAGTTGGCTAATAAGATGTCTCTGCTGTTTCTCTCTGGCTCCCAGCTTCATCAAGGACCGCTCCAAGACCAACGCGCTGCCTATGAAAAGCAAGAAGGCCTCCAGCTTTCATGAATTTGCCCGCAACACCAGTGATGCCTGGGACATTGGTGATGATGAAGATGAGGACTTCTCTTCCTCTTCTTCCTCTTTGCAAACTCTGAACTCTAAAGTTGCCAAGGCCACGGCAGCTCAGGTTCTGGAGAATCACAGCAAGCTGCGGGCGAAACCTGAGCGGGTTCAGTCTGCCCTCAGTGACATGCCCACCAACTGCAAGGTCATCAAATCCAGCAGCGAGGCCCAGCTCTCCAGGACATCTGGTAAGAGCTGGTTTTGGGAGCAGCCTCCTGCTCCAGCGCTCTCCTGGCTGTCCACTGAACTCAGCTGCTTGCTGCTACTCACATGTTACAGGCAAGGGGCTGTGGTGCAGCACTTAAACCCAACAGGGGCTTTCACCTCCTTGTAGGATCTGCATTCCAAGGAGCTGTTTTTGCAGTCCTGACCTTAATGCTTTGGTCTCTGCTGCTCTGTTGTGCGTTCAGGCATGTCTGTCCCAGAGGATGCTGTGTTCTGGGTGCTGAGGGATTTGGGAGATAAGTTCTTGCTCAGGATTGCTCACCTTCTGATTTCTTTGTGGCCCAGTGTACTGCTCTTGGCAGAGGTCTGGATGAGGCCCCATGGAGCTCTGGTCAGGCAGAAACTGGGCAGCATCAGCCCCTGGTCACTCTGCCCATGCTGTGAAAGAAACCCAGCAGGTCCCTTCTGCCAGCAGGTGGCATTGGCAGCCCTCTGCCTCCTCTCACTGCAGCTAGTAATTAGCTTGATCACTATTTAAATCCAATATAAACAGGGCAGATCTGAAGGTTGCTTCCACTGGGATTCTCATGGGCTCCTTCTACCCTGTTTCCTGTATCCTTCTGCCTGTGGCTTCCTATGTGAAGAAGGAGGTGTGATCCACTGGCAGTGAGGTGTCTGGGTGCAGGAGGAAGAGAGGGAAGGAGAAACAAGGGGAGGAAGTGATGGGAGAGCAGTGACAGATGCCTGTGAACTGGCTCATCCTTCAGAGTGGGCCGACCATGCTCTTGTTTGCTGAGACAGGGGAAGAGAGGGGTGAAACCTGCAGTGGCAGGTCTCTGACAGAGGCCAGAGGAGCAAGCTAGGGTTGGAGATGGAGATCCTCACCTCACTGGAGCAATCTGCTCTTTGCAGAGGAGGCCTGTGTGCGCACCTCCCTTCAGAAGCAGCAATCCCTTCCCCTTCGGCCTGTCATTCCGCTCGTCGCACGAATCTCTGACCAAAACGCTTCTGGTGCCCCCCCCATGACAGTGAGGGAGAAAACCCGCCTGGAGAAGTTCCGGCAGCTCCTCTCCAGCCACAACACAGACCTGGGTGAGTGTGGCAGAATGGGGGTGCCTGCAGGTGGGAAGGGGAAGGCAGAGGGCCCTGCTGCAGGTTGTAATTGGGGCAGCTCCAGGGTGGAAGAAATGACTCCCTGGAGCTGCACCAAGTGGGATAATTGCACAGACTGCTCTGCTGGCAGATGGCAATGTCTTCCACCACCTTCCTGTCTGTTCCCCTTCTTTCTCCATCTCCTGATTGATGGCTGTGATCACTGGAGGCTGTTGCATGATAACTGAGGCTCTGGTGTGATGGAGCCCTTGCAGCCAGCCCAGGCTGAGCTGAAAGCATCTCCCCTCACTGCAGACCCACATCCCCAGTCCTTGCTAATGTAGAACCTTCCTGGAGGCTCAGTGTCCCCAGAGCCTGCAGGAGCAGACTGGGCTTTCCTCTCCTTCTAGGTGTAGTGGTGCCTGGACGTGCCTAGGATCTAATCCATTGCCACCACTGTCCGTTTGCAGATGAGCTGAGGAAATGCAGCTGGCCTGGTGTGCCCAGAGAGGTCCGGCCTGTGACGTGGCGTCTCCTCTCAGTGAGTATTTGGAGTCTGGAGGAGTGGGGGGGAAAATGTGCCAAGCAGGGGGAACACTCTCCTAAGCCTTCATATGTCCTGCAACCAGGTTTACTCATGTTGTATGTCTGCCTAGCTTAGGGGTGAGCTGTAAGGGCTTTTTTTCTGTCAGGGTGTGTAACTACTACATTTTTTTTTGAACACAAAGCCCAGCCTGGTGCTGGCAATGTGTGGTTCTCTCTTATTTTGGGGGGGGGAGGAGGAAATGAACCCCCAAAAGCCTACCTTACCCCAAGATCAGAAAAGCCATCAGCAGCCCAAAACTTGTGAAAGCCCTTTCCCAGCTCCAGCCTCTGCACCTGATGCTTCCATGCACTCAGGCAGCCTGGCAGGACTTGAGGGCATGGCTGTGCTGAGGGAGGGTCTGCCCTGACCTGGGTTTCCCTCTGCAGGGTTATCTCCCTGCGAACATGGAGCGGCGAAAGCTGACCCTGCAGCGCAAGCGGGAGGAGTACTTTGGCTTCATCCAGCAGTATTATGATTCCCGGAACGAGGAGCACCACCAGGACACCTACCGACAGGTACCAGCCCCCAGCCTGGCTTTCTGCCTGGGTTTGATCCCTTTCGTCCCTCTTGGTGCTGCTTGTCTGTGCAGTTGGCATCATGCTGGGGTTTCCTCTAGCTATTAGGAGTCGTCTCCTTGGGGACAGGGTTTCTGTCTGTCTCCTTGCAGATATTAGTTTCATCCTTTCCTAAACTGATCTCATGACTAGATTTCAGAGCCAAACTCCTTCCCAGCTCAGTCTCCCTGCTCACACTTGAGAGAGAAAACTCTGGATGATCTTCTCCATGCTGCTGCTGCCTGTAGCCCTTGCTGTGCTTGTCCACAAGCACAACCTTCACTTGTGGGGACACTGAAGGCTGGATTCCCCTCTGTCAGCCCACGTTGAGTTACTGTGTCCCTGAAAAGCACAGCTGGTCCCTGTAACCTACACTCTCTTCCAGATCCACATCGACATTCCAAGGACCAACCCACTCATCCCCCTCTTCCAGCAGCCACTTGTCCAGGAGGTAAGGGGGGTGGGGGGGAAGATTTGGGGCATGTGTGTGGAGTTGAACCAGCGCTGCCACTAGCGAGGTGGCTTTGCAGGGAGACTTGTCTGGCTGACAGCTCCTGATGCAAATGCCTGCTGAAACTGTCTGGTCTTGCCCTGTTTGTGAAAGCCATCAGGCATGGAGCTCAGGGGTTATGAGATCACCTCTTTTCTGGTGAGATGTGTAGCCAAGAGTTGGTAAAAGACCTGAAGCTTTTGGTTTGAAACAAATTGAAGGCATTTGAACTGGAACAGGAGATGGGTTCTGTTTTGCTGTGAAACCTCTGTGAGCATCTGTCCTCTCCTGAAACAAGCTCAGTGTGTGTATGTGGTGTGTCAGAGCATGGTGTCCTGGGGCTGGGGCACTCTGGAAAGAACACATTTTTTGTGGGGGAGGCAGCTCTGTTTGGGAACTCTTCTGATCTGTGATGTTTTGCTGGGAGTCCCGTGCTGATGGTGGGGTAGCAGGTACCACCCTTCGCTTTCCACCTGATGTTCTTCAGCAAGGCCTGATGCTCTGCTGATAGGCAGCCCTGCCTTGTGGGTGGGAAGCTCTCAAGCCACCTCATCTTGGAAAGTTGGTGTCTGTGGTTCTTCAAGGAGGCTGCCTTGTTCTGGGAGGCGTGGGCTGGCCTGTGTGGGGAATCTGTGATCATACCAGAGTCTCTCCTAGGCCTTGCATGCTTCTTACCTTACCCATATTGCTGCAGAAAAGCCTGTCAGTGCACGATTCCTGCTCCCTGAAGCCTTTCTGCCTTCCCCTAGTGCATGGCTAACACAGGTACCTGCTTTCCCTCATTCTTCCCTAGATCTTTGAAAGAATCCTGTTTATCTGGGCCATCCGACACCCAGCCAGCGGCTATGTGCAGGGAATCAATGACCTGGTCACACCATTCTTTGTTGTGTTCCTCTCTGAGTATGTTGGTAAGTGACATTTGCTCTTTGAAGTGGTGTGAGGTGCTGGCACCAGAACAGCTTGCTTTGCTGGAGGGGACACTGTGTTCTCCTTTCAGCACCTCTGCCACACTGGAGATGCATCTTGACCTCTTCCTGTATCTGTGATGCCTGGTTGAATTGACTTCAGGTTTCATAACCTTGAAGTTGAGATGCTAAAAGGGGGATTTGGGTTTGAATAAGCTTTTAGCATCCTTGTGCCTTGGAGGAGAATGGGCTCTCCTAGGTGCTGAGTGAGTTTAGGTACAGTCCAGAGTTGGGGGAGAGGAGGAACTTGTTCTCAAAGCTGGGAGCTAGTTCTTGCTCTAGGAGAAATGAGTGAAGTATAAAGAGACCCTGCTGAGAATGTAAAGTTAACTGTTTCAGTCAAGGATTCCTGTCCTGTGCTGGTAGCATAGATGTGGCTCTCAAGCTGAGAGATTCAGAAAGCAAATTGACTTCTCCCTGCTGCTTTTGGCTCTCTTGGCAGCCAGCTGCTTTTAGCTGGAGATCAAGTCATTTCCACCCATAGTGTTTTTATTCTTTCTCCAGCTCTGGCTGTGTTTTGGGATTGACATTAATGCTGTGATGCTGTAATGAGTTTCTAAAGGCTCTTAATTTTCACTGCAAATAGAAAGGAAACAGTAATTATAAGACTGTATCAGTAACAGGGAAATCCTGCTGTACAAGTTCTTCTAAGGTCTGATCCAAAGCTTGGTGAGGTCAGCTGGAAGACTTCTGTCCTCTAGCTAAGACTTTGTAAACTAGCACAGATCTGCCTCTTCTGAGGATGTTGTGAGTAGGTAAGCTACCTTGTTTTCTGCTGTGGTAGCCAGTGTGTTCAGGATTTGTCCCTAGGAAGTGCTGTTGCTCCTCACTGCCTGAAGGAGAAGGTACACAACATGTCTCTGCTGCCAGCCAGAGCAAATTCCCTTTCCTGGGAGGCCAAGAGCCTGTTGAGTCTGAGCAGGTTCCCTCTGAGTGGTTTCTCCCGTGCCTCCTTGCTTGAGAGGCGTTGGTGACACTTAGTCTTGGCAGAGGCTGGTTGCTCAGGGCTGATTTATCAGGTGCAGTGAGTTACCTGTGCAAGAAGGGAGCTGGTCTGAAGCATCTGAGCTGTTTGCAGGTGCCCAGTGTGGCTGCTTGCAGTCCTGTACCGTGCTGGGGGTCCACTCTCTCTGCCTCTGGCTGCACTGGACCTGTCTGTCTCTCACTGGAGCTGTGCTTCTCACCATCTTCCAGGCCTGCCTTCACCTCCAGCTGAAGCTTTCTCTCTGAATGTAGCCTTCCTGTTTCCAGCTATTCTTTAAACTTGTGTGGAAGGGGAAAAAACCCCACCAAACCTCTGCATGAGACTTGTGAGTTGAGTTGAATTTGATTGAACAACATCACCCACCCATCACCTTCTGGCCCCAGAGCCTGGGTCACAAAGCCAGCCTTCAGGTCACAAGCTTGTCTTGGTGGCTCTCTGCTCTGGCTGTGTAGCAGCTCAGTCAGTAACTGCCTTGGATGTATGTGGGAGAGAAGTGACAGTGCTCAGTGTCACACACCCCTTTTACAACAGGATTCACACCCCTGGTTTGGAGCATCAGCTCTTCTCAACAGCTGCTCTTGGTGACACCCCCTGAAGAACTGCTGCTGGGCAGGTCTGGAGGCTCTCTGTGTTGGATCTCAGGATCCCT